>JARLTB010000071.1:802500-1402500 GCA_030141615.1 Unio pictorum
AACCCGGTGCACACCTGTTCCTACAATTGTTGCAACATTTTTATCAATATTCAGTACCGTGACGTCACCACACCTGTTTATTCATAGTGTCCTTATACAACAACCCCACTTTCCCTTGTCCGTAAACATACCCTATATCCCCATGTTAAATTCCTATTGTATGTAAAAAGCCCCATGTTCATCTGAAAAACCTTGTCCGTAAACAGCTGCAAAAGATTTTTAGAAAATGTTATTTCTCATTGTCCGTAAACAGCATCCATATACTACTAATATTGAAATTTATATGATACACGTATTTCAATGAATGAGCGAATGAGCGAATTTGCTAGATTTTGGATTCATAGTTTTTTTAATGTTATTATTATTATTATTATTATTATTATTTATATTACCTTTTCCTTTTCTTCTTGTTATTAGTATTATTATTATTACTATTTATTGTTATTATTATTATTATTAATATATATCTTTTTTATTTTCTTCTTGTTATTAGTATTATTATTATTATTAATATTGTTATTGGTCTTATTATTGTTATTATTATTATTATTATTATTATTATTATTATTATTATTATTATTATCTTAACTTTTCCTTTTCTTCTTGTTATTATTATGATTATTATTATTATTATTATTATTATTATTATTATTATTATTATTATTCAAATAAACATATTTTGTTCACATACTAATATTCTTTTTAATTATCTTCTGGACTATGCCATAATGCAATTTGTCGTCATACAATAGTCTTCCTTTTTATAAATATGGCATTACATTTCTTTCATCTCTATCTTTTTAGATGGTCCTGACGTAATTTTGTTTAATTCATCCGACATTATTCAGTTGCATGAAAATGATTCCATAACAATATCTTGCTCTGCCGATTGCTTCCCACCATGTCAGATAGGCTGGACTGAAACAAATGCGGAAAATCTGATACCGGGTGGAGAACTGAAGCTTGTCAATGTAAGCGGAAGTTGTAATTACACATGTCACGCGACAAATGCAAGAAACGACAATACCACGATTTCGGATACTATCTATGTCATCGTGAAATCAGGTAAACAAATACGATTTTTTTTTAGCGTCAGTCTAGAGCTTTCACTATGATATTGTATTCATAAACATTTGTTCGTTGTTTTATACGTTCAGCCCTAGACATAAAATCGTCTCAGATCGGCATTAAATAACCTACTTGTGTTGCTGTGACTTATTAAGACATCAACTGTTACAAATTATATATATATATATATATATATATATATATATATGTATATAATATATATATATATATATATATATATATATATATATATATATATATATATATATATATATATATATATATATATCTTAATTTAATATCAAAATACATTGACTTTGAAACACAAATAGTTTTTCTTATTTTTGTGACTGAACTTCAGGCTAAAAATGTTTACGTTTCGTTTCTTTTTTCCCCGTATTTTTATTTCGACACAGATAATTTGTATTCTTACTGTTTTCATAAAGCTAACATTATTACATTGTAAAAATGTAATGAAGGGCATCACAGGCTTCCGCAATCAATATGGAATTAAAATTTGATATCAGAAGGAAAACTAACATTAAATAATGCATTGGGCCGTATTTCCATCAATGATTATTTGGCTATTAAATAAATGTACAGATAAGAACTAATACCCGTCGTTACCATATTTGAGATCAGCATATTGTGATATATATATTTCTCATACCTTTCACATACTTTCATATATTTCACATACTTTTTACATACTTTCATATATTTCACATACCTTTCAATCAATACACTTTCATTGCTTCAGAATCTTAATTGGCACCTCTCCAATGGACTAGTTGTTAGATCGTCCACCTCAGATGCGGGAAGTCCTGTGTTCGAACCCGGCCGAGTCATACTAAAGACTTTTAAAAAAAATGGAACTATCAGCTGCCTGGCTTGACGCTCAGCATTAAGATTGTTAGTGTTAGGTCGGCCTGGTGTCAGGATAATGTTATTGGGTGCGGCATGATACTACCAATGTGCGCGGCATGATGCACCAAGTGCTAGCTATCACTATAAACTGCCTCAATGCAAACATCGTAGCAATATAACTGAACAATTGTTAAAGCTACGTTTAAAAAAATACAAAACTCAATCAGCGTTTGGTCTCATCTTTGTCTTCAAACGTGATTCAAAATAGAATTGTTCTCTTATTAGTATTCATGTTGACGAGATTATGTACTGATATTTGGAGAATTGTTTCATGTCTCTATTATTTAATAATAATGCTGGCTGTTGTGTACATCTGCTTATATGTAAATAAGTAGGTGCTGCAGGCTATGTATATTATTTCTTAGTTTCATAAAATACGGCATTATCCAGTGTTCAGGTATGGTGACCTTATATTGCAATATCTTTCTTGAATAGTCAACTTTTGTCAAAGTACCATGTTGACTTCATGTTGAAGAATGAGACATGCAATATATTAGTCTGTATGTCTGAACACTAATTAGTTCTACACATTGACAATATAAAATTAGCTTAAAATAATATGCATTCAACATGATGTCCAGAGAATCGACGTTGTTAATTTTTCAGAGATCAGTCTTAAGACGACCACGGCAATGACATCGGAAGAGGATGATGAAGGTGTTGTATGCACTACGAATATTCCTTTCCATATTATCTATAAAGTTATAGAGCATTACATAAATAGCTGTATAGTACCATTATTTTTTCTTGGTACAATGTTTGTGGATTTATTATAGATTCGAATTAATTAATAATATTTTTTTCGAACTTAATATATAAGCTGATTTTAATTTTTAAAAATTCTCACAAGATTTGGACCAAATGCATAAGGAATAATATTCTTCTACTTCTTTTTCTTGTAAGTATTACTATTATTATTAAAATTGTTGTTGTTCGTGTTGTTGTTATAGATCTCTTCATATATTTTGAATTTGCTTATTCAAGTAAATAACATGTTGAAAACAATTTAATATGTTTAATGATGAAAATGGAAATATAAAAATTAACCGGCCTAATCAGCACACTTAAAATAACCCAAACACGAACACATTTTGACTAGTGAGCTTTTTTAGTTATATTAAGATGTCCATGCCAGCTAATTTAGATATGTAACGACCATATGGTCTTAACTAAATAACAGGCACGAGTAAAACCCAAGACGTTTTGTAAAATTACATTTTTAAAAGAATAATTATTCCCTGGAATTGCAAAGTCAAACTTTTTAAAAGAACTTACACTTTTGTTAATTAAGTCCCAAATAATCGTATAAGTTATATCACAAGTTCAAACATGTAATGTTTCCGAATGAATTTCAATTTTGTTATGAATAAATTCCATTAGGCTGAATAGTCTAGAAAGTGTCAATGTGCCAACAGTTTTGACGCGTCACAATGATACGTCAATACTGTCTTTAAACGAATTCACAAGGATCACAAATTAGTCATTTATTTCAAATCATCTAAGAGCTCAAATTAAATATACAAAAGAGACATAATATCCACTTTCATCTTTTCTATGTCGGTGTTATGTTGTTCATAATGGAACCGATAACACACACACACACACACACACACACACACACACACACAATAGTAATAATATTCGCCATCTTGTTTCAGAGTTTCCGTTTAAACGTCATTTGCTGTACGTTCTTATCGGAGCTGGAAGTGTTGTAGCTGTTGCTTTGCTTGCCTATCTTACGGCAAGAATTCGGACCTGGTAATTAATAAGTACAGTCTATATATTTTAAAATATAAGTGAATTTTTGCCAGTTAAATACAAATGTATGTAGCAGGAAAGAGAGAGAGAGAGAGAGAGAGAGAGAGAGAGAGAGAGAGAGAGAGAGAGAGAGAGAGAGAGATAAACGCTGTTTCTTGAAATACATCCATTGTACCTATTGCACTTCTGATACTCTTGTAATTTATACCTTTCATTTATTGAAGATAATAAGTATTAAAGATACTCTCTGATGAATCAACAATATATATATATATATATATATATATATATATATATATATATATATATATATATATATATGTATGTATGTATGTATGTATGTATGTATGTATGTATGTATATATATATATATATATATATATATATATATATATGTGTGTGTGTGTATATGTATGTATGTATCTGTGTTTGTGTATGTGTGTCTGTGTGTGTGTGTGTGTAGTCATTGATCTCATACTTTACTGTATGTCTCTTCTAGCCATCGTGTGGATAGAGTGTCAAATGACAACACATTTACAGTTTCTAACATAGTCGATAGTGACCAAGATTTAAAGGAGGAAGTCCTATCTGGAAATTACTGGACAATTGTAAGCAATACCGAAGGAGAATTGAGCAGTGCCATCGAAACAGATTCTGTAAAACACAGACAACAACAGCTAATCGTACAAAATTTAAGTTCAATTCAGAGTGGATCAAACGAGCCAGTGAGGCACGAGGACGTCAAAGTTAATGAGGGACTCGATGACTACCTCAGTCCCATTGAAACATGTCCTGTAGAACTCGATGATTACATCCATCCGATTCACTCAGATCCGGTGAAATCAGATCTTGTATCTACATGTCAATCAACAGAGTTTTGAAATGATATCAGTTACAATGAACATAAACTCAAAAACGTCACGTCTGCATTAATTTGAGTGAATCTGCAGTATTTATACCCAGCGTCGTGTTGTATTCTAGGTCAGTCTGTCTTCCTCGATATAATTGTAAAAGAACATATATCCAATGAATGTAATTATTTTATTATTTCTAAAGTAAATACGTTTTGATTTGGGACGTCGATATAAACAAAGATAAATTGTATTTTCTAGTGTACGATATGTACATGGGTGTGGGGAAGCAAATGCGTCACTATTCTCATATTAATGTGCAATATATGGAAGAGTATGGTTATGCACATTCTGCTGTATTTGTGTGTATAGTACTCAAATATTGTGTTGCCTACTTCCTGCATTTTCCAACTGCTGTACGGAATATATACATACACACACATACACACACACAGACACACACACATAGACAGACACACACACACACACACACTGTCTAACCAATGGATAGTTTGTCTTGTTTGTCGTATAGTGATAACTTCTGGTAAAGATTTTTTCTCAATATTCTCTCAATTTTGTTTCCAAATTATATAGGATTCTTTAGTCTTAAACATTTAACTCAGCATTGGGTACTTTGCACTGTTGTGAATATATTTTACGGTAAGATCAAGAGTTTTATTGATGCAACCAAGGTTTCATAGTTTAAAACACCTCTTAATGTACTGCTTTCAAAAACCCAAGATTTATTTTGTAAACTATATGGTATGTTATACATAGAGGAAAGTAGTATACAGGGTTTTCACGCTACCGGGAATCGCAACAAGTCGGGATACATGATAATATTGTTCATGACCATAAAAAATCCTTAAATTTGGCAAATATTGACGAAAGTAGGAAGAAACCCGCTAATTTTCCGCCACAACTTGACGCCCGAAACATACGTAATTGTGTCGTAACTGAAGTGATCGTGATTTAAATGTATCGATTTATAAACCAGAATATTAGGAGGTTATAGTGTGGATCATGGTGTGCTTGCCATAAATATATTTTTTGAGAATTCAAACACTCAGTGGATTAGATTCATCTAGTAGACTTTGTCACAGACAGTTCGATTTCCGTATCATTTGTTATATGGAAGGTATGTGTTACATTCGGGTTCAAAGAACACACAAACAACAAGTTAGGGTCATAGAATGATATGTCAAATTAATCGAAAATCCTCACATAAACTAGACAAAATATAGTGTTGCTTATAGTATCAAGCCCAAGTAAAACCTGCTTGCTCTACCACTCTGCTCTTGTTTGAGAAAGCAGTAAAGCACTAGTCTCAGATATCCATGGGAAGATAAACAACAATACTGAACCTGTTGACAGTCTGGTATCAAATGCTGAGATTATATGTTCCGGTGCCACTGCTACAAATTTAGAATTGACTAGAATCTGATACATGCATTCAGTATGAAATTATACTTATAAACCTCCATTCTTAACAGGAAAAAAATGTATATTTTCGATACGATAATTGTTTGTAAATAACTTGCTTGTTTGGTACATCAGTAACATGATACAACTTGCATCAGGCTTACGTTACTACTAAAATGCATAAAGCTTAGAGTCACTACTTATTAACGTCTGTAACAGAGTCTTGAATTCCATCAGTGACCATCCATAATAGAGGAAAAGCCAAAATTGGTTGCCGTCTATATCGGCATAAATTCATTATGATTCCAAAAACAGAACACACTGAAGTTATCAAAATCTAGGAATCATGAGCTAATACAGAACGTTTCTTAATGCCTATGTAATGTACTAAGTACATCATAATATTTTGTCGTTTAATTTCTACATATTTCATTTATATACATAATAGTCCATCTGCATTCCCATGTTGTTTGCCGCTCCTGATATTTTTAATGAAGATGTATGGCTGGAGTGCCAAACACCATCTACATAGACACTGACTCTTGATTTGCATTTAATGTAACTATTTCAATGGGTTGTGGTCAGTCATGACTTAAAATGTTGTCCCTGATAGATTATCCCTTAACGAATAAATCCTTAACGACACAGTAATGCCATCAATATATTTTCCTTTCGCTTCATAATGGTTGATATGACAGGGTTCCCTTACAGCATTACACGGATACGCCGTGTCAACCAAATTTCGTTGCATTGTGGCTTCTGACTTGTAAGACAGCTCCACCCGGATCTCTTTCCAACGACAACCTTTTAGGATTAATCAGCCTTGCATATATGTTCATCCATCGACAGTGAAGACAGGTGGCACGATCATTATATAAGATCATTTGTGGTAGAAATTGATGGCCATCCAAAACACATAGACTCAAATTAATAACATACTTTGATTAACTAGCCATTGGATTTGCAGACACGATATTGTGTTGCTGGGTATTTTATTGTTTCAAATAAATCCAGAAAGAATATATAGAATAATAATTCAACAAAAGTAATGAATGGTTTCATGACTGACTGATTTTTAAAACATGAAATATTGATGAACAAATTCAAAGTGTATTTGAAAGCAAACAAGACCACAAGAAGTTTTTATATATAGTGTTTGCATCATAACTTAGCAGATTTGTGACTATAATTACACAGTAAACATAAGAAATGACAACACTGAATTAATCCATTAGTGAAATGTCCATTGTATAGAACATAACCATTCATTATGTGATCTTGAAACTATAAAAATAATGCATACATAAATCAAACCAGTAACAACAAAAAAAATAATTGAATGGCTATATTTCATATTTGCTAGATTCTTTGTTCATTAGAAATATTTTCAGATCGATAAATAGTAATTACAAGGAGTTATAAACGGGCATATCCAGCATAGATAACAGCATGGAAGAGAAAAGACGGAAATTACTCCATTTTTACCGTATGAGTTTTATAAATTTAAGTTATATTTTTATGGGTTATGGTGATCTAAGTTTTAAACTAATAGAAAAGTGTCGCCCGAAGTCACCAAATAAACGATGATTTAAATCCGAAAATCACCATATAATATTTATACGATTTTTTATTAAATCAGATGATGCATCTACTGTGCATATATTGACAAGAAGTTTTGATACTCAAATACATACGAAAATCGGATGGAGGTCAATAATATGGGATATATCAACACATGGAGGAAACAAATACGTTGAACAGCTAACAAAATACAAGAGTTGCAAAACGTGATTGACGACAATAGTAAAAGGAATGCATTTGCACATGACGTGTAAACATGGATGCTGTGCAACGATACAAGCAAGAGCAGATAAATTACTAGACATTTAACATTACTTTTATCCAACAAAACATATATTACGTTTAGAAATATATTCATTGACTGAGCGATGAAGAAAGTAAAAATAAAATATAAGGAAATGTATTCAGTGACAATAACTTATGGACTGTGTATCACTAATTTCAACAATAATTTAATAATGTCTATATTTCATAGTTTACCTAAACCCACATAAACGTTTACTGCAGACGTTTATAATTTAAAAAAATGCTGCAGCTAATATATTCATTAAAAACTAGGTACTAAAATTGGGGTGTTACCGGGTAAAATTCACGAAAAGTATAAAACCTGAGCCGCAACGACCTGGAAATGTATAACAAATGTTCATAACATAAGCAGATGAAATAAAACTGGATTACAATGAACTATTAAGAAAGAATAATGTATGTATTGCTAGAATGGAATAATTAAAACAGAAATGATACACAAAAAAGGTGTTGGAGGAATAAACAAACTAACACTAGATTGCATAATGTCTTTTGATATTGATATGATGTTCGATATATCCAAATAGATTCAAATCGTTTTGTTATGTATGTGTGTGACGTTTTAGTTTAAACGTATCATTAAAATTTAATATTAGTTTTACTAGAGTTGGTGTCTCTTGTAAGTACTTAATTATGGATTTAAATATATTCAATCAAATATTGCTCAACTTGGGTTGATAATTATTTTTTTTAAAAATCTAAATGTGATATTGTAATAATACAAACAATCCTGACATATTTCAAAGAAACTATTTTCAATAACAAGATGCAGAAAAATATCTTTAAAAATCACTTGCTATACCTTAAATGATATATTGTTTTACCATTATATGAACATTGCTATATTTTAAATAAACAAACTATTAAGTTTGATTAGCTAACTAGTTATGTTATTATTATTTGCCTTTTTTAAGCGTATACATCAGAAACAAAGACTGAGTGATCTTGTTTGTGAAACGTTTGGTTTGATTTGATGGCAATGAATAGAACGTCGAGGCGGTATCATAAATACTTAAAGATATTTAATAGATTGACTTCGTCAGTACTTTTGTCTTCACGTACGTTGTTCTATCTATCTATCTATCTATCTATCTATCTATCTATCTATCTATCTATCTATCTATCTATCTATCTATCTATCTATCTATCTATCTATGTAGAGTAAATACATGAATCATGCTTAATATCATTCACTAGTCTTTATGCAACATTTGTTATTTCTGACTTTAATTCTGGTCAGAATTTTTTATGTAAGTATATCCTATGATAAATATGTTGTTAATTATTAGAGAGAGGAATACTAAAATACCCATTTACCGTTTATTAGACGGATATTTTTAACTTATACAAAAGAACGGATAATTGCCAGATATATGTTGATAATGCCGTTCATTTCTCACTGCAAAGACGTTTACAAATATACAATGAAGCATCTATATCCGATCGTATTGGGCATCAAAGTTAAAAGAAAAATACAATAACACCAATTTAAGAAATATATGTTTATCTTCATTATTAATTCAACGATTATGTGTTTCATTATTTCCTAGGTATCGTGGCATTCCTCAATCATTAACACACTAATTCACTTTAATCATGTATTAAAGACACTCATCAGTGTTAAAGCGCTGACAAATATGTTGTGCAAACGATATGATTCTACATGGATCTGATGGCATGAACGGAATTATGACTGAAATTGTATATATTTCGCATCCTGAGAAAGTGAAACAAGACTCCAGATGTTAACGGTTCAATAGTAAACATTGAATTATATCATCGTGACGGGACATTGGAAATGACATCCTTTGATTGTTTGAGCGGTTTATTTATAACATTTGTTTAGAAAGTAAACACCGTATGGTATGTGTTAATATACACTGATGGAAGTTGCCTAATTTTAAAGGTTAACAAGACCAGACATGCTATATGTCTTTGGTATATCTTGTGCTTTACTGCCTTCTAATATATACTTTTTCAAAAGGAAAAATCAGAACACTGTCCCTTGGAAAATTAATAGCAGCGTCACTGTTATCTGTGTTTATTTCGGAGTTGTGATCCATGTGAATGACCATTGTCTCCCAACTAGCTCATTACACAATTCCTTATATGACAATAATGCCTGCCAGGTATGCACCTCGATGTGAGTTGACCTAACGTGTCCTAATACAAAAATATTAGGATGTCTATGACATTAGTTAGATTGCAGTATACTACAATTATTCCCAATATATGATACTGAAAATATCAATATCACACGTTACCTCTCCAATACATTTCCTCTGCTTACTAGCACTATAACCCAACTAGTACAAGATATATCTATATTCATATCGGGGAGAAACGTATTGGGTTGTTTTCGAAGCAGACTTAAATACAAACTACAGAGTGAGTATACAGTACTCAAATGCGTAGTAAACAGCACCTAAGAGATTCATTTGCTTTCGCACAAGCATTGTTAGTAAGGGGTAATTTAATATGCCCAATTATGGGAAAATCACTTTGTGGCCAAAGGAATCAGAACTCCAATTATGAACTTAGGTACCAGTCGAAAAATAGGTGTACCTAATCCATGGAGACCATTCTTGGATGAGTTGTCACTGGAAACATATACTGAGAAATACATGGATATACAACGCTGATTGTGCATGTATAAAACTAAAACGGATCGTTATTCCAAACAGTATGCTATAATTATTATCTTTCCACCTCCAGACCATCACGAGGATAATGTTCGTATTCTCCTATTAAAATCCAATTCGCCCTACTCCCAAACCAACAAATGCAATCGATGATAGATAAAGAAATCAGATCTCTACCGACCGCTCTGGTGGATTAAGTGTTTATCGCTTTCTCTTCAGAAGCAGTAGGTAGCGAGTTCGAACTCCGGAAAGTCTTACCAAAACCTTATAAAATTGGTACCGCGATAGGCGCTCAACAATAAGGTAACCTGAATGATTCCCCAGTGCTATAAATCACTATAAACACACTGTAGACATCGTATCAATATGTCTGAAATTTGTTTTAAGCTACCTTACAAATCTAAAACACACACACACACACACACACACACACACACACACACACATTTATCATTACTTATTCATACTTCAGCAGTCAGGCAATATATGGTAAGTGAGTATACAGAGATGTCAATATGTGCACAGACCTAAATATAAATAATCTTTACGATTTCCTGGGATCAAAACTAAATTCACTGGATGAGCTATTCAAAGAATGATATTTTAGATTCTTTCAAAATTTGCATTAGTTTTGAACCATTATTGTTGACTATATCTTACAAGAAGATCCTGTACTTACCGTTGACGTTAAACGATGCATTAATTTTGTCTTCTTTCAGACGACGAATGTTTTCCAAACATATTAAAACAATTCAATATAATATTGAGGACTTAGCATTGGTCTTAGAGTGTAAATCAAAGTAATTTTGGTTGTATTCCCCTTATGGATAAGATCGTTTCTCTACGATCGCCACACCTTGGATTAATTTGATAAAAGTCTGCTGTTCTGATCCCACAATAAAATTGACATGAAAGTTATACAATTTGCAAATGTGTAAATACTTCAGGTTAGCTATCGGCGGTGGTGTTACGACTTTATCTTCCTGTTTGTAAGCTGCGTTTAAATACGAATAAATATTATACATATCAGAGATTTATAGTTGGTACTCTAGGCAGATTCAAATGAAAATAATCGGATTACGGCACCAATCACATAACCATGTGTCATAGCAGCCAAAAGTGTAACAAAAAATGTTACAGATTTCATTTCCTCGCATTTGTGCAAGAATTGAATACATTATTTTAAACACTAGCAGGAACGAGGAACTAAAGATTAAAATACTGATAAATGCAAACTGAATGAAATTGTTATTTCCATCTGGATTTCTACCCACATTTTGATGACACAACCAGTTAGATAAATATTATATTAAGTTAACATTTTGTTAGATATTTCAATCCAGAAGATAAATCTTTACTTCTTGAATGAAGCCAAATGATTATAAAATACATCGATAAGTGGTTTAGGGATTCTTACTTTATAAGTTTACTAGACTCATGATGCACGCTCTCATCATATTGGCAGTTTAGACTTGAAAATACAATGGACATTAATAATAATAACGCCATTTTCAGTTGGTAGAAAAGACATTGTTCAATTTTTTTGAAAGTTATATTTATACCATCTTTCGATATAAAATCTGCCGTTTGTTCAATAATGTAGAGTAATGCGACCTTAGCCTGAAGTGCACGTTTCACTGGCACTGACAGGAATATATTATGTATTTCGTGCATAGTGTGTT
Source organism: Unio pictorum (assembly GCA_030141615.1). Classification (NCBI taxonomy): domain Eukaryota; kingdom Metazoa; phylum Mollusca; class Bivalvia; order Unionida; family Unionidae; genus Unio; species Unio pictorum. The sequence goes on from JARLTB010000071.1 coordinate 814,738, forward strand.
CTTTTGTTTAACAATATACAGAGTCTCAGAAGGTAACATCATACCAGGCATAACTGGATTACACGTATCTTTCTCATTTATGTTTAAGAGTGCAATGAATGATGATATCAATATCCTGCACAATGGTTCACCAATCAATATGTTTCTCACCAATAACAAGTCGTCTGTTTCAAGCAGACCATCGCATTTAACGAATGTTTCTATACTTTACATTATGTCTGATAATATATAGGTTACATAGACAATTTGAATAATACCTAAACTTATACATGGTGTTACAGAATGGTAACACTATATAATTTGCTAAATTTGGCTGACAGTTTCACTGTACAAACTCCTGCTTTGTACCTCAGTGTCAATCTACCAACGAAAGGTATGTACCACATAATTTATATAAACGTATCTATGTCTGTCAACACAATTAATATCATGTGAAGCAAAACAGTTTATTTTAAAGTTTATCTCCCTTGAATTGATTCCAACGTAAACAATGACTGATTATATTGTTCCTCAATCTGCGTTGTTACTATGTACATAATACTTAATTTATCTTGTGTCTTACATGGCGAAAGAACCTAATTTTATTCAGCGTGTGTGCGTATTTACAAGCAGTAATTCAATGTAGTATTTTATTTTCCATTTTAATTCTGAAATGAAAATATATTTTTTACATACACTGAAATTAAGCGCAAGAATGCTTTTACTGTCCACGTGATTCTTAAGCGGGAATATTGACAATGATGTCATTTCCTTACTTATGAGCCATACTTTAGATCTTGTGTCCGCATGTATTTACATGGCAGTCTTTACAACCATTTGTAAATGCCGTAAAACACAACAAATTACATTGTCGAATGTTTCTGTTGGAGATTTATAGATTTTATTGCCACAACACTTGCTAGAGAAATATACGAATATGTACCATTTTTAAAATATATATTTCATATTTTATTGGGTATCTGACCCTGAGGGTAAGACATTGATTTTACCCTTGTAAGTTGTATCGTGTATCTCATAATGGTCAGGATATGTAATAACAATCTTAATCAGAAAAATCTGATAAAGAATAACAGCAAAATGGCATTCCAAATTGTGAAAGACCTCATTACACAGAAGCAACAAAGAGTCAGTACCATTCAAGACGAAAGTGGAAACTGGCTTACAGAAGCAAGTGACATTTCAGAAAGATGGACTGAATTTTGTAAAGAACTCCGCAACCATACGCCCACAAGAGACCCATAAGTGTTTGAAGTTCCAAACCCCAGAAATGTGGATGCTTTCCCCCTTCTAAAAGATGAGTTGGAGTCATCAAAAATAGCACTGAAGAATGGAAAGACAGCTGGATTAGACAACATCCCAGCTTACCTTATCAGGTATATTGGGGTATCAGTGATATAGCTACAAACAAAATCTACATCACGATATGGCAGACAGACCAATGACTAACACAGTGGAACCAGTCACTGAATAAAACACTCACCCCAAAAGGCATTCTGCAAGTTTGATCAGCTATGCTAGTAAGGTGATGATGAAGATCAGCTTGAAAAGATTAAACCCACAAGCAGAAGGAATACTCGCTGACGAACAGGCAGATTTCCGGAGTAGAAGACGCACAACAGAACATATATTCAATCTTAGGGTTCTGTGTGAAAAGTACTCGCAACATCTACAAGACATATATTATGTGTTCATAGATTTTAAAAAGGCTTTGGACATAATGCGGCATGAGGCAATGTGGGCCACAATTAATAATTACAACATGGGTCAAAAGTTCACCAATACCATCAAGAAGCTGTATGTGAAGGCTGCTAGTGCAATAATTGCTCAAGTTTCTCTTTGGGACTGGTTCAAGACAACAGTTGGAGTACATCATCGGCTATCTGCCGACACCAACCCATTTCAACATCTACGTAGAGTGCATCATGAGCGAAGCCCTGGAAAACCACTGTGGGACAGGAGGGCGTAACGTCACCAACCTACGCTTTGCAGACGACATTGATGGGCTGGCAGGCAGCGAAGACGATCTTGCCACCTTAGTGAAGAATCTGGATAAAACATCCTCCATCCTTGGCATCTCTTACATGGACCACATCACAATTGTAGAAGTGCGTAACATCATCAGGCACAAAGTACGCCATTAGGAAGACTTTCTCATATCTGTCATAAAGAGAAAGCTAAAATGGTATGGCCATATCACTAGAGCCAACAGTTTATCCACATTAGTACTGCAGGGCAACGTCCATGGTGACCGAACGAGAGGTAGACAGATAAAAAAGTGGACTGACAACATCACAGAATGTATCAGAAAAGTTTTGCGGAGACACAGGTATTGGCACAATATTGAGACAAGTAGAGGGAATTGGTCAGATGTTGAGCAGCACAGTGCCTCAACGACCACACTAGGTCAGGATACTGATGAAGTAGTATTACAATTTAACGAAACAGAACTAGTCTTCTTTAGCATTCATGGAATAATAACACACATCTTACAATGTCATATGTTTTATCTAAGTAAAAGAAAATTCATTCACATTTTTATGTCAGTTCTTGTGGAATCACGTTTAGTTTTGTTCAGATATAACATAAGGGAAATTATTTACTAAAACAATTCATTAGAATGAGATAGTCGTCATTTGCATTGTGGACTAAACACTATGTGGGGATGTTTGTGGATTCCATTATATTCATCCCGGAATATATCATTAAGATACATCCAGCCTGCTGGTACATCAAGCCATTCAATGGTATGGGTACAACATCTCTTCCAATGTTGTACTTCATTCATAACACTACATGTTTGGTTATAAATTAAGAGAATTAACAGGAGTTTAAAAAATTATGGAAACAGAGTTAGAAAAGAAAGTGTCCTTTCAGACGGAAAATAAGGTAATGCAGAGAAGAGAGATAAAAATTCAAATTTATTTAGGGGAAACGGAGAGAGACATGCAAAAACAGAGAGAGAGAGAGAGAGAGAGAGAGAGAGAGAGAGAGAGAGAGAGAGAGAGAGAGAGGGGGGATGCATAGAGGAAAGGGAAATACAAAATACAAACATTACTATAATTTGAACTGGCAGTCAGAGCTTATTTTTCGTCAGGTTTTGCTGTCACTGGAAATATTAGATTATTAACCACTTTCACAAAAAATACACGGATGGTACAATGCAGTGCCGATGATGATGTCGGTATGGAATGTATCTGGAAGGGTTTTGAGCATGTACCATTAGCATATTGACAAGGGTTATATGCTATAGAAAGAAACTGAACAAACCGTTATCAAAAATGACAACACTTTGATAAGTTTTGCTCAGACAAGAAGGTTGATCAAGATTAGGACATCCCCAGATGACTGACACTAACTGAATGGTTCAATATATGCGCCCATACTGATGGCAAGATCTAGCACGACGAGCAAACGGTTGAAACATTGGACAATGCTGGTCACACGGCTGATGAACAATCCTTGACACATCTTTCATTGTCACGAAATCTTCCTCCTAGGGAAAACGGAGAGAGACATGCAAAAACAGAGAGAGAGAGAGAGAGAGAGAGAGAGAGAGAGAGAGAGAGAGAGAGAGAAGAGAGAGAGAAAGAGAGGGATGCATAGAGGAAAGGGAAATACAAAATACAAACATTACTATAATTTGAACTGGCAGTCAGAGCTTATTTTTCGTCAGGTTTTGCTGTCACTAGAAATATTAGATTACTAACCACTTTCATAAAAAATACACGGATGGTACAATGCAGTGCCGATGATGATGTCGGTATGGAATGTATCTGGAAGGGTTTTGAGCATGTACCATTAGCATATTGACAAGGGTTATATGCTATAGAAAGAAACTGAACAAACCGTTATCAAAAATGACAACACTTTGATAAGTTTTGCTCAGACAAGAAGGTTGATCAAGATTAGGACATCCCCAGATGACTGACACTAACTGAATGGTTCAATAATGCGCCCATACTGATGGCAAGATCTAGCACGACGAGCAAACGGTTAAAACATTGGACAATGCTGGTCACACGGCTGATGAACAATCCTTGACACATCTTTCATTGTCACGAAATCTTCCTCCTAGGGACACAGGAGTCTTTACTTTTATTTGATATAGAAACGTTCTGTTTTACGTAATTATAACGTGCGGACAATACTAAGCTAATTATCCCATACCTTAAAACATTTATATATTTTTTATGTTTTACTTCAAAGTCAAAACATACAAAACAAAATAAACGTAATAATAGTATGTCATCTTTGATTAATTCAGAGACATGAATTTTTCAGAAATCATCCATTATATAACTACGGAGACAACCGAGAATGATGCAGAAGGTATTGATTCTACAACTCGTTTGCGTGTCCTACTCATAATCGATAAACATATAATGATTAATAGAAGAGCGACCCTCTAATTACTGGTTGCATGGAGAGATAGAGCAAAAATAACGAAGAGAAAGAAATATTTTTGTGAATACAGTATTTTCATGAACAACCAAAATATGCTATATGCGTTCTTACTAGACGTATATTGCTGTACCATGAAGAAAACATAAAGTTCTAAGAATGAACATGAGTTTAAAAAAACATGGGTTAATTTGGTGATCATAGAAAGACGGAAATGTCCACATCTTATTGGAATTATCGGGTTAAAGTTATCATCATTTAGCGTTTCAGAACAATGAGCAATATGCATCTTTATATAAATGTAGTATTCATGTTCTTCATATCCTTTCAGAAATCATTTAGTGCATAGCCTAAGTGATAAGAGGATACAGAAGTTAAGTATTCGCTAAAATAAACTGTTTAAATTTACATTTATGTAATAGCAGCAATATTAATTGTAATGATTATTATAATTAAGAAACAACAACATGCGAACCTCAAGCGTTTTGTCTACATGGTCAGTCGCCGTCATTGTTCGAATTTCTATACAATTTCTATATCTATGTTTAATTGTCTCTAACTATGAGTATCCTTCAAAGGATCTAGCATTTTATATATATATATATATATATATATATATATATATATATATATATATATATATATATATATATATATATATATATATATATATATATTATGTCTGATAATATATAGGTGACATAGACAATTTGAATAATACCTAAACTAATACATGGCGTTACAGGTTGGTAACACTATATATTTACTAAATTTGGCTGACAGTTTTATTATACAAACTCCTGCTTTGTTACCTCAGTGTCAATCTACCAACGAAAGGTATGTACCACATAATTTATATAAACGTATCTATTCCTGTCAACACAATTAATATCATGTGATGCAAAACAGTTTAAAGTTTATCTCCCTTGAATTGATTCCAACGTAAACAATGACTGATTATATTGTTCCTCAATCTGCGTTGTTACTATATACACAATACTTAATTTATCTTGTGTCTTACATGGCGAAAGAACATAATTTTATTCAGTGTGTGTGTATGTGTGTGTGTGTGTGTGTGTGTGTGTGTGTGTGTGTGTGTGCACTTACAAACAGTAATTAAATGAGGTATTATATCTTACATTTTAATTCTGAAATAAAAATATACTTTTTACATACACTAAAATTAAACGCAAAATACTAATTTACTGTCCACGTGATTCTTAAGCGGAAACGTTGAAAATGATGCAATGTCCTTACTTATGAGCCAAACTTTAGATTTTGTGTCCACATAGTACCTTGCATGTATTTACATGGCAGTCTTTACAACCATTTGTAAATGCCGTAAAACACAACAAATTACATTGTCGAATTTTCTGTTGGAGATTTATAGTTTATTTTGCCACAACACTTTTTAGAGAAATATACGAATATGTACCATTTTTTGTATTTATATTTCATTTTGTATTGGGTATCTGACCCTGACGGTAGGAGTTTAGGCTTACCTGAATAATTTCATTTCCTTAAAATATGTTTGCTTGGATTTAAGTTCAGGACATTGATTTTACCCTTGCAAGGCGTATCGTGTATCCGATATTTGTCAGGATATGTAATAAAATTCTTTATCAGAAGAATCTGATAAAGAATAACAGCAAAAGGCATTCCAAATTGTGAAAGATCGCACTAGACAGAAGCAACCAAGAGTCAGTATCATCCAAGACGAAAGTGGAAAATACCTGTCAGAAGCAAGTGACATTGCAGAACGATGGACTGAATATTGTAAAGAACTCTACAAACATATGTCCACAGGAGACCCATAGGTGTATGCACTTCCAAACCCTACAAATATAATGCTTTCCCCATTCTAAAAGAAGAGTTGGAATCAGCAATAAGAGCACTGAAAAATGGGAAGGCAGCTGGATTAGACAACATCCCAGCTTACCTTATCAGGTATGGTGTGGTATCAGTGATAGAGCTACTAACAAAAATCTGCAACAAGATCTGGCAGACAGGCACATGACTAACACAGTGGAACCAGTCACTGATTACAACACTCACCCCAAAAGGCAATCTCCATGTGTGATCAGCTATGCTAGTAAGGTAATGATGAAGATCATCTTGGAAAGATTTAAACCACAAGCAGAAGCAATACTCGATGAAGAATAGGCATATTCTGGAGTAGAAGACGCACAACAGAACAAATATTCAATCCTAGGGTTCTGTGTAAAAAGTACTCGCAACATCTACAAGACATATATCATGTGTTCATTTACATTTATGTAATAGTAGCAATATTAATTGTAATGATTATTATTATAAAGAAACAACAACATGCGAAACTCAAGCGTTTTATTTACATGGTCGGTCGCCGTCATTGTTTGTTCGTATTTCTACACAATTTCTATATATATGTTTAATTGTCTCTAACTATGAGTATCCTTCAAAGGATCTAGCATTTTATATTGAGTAAATATATATATATATATATATATATATATATATATATATATATATATATATTAGGGGAAGTAGTCATTATACGAATAATAACATCAGCCGGAAAGTATATATACAAGTTGTTTTTTTTTGTTGGAAATAAAACAATTGTCCATTTGTGTTTAAAATACAATTCGGCACGTTTGTCTACACATTGTTCTTTTCAAATTTGTATGATGGACTTTATATGTTTTCATATTTGGAACTATCTTTAGTTACACATGAAAGTTAAAACAAGTTGTCCACAGTCTACAACGAAGGCACGCTATTCTAGTAAATACATCAATGCAATATTTACCACTCCACACCACGTAAAGTTCGTATAAAAGTAGTATAATGCTGAACAGCGTAATAAATGTAGAGAAAGAATTTTTTATTCTGATACTGCGGAGTCTAATCCAGAGACACATTTAGACAACGGACGGGCTATGACTTGATTGTTTTGATGACGATAGTGATTTGTCAATCAGTTATATTAAGAGACTGAGGTAAAACGCAGATAAAGATAATACTACTGTTAAATAATTAAACGATGAATCAAAATCTACCGGGAAGAACATTTTACTGAACTTCCTGTTTTGAACAAGTTTTCAACAACTTCTTATATTATTGTTGTTTGTTATAAAAGTGTGATATCTATAGTTTGTGATGCGTGAATATACGACATTTATCTCACTATTACTGTCAGTGATATCTGCGTTGATCCAACAGTGACACAAAAAATAGACTGAATAACATATTAGCTAACAAGAAAGAATCGAAAAGTAAATTACACGTTCATAAGTTATGATAGAAATATAGGATTAAGAGGCCTTCAGTTTAGTACGTACGCAAAAAACTGTCAAAGCTTGACCCCTCCCCCTCCCTGTAAAGATGCGTATTTTTACACACACACACACACAACCACACAACCACACATGCGTACATACGCTTGACGCATTCCCTATTCTACAGAACGGCTTATATTTAATCCATATGTAATATGTAATCATATTTTATATACAAGTTTCACTGCCAATACATGTACTGTACGTAAAGTGTGTGTGTGTGTGTGTGTGTGTGTGTGTGTCCTTTATCTATTAAAACGTCGTTTTCTGATTTCATCCAGATGTGCACTCTCTGAACTCTCCAAACTACAATTAAATTTCCGACCCTATGTATAAAGAATGATTCACAATTACATTACTGGTATTGTAATTGAAAACAAAGGATTTTGTCCTTATTATGATGTTCTATCCTATTTCGTTGATCCAGTTAAATATATGTTGTATTACTCGATTATATATAGCACCATCTTTTAATTCTTATCGTTTATTTCATGTATGTACCTCTTAAAACCAAAGATATTTAAAAAGGTGCCAACGAATGCTTTGATTTTCTGGTATTAATGTACATTACACATGGACTGAAATGTAAGAGTTTGTACTAACTTGATGAGATCATGGACATGCCGGATGCATACTGTGCTATGGTATATGAATTAAATTCAATGTTAATGCTCTCAAACTTAAAGCTATCGATTTCTTGGTAAAGATAGAATATCTGCCCAAACCGTTAATATTTCCAGTTTATTGTTATTGGAAGAATAAACTATTTTCACTTCTTGATAACAATGACCGAAACTTCGCATATATAATCTCGAATGTGTTCATTTCACACCATCAAAATCGGTCTGATTTTAGACTTTAAAAACAGATTTTCAGCTGTATTTAAAACATAAAAAGGCTGACATTGACATGACAATTTGTGTTATAAAAGTGTGATATCTATAGTTTGGGATGCTTGAATATACGACATTTATCTCACTATTACTGTCAGTGATATATGCGTTGATCCGATAGTGGCACAAAAAGTAGACTAGATAAGATTTTAGCTAACAAGAAAGAATCAAGAAGTAAGTTACAAGTTCATAAGTTATGATAGAAATATAGGTTTATGAGGCCTTTAATGTACGCAAAAAACTGTCAAAGCTTGACGCCTCCCCCTCCCTGTAAACATGCGTATTTTTACACACACGCCTGCGTACGTACGCTTGACGCATTCCCTATTCTACAGAAAGGCCTATATTTAATCCACGCAGAAACGATAAAGGATTAATAATATTAACGTGTTTAATAAAACAAAATAGTCCACCTGAATTGAATTGTCGGGCTGCATCAAAGAAATAAGCCGCGTAAGATTAAAAAGTTTGTCTAATGTCCGCTTAAATTCAATTGAACAGGTTACGTATCTGACAAATTATTATTGAGGTTCCCACCTCCGTTTAATATGCGTGCTTACATTTTCAATATATCCCGATACGCAAGTGTATATATTTGGGTTAACCCCTCCTCCCCCTCCATTCGTTCGTACTAATTGGACGGCCTCTAATTACACCACATTCAATGGTATTAGACTTACAGTCTCAAAACAAAAGTCTTTAAATGTAACTTCTCTCTAGCAGATATGATTTTAGTATTAACGCACGTGATAGACTGTGAACATCTTTAAAGTACGAATTTATTTAGTGAAATGTTTCATTGCTTTATCTTTTACAATTAAGCAGATTCTGAGATATAGTCTTAATATAAACAATGCTTATTTCTGAGACCCGGCATGCTAAACGGGTATCAGAAGGGTTTGTGCGATATCATTAAATGGTTTACAGCAACAAAATTCAATGCAGTATTTATGACTTTACGAGTTTCAAAACCCGATCCCCGGCATAGTAATGTACACGTTTGACCTTGAAGGATAAGTGTACGGGTGGTAGTACGACACTATTTTTACATGTATTCAATATTTTAACAATTTCGATTTCTTTGTCAGCTTTACTTACAATAATATACAGATGACCGTGACATTCAAAATAGGCCGATTTTAATAAACCTTAGCAAAGAATACATTTGAATTTTTTTAAAAATTCGTATATATATATATATATATATATATATATATATATATATATATATATATATATATATATATATATATATATAACATTATGCATGCGTATACGTAAATGTCAGCTTATTCCCAAACAACCTGATGTAAAATGTTTCAAAGTGATATTAATGAAAGCTAGCAGTATGATGTCAAAATTAAGACATTTCAAACTCCCAGGCTTCCAAGCTATGCCGCAAGAGTCGTAGCCCTAGCCAAAGGTTGGTGATTTAACACCATAAATGTATATGTCTTGTTTCGTATCCAGTAGTGTCTATATGATTATGAGTGCGACTGTTGTTAATTTACAAGTTCTGCGTCAAGGACATCTCTCTTTCTCATGATGTATTGCTCGGCTGTTTGCGTAGAAATCTCAAATACATTTGTCTCCTCATTCACATTAAAAGTTTCCGTTGTTTAAAATAGAATTTGAACAGTTTCCAATCAATGTATTTCTGGTATGTCGTCACGTAACAAATATATATAATAATAACGATTGCGGAAGAGAAATGTTAAGCATCACGCGTGTGTATGATGCCCTACAATGCAACCACAGTGCATCCATCATGAGTTTTAATGCGATTGTGGTAGTTGTTTCTTTTACTGGGCTTATATAGTAATAACATTAGTGTTGTTGATAATAAAAATACAAATAATAATAATAATAATAATAATAATAATAATAATAATAATAATAATCTAATGATGATGGTCTGCTTCTATATCTACTAAGAACAATTTTTTTTTCTTTTTCAGAACCACATCGTTTATACCATGAATATTATGCAGTTGAAACAATTCTTATTTTCTTTTATGCATTCAAAATTATTTTAGATTAAATGCCTAAAATAAATAATATTGTGATGCAAAATATTTCTGACAGCTCATCTCTCATGTAATAATATGTCTCCACCCCCAATTAAGTTTAACAACTTAAATATTCAAATCATGTTATACAGAGTATATCTAGTAAAAATCAATATGGGGGAATAACTATAAAATTCAAAACTATCAAAATGGTAACGCTTTAAAAGAAAATAAACCAACTCAGGTTTTGAGAAAATCGAGGACACAACGAAATACTAAAAAAACGAAAACATGGAAGCAAACGTGGAAACAAATAGTTTTACTAATGTAACATTATACATGGTAGCTGACCAATCAGAACCCTCTGTGCATGAGTCATATTTCCACTGGTACTATCAACTGGTGTCTACCTCTTTGATACCACTCTGTGTTAAGACCTCACTGTAGTCGTTTGTATATATTAAAGTTATTGATAGTTAGAATACGACGTCTTATCTTATGTTTTAACGCAATAACACAACAACTAACAATTGCGAACATTCTCTCAAAAACACTCATGATGGACGCAATCAAACCACATCTCTCTCTCTCTCTCTCTCTCTCTCTCTCTCTCTCTCTCTCTCTCTCTCTCTCTCTCTCTGTGTCTCAGTACCCAAATATTGTGGTTAAACGTGTTTCTTAATAATTAGATCATTGACGTTAAGACTATTAGAAAATGTGTTTCTTAGCTCAGTTAAAAAATGCAAGTATTGTGTATGTGTGTGGTGTGAAAAAACCTAGAGATCAATTTATATTTTCGTGAATTCTGAAATAAATAAACTAACTGTTCTATCATATTACATTGCATGCTTATCCACTCACTATAGTTAACATTCATAAAACCCATTGTGTATTCAAATTGTTTGAAACACTGATATAAAATAAACTTTTCGAGTTGAGAAGAAGAAAATTAAGGCAACACAGTGGACAGAAAGGCGAATAAACAAAGTCTTGCTGTTGCGATGGCCAGAACAAGAATAATAACAATTATGGCTTGGATGAAAAAAGTCCCACTCACGAATCACAGTGTTATTGATGTCACATCGATCGTCACAGCAAGATATTAGATTATGTGTCAAGCAGAACGATTGAAAGACTGAATTGCATATTCGTAATATGCAAGGAAACTCAGCACAGCGAAGAGTTGCAAAGAATGGTATTAGGATTTACAATGACAATAGCTACCTTCTTTGAATTTTTGTTAAATGAAATGCATCAGAGCTCACATGAAATAAAGAAATAAGAATTACCGTGCGTTTTGTATTAAGAAAACTTGAGCAAAAAAAACATATCTGTAACAGGATTAAAGAGAAAGATTGGTATTGATTTTTCAATTAATATTACATGTTAGCATTCAATACATATTTATTATGCGGTAAGGAAATATGTTTCAATGTACTTGATCTGTACTTTACATTTTAAATGAAGTAGATAATATTTATATATGTTCGATTTTTATTTCATTAAATAATGAAAATAAATTGTCAAGAGGCTGAGAACAACAAAAATTAAAGTCACTGCATACAATATTAATACGAACGTCTACGATAACTGGAGGTGCTTAATATACACCTGCTGATTGGGTAATCGATCTGTGTGATTGACATGTGGCGATAGGTCAATTATCTTCATTTGTTAGGTGCTTTGCCAGAATTACCAAGGCAATAAAGTATGTTTTATTTTTCACTTAACTTGACCTAGCATTTGTTTTCTTGCGTGAAGAGACATCTTTGATAAAATGATCTTAAAGAAATCGGATATGGCAAATGATGCACAAAATACCTAAATCTATTCAAGTCAGCCAGTAACTTTGAAAACTCAAAATTTGGAGAAAAACGATGTAGTTTCAGCATACCAGTCAGCTATGTTTGACCGATGAAATTTGTTACTATATGACAATTTGTTTGAAAAACTCGTTCTATCGTCTTAGATATTATTAGAAACGCGTTCAACACAGACTCTCGTAACGTGTAGGTGCCAAATTAGACGAATTTTGGATGATCCAGAACGGAGAACATATTATGTATCGTCTGAAATTCAAAATAGACTAAGGTAAATAAAAGGACTGATAATCTAGTGGAAACATCTATGAACTAGTTAAGGTCCATATGGTTGATATTCGACATAAATTATACGGAAAGGGAAATTACAGTTTAGCTACAAAAAATTAAAATAATTAATGTGACACGAGAAGAGAGGAAGAGAAAATAAAATCGTATGAAACGTTCATCCAGATTGGAAATTGGTTGAAAATCAAACAGTGACTTTCTCAAAAGATTCTTACATCGTACACAAAGTACCAAGACTGGCACAGAAGTTCAACCAGTGAAAAATTTAATGTTTTCAAATAACCTAAGAAAGTAAAATATCGTGAAGCAGCGAACGGGACATTAATGGGTTGTAAATGACTGCATTGAGTGTATTAATTATCAACAAATTTCAATTCTAAAGAGTTGATTAAAATGAAAACAATTGATGCAACGTACTCATTTGCACATCTCCTTAAACTTTCTTTGGTAACAAAATGACGTTTCAGCGCAATGGTTGAAACCAGACGTTAAAATGGTTGAAACAAACGAACGATACAAATGATAACTATTTTATGCTTGAAAATATTTCTGACTAGCACGTCTTGTGTATTGGTATGCATATGAGTATATTTTATGTTTATTATGCAGAGTTTTAATATGATATTTCATTTCTTCATAAAAGTTGTTCTTTTTCAAAAACCAGGTTTTCCTTTCTTTATCAGCATTATCCATGTGTATGACATGTGCTGCTGTAATATTAACTGTTAATGCTTTTTACACATTTTGGTGAGATCATGTGCTTTTTATTTGCCCTCCGACCTTTATTACTATCTGGTGGAACATATTGTTGAAGCAAACTTCAATAAATTATGCACCCCACATTTTATTCTACAGCAAAAGAGGCGAGTGTTGACTGCAACAAGATCTGTTAAAATGATTTGTTCTAGCTTTGAAAATGCGATTGTATTCTGGAGGTTGTAAATTTTGATTTGAAATCATAATGGTAGGTTGGTGTGTTATTACTATGGTATAAGTCAGATAAATAGATAAAGCTTCACAAAAAAGAAATGACTCAGAAACATCAGGTCAGTATCATGTGCACGCTTACATCTAATCAAATTGTAAGAATAAAAACATAATTCATAAAATTGTAATTATTTCATTTTTATGCCAAAAGAAAGGAATATATGAATATATCATTTAAATAGAAATCATAACGTAAGGACGTATTAGCCAATATAAACATATATTGCACCAATCAATGGTAAGACTTACAGTCTGACCAATAGATCTGAAACCACTGGTCGATTGTTTATATTGTGCTCGAAATTATATTAAGCTAGGAAATAAGACTGTAGGAAGACTGTTTGAGGTAAAGAAGACAAACTACATTTCCATTTTTTCCAGATGCATTTGATCTTATTCTAATGTAATAGTTTCCGAACCTGCTAATCCTGATAGAGATAGAGGAACTATAGCTGTGATCTTTTGTAATATGTTTTGGTGCCTACGCTAAAAGTGAATGCATCATATACCGGCTACGTTAGATACATGTGGGTGGAAAATATTATAAAAAAAACAATTTAAATTGAACATATTTATGGGAGTTTGAAGTTTCACATGGTGATCATTTTATAGAATGTCTCAAATACAATGCTTGGTTTCAGCATATCCAAATCCTTTGGAAAAGTGGTTTTAGAACGATTTAGGAGCTTGAGGAAACAACGGATTCTAAACTTTACAAAAATATCAGGACATCTGCCAAACCAAACCACATATAATTACAAATAAAAACATAGTATGCTATATGCAAATTATTACAACCTTTGGCATATGAACATTGAATAAAGCTGACCAAGCTCTTTGCGCATACTAAAGGAACAGAAAACAAAGATACTAAAAAACATAGCTATTCTAATTGCACGATCAGGACGCCTCCATTCATTAACGAATATTCAGATTATACAATACACTCGATAATCTGGATTGGAAACTTGTAGATAAACCGAGTGGAAGTTTGAAACTATTGTCAACAGAAAAAGCTTTTGGATGAAAACGTTTGGCAAAGTATAACATGCATATTAGCTCATAATACAAGGTCAAAGACAGCTAATGTTTACATTATTTCCGTTATATCTATAGTGGCAAAGACTTATGGCTGAAGGAAACGTAAGTGCATTCATCACAATAGGTTGATCCACATAATTATGACGACCCAATAGCAACACTGCAATCTAACCGATTTTACAATCAACTGATTTGCGCTAATAACTGGCAAGAAGGACATAGTGAACTTAGCATACTCTCTGCAGTAATATAAATATGGTATGGTATACATGCTACTCCTGTCCATTATGACCCACTGTTATGGTCCCTTGAAGCTTGACCTCTACGTTTTCAAACTAATATTTACTTATGCCATTGCTAAGATCACACAAAATATGAAAATTGGAATTATGTGGACCTGGCTGTTGATCCAGCTACATTACGTTGGATAGATAATTGCATTTAGCATTTCTTCCCCGCATGAAATAGAAAAGAAGAAGCGAAGGGAAAATAATCGGATATGAAGGTAAAGAGGCATATACTAAAAAGCCTCATCTTAGGAAGGTGGATCCTCACAAATTAATAACACATCAGCTGATCAAGGTACCAATTATGTTTGCAAAATAGCCATTTTAGTCAATATCATGCCAATGGTATAACATGTCCACCGGGGTTAAGCATGCTAGATGATAATACCATACTAGTGTGATTTGCAAATGTTGCTGAAGTAGATAAAAATGATTTACTGACAGATGCATGTTTTTGAACATGCCATATATACCGGAAATTCCTTTGACAGGATATATTTTACTTAAGATCAATAAGTGTATGTGTAATTTAGATTTTAAACGTAGCTTTACTTTTTCAGTCATATTGCTACGATGTCTGCAGGGTGGCATTTTATAATGATGTATAGCAAGGAGACATCATGCCACAGATATGTAGAATCTTGCCCCACCCATTTACTTTATAACAACACAAGATCGACCAGACCTAAAACTAAGCGAGACAACTGCTAGTACTATTTTAATATGTCTTTATTATAATTCAGCCGGGTTTCGAACCCGCGATCTTCCACATCCACATAGATCGTACCATTTAGGTCACTGCAACGGTTTTTATAGGTTTCTGTTCAAGCTGCCGCTGAGATTATTTCGGATGAACATAATCTTTTGAATAGCTCTGATTATTGTCATGGGTTTATTGAGCACTATTAAGCCGCCAAGAATAATAGGGTTGGAGCCACCATAAATTCAAACGATGGGAGCAGACCAGTCAAATGTAGTCAAAATGTTGATTCAGCTTGTCGCAAACATTTTGATAGACAATACTCTAATAGTAGTTGATGTTTGAGTTCAATGAAAGAAATCCAACCCTGAGTTGAACTTTCAACAGCTACACACTAACCATAACGGAGCGTAAACAATGTTATCTCTGCAAACCAGCGCAGACAATGTTATTGTAACAAGACTTGAGACATATATGTTTGTGCTAAATGACGAAATCCCTTTTCATGAATGACATGATGTAATTATGTATATTTCGTTATTCGTTAAAGCAAGGTGATGGCATGGAGTGTGTTATACACAGACAATCCTTACCTAAAGAACCATGGGAAACGCAAAAGGACACATTTAACAAAGAGAGAAGCAGCGTATATTGTGTGCAAGTTGTGCAGTATATCTGAATCAAGTAACGGAGACGATGCCCACGTTAAACGGTTTTGAAAAACCAATTGCCAGATCAACGATCACACTTTCAGAGTATGGTATGGAAGCAGGCCACCAAGATACAGCCTATCGTATCATTACATGCAAACATGAACTGGAAAATAGAAGATGGACAGCTGTCATCAAAGCGGTTCGAAATTCTCGAATTCCCGAGTCATGAACGTATGTTGGCTTATGGGGATTCACAAAGGGTGGCAAATCTCACAAGTTTACTTAAAGGGAGGGAAAACTCATATATATTGACACCTGCAAGTATCCATACACTGACAGTACTTGTACCAACATCTCGTTTTGTTGAGTTAAATTCATAAAGCCGTATATGTGTACACACATAACTGAGGATAATCAATGCAATATGTATATTTTTCCATAACTTTTCAAAACTATATGCAACTCATATGTCCTCTGTAAATGTTTCCGTCTAGATATTTTGAACATAGCCATATTCTGCTGCATATGTGCTTGTGTAGGCATGAAGAACAAGTGAAATATTAAACATCCAACATTTAAGTTCTGACACAAGTATAAGATCCATGGCATATCATTAAAAATATATCATCAAATTTTGAGGCACCGGTATTTAAACCATGCTCTTCCCGCCAGTTTAACAGAATAGCTAAATTGTATGCACCTTAAAGTGAGATGAGAAGTATTTTATCAATTGCTTTGTATAATTTTACAATAAATAAAATCACCTTAGCGAATATGTACCGGAAGTTAATTTTGAAAAGTATTTTGTTTTATTTGCTTGTATAATAACCGGATTAACCTCATTATGCACACACACACACACACACACACACATATATATATATATATATATATATATATATATATATATATATATATATATATATGATTTAAAGATGTAAATATATATTAGTTCCTGCTATTTATATTTTCACGTTCTATTAGTATTTAATTTTTGTAATAAAATATATTTCCGTTCTCCTCCCTTCTATGAAGTTTCGTAAAGATAATATATATTTCCGCCCATATCAGGAAAGAATGATTCAAGTTGAAATAAAGACATCATAAATGAAAAGAAAGGTTTGTTATGTTCGTTATGTTACGTGCCTAGGCACGAATAAACAGTAACATAGAAAGAGTGAAAATAACAAGCTTGTAAAACTTAATAACAATTTATTGAATACAAACGTTTCACAGAAAAGAAAAGTAAACATACGGTTTTAAGAATCAATTCCAAAAATTAATCCAAAATAATTCACAATATTATCCACTAGAGAAATGGCAAAAGTCCTGGTACTAAAATGTCCAAATAATTCTAAGTTCGAATTCCAGCGATGTATTCAATATGGAAGACGATGCTACTTTCTTTAACCACAAACCAATTGACACCTGAGTTTTTAAAAAAAACTCGTATAAATTACACAATGTATATAATATAAGATATTGTTATTCACGGGAAAGAGCGTCTGCTATTATAATATCTTTCTTGTCCCTGTCCCACAATATGTCTTAAGAAAGTCACATTAGCACGGCAGAACTCACCTTTAGATAAATTAACTGTCAAACATGCATCAGTGAGTCTGTCAAAGAATTTTCGAATTGTTGTTAGATGTCCTATCCATGTGTCGTTGTAGATGATGACTTCATCTATATAGGCATCACAATGTTCTAGACCTGAGGTGATCATTTTTATGACACGTTGAAATATACTTGTTGGCCCTTTCATCATGAATGGTTTACTTCATATTGGTAAAGTCCACCTGGAGTTACACATGCTGAGATTTCCTTTGCTCTTTCCGTTAGTGGAATCTGCCAAAACACTTACAGAAGGTCACATTTGGTGACATACTTGGCATTCCCGATTTTATCAATACAATTGTCAATTCTTGGTAATGGGAATTAATCTGTTTTTGTCACACTGTTCACCTTCCTACAATCAGTGCACATACTGAAAGTTTTATCTGGTTTTGGAACAAGTATGCATGGTGAACTCCAATCACTTTTATTGGGCTCAATAAAATCATTCTCCAGCAAATATTGAATTTCCTTTTTTAAGTATTCCTGTTTAAGTGGATTCATCCTGTATGGATGTTGTTTAACAGGCTTGGAATTTACAATTTTATCGTCATGAAAAATTTTGTTTGTCCTTGTAGGAACATCTGGAAATAAGTGCTCATATTCAAATAATTACTGTTTCAGTTCATTTCTTTCTTGCACTTGCAAATGGGAAAGTTTCTGGTCTAGAGCTTTCATATTTTTTAATTACAAAGATTCGTCATTTTGATATCAGTAAAATCTGATGATATTTTTTCACTGAGTAGGACAGGTACAACTACATTAACTACAGGTTTAACATGGCTATCTCTTTCAATATACTCTTTTAGCATGTTTATATGACAGAGTTGTTTTTGTTTGCGCCTCCCAGGAGTATTTTTGATGTAAGTTAAGTCATCAATTTTCCTGTCAACTGTGTAGGGACCATAATATTTGGCCTGAAGTGGATTTTGTGGCATTAGTAAGAGAGCCAGGACTATATCACTAGGCTGAAAACTCCTTTCCTTCGATTGTTTATCATATCTTGATTTAATTTAAGATTAAGCAGAGTGCAGATTTGCTCTTGCGACCTCACACGCTTTTGGCAACTTGTATCTAAACTCGGAAACATAATCAAGAAGATTGATCTCAGTATCTTCATTAGAAAGAAGTTTCTCTTTCAATAACTTCAATAGTCCACGCACAGTGTGTCCAAATAACAGTTCAAAGGGACTGAAGCCTAAAGAATCTTGAACTGATTCTCTAACAGCAAACAATAGTAAATGAATGCCTTCATCCCAATCTTTATTAGTATCAAAACAATATAATCGGATCATATTTGTCAAAGTCTGATGGAATCTTTCTAATGCCCCTTGGCTCTCATGATGATAGGCAGAAGATTTGAATTGCTGAATGCCCAATTCATACAGAACTTGTTGGAAAATTCCAGACATGAAATTAGAATCTTAATCAGACTGAACAGATTTGGGAAGGCCATACTGAGTAAAAAAAATTATCAAAGCTTTTACTATTGTTTTAGATTTTATATTCCTCAACGGAATTGCCTCTGGAAACCTTGTTGACGCACACATAATGGTCAACAGGTATTGGTTACCTGACTTTGTCTTGGGTAAGGGACGTACACAATCTACCATAATTCTACTAAATGGTTCGTCAAAGGCAGGAATAGGTTGTAGATGGGCCTTAGGTAACTTCTGATTGGGTTTTCCTACCATTTGACAAGTATGACAAGATCTACAGTATTTGGCAACATCTCTTTTGATTTTTGGCCAATAGAAGTGAGTCAAGATCTTGTGATAAGTTTGATTAATCCCTAAATGACCAGCCAAAGGACTTTCATGGGCCAGGATAAGTATGTCCTGTCTGTAAGGTCTTGGAACTACTACTTGATAGTTCACGGACCACTCATCACGAGCAGGTACCTCGGAAGGTCTCTATTTTCTCATAAGAATTCCATTGTTAATGAAATAACAGACAGGAACTTCAGTGGCTTCAGTCTCACTTATGGCACTTTGAAGCAAACATGAGATCTCAGGATCTTTTTCCTGTTCGACGACAAGTGACTGTCGTTTATCAACCTGATTAAAATAAAGAGAATGAGTTGTTAAAAGAGGATCTCTATGATCAATACCTTCTGACTGATCTAAACAAGGAGTAAAAGTGACTTCATCAAAAGCTTTATTTATATACATGTCAGCTTAAGGAATACTGCCTCCATCAACATCATTCTCAAGAGCTTTCTTTGCCATAGCTCTGGTAACTGCACAAGCTTGAAATATATCAGGGAATTCTTTTTCAATTGGATAAACCTTCTGATCCAAAACAGGATTGTCAGTTACAAGTGGATTAACCACAACATTGTCTCCAGCTAAGTCGTTGCCTAGCAATAAATGAATGCCCTCAACGGGTGAAACCGAGATTGTTAAGACTGTTACAGGTCCTGACACTACGTCTGATGACATATTTACACAATGGAGAGGAATATTAACAAGGCCGCACTCTACTCCCTGAATAAGAACACTTTCATTAGAAGAAGACTTCTGAGAAAAAAGCAAAGTACCTGACAATAAAAGACTCTGAGAAGCTCCTGTGTCCCTTAAAATTGTAATAGTGGTGGGATTGGTTGCATGACCCAAGAGTGATATAGAACCCTTCGATATGAATGGTCTATAATTCTCCATAAATAAATCTGGGATTTATTAGACACAACAAATGTATTGCTTTCAATACATGACCGTGACCTTGATCTCTTAGAAATAAGAGCATTTGGAACAGGTCTGTCTTGATTCTGATGCATATTTTTCAATTCGTAGCAATCAGAAATAACGTGTCCTTTTTTCGTGCAATAGGTACACGTCGGAAGAGATAAGGATCTAGAATCAAGATTCTTTGAAGTTTGATTTTTGAAAGTTGTGCTAGTTTGAGTTTTTAAAAGGGCTGGTATTAGGCTGAAATACTTTTCTGCCAGAAGACTGTTGAGTAGAAGTCTTGTTAACAAAATTAACTTTATGTGTCAAAGAATATTCGTCAGCAGCTCGAGCAGCATTCTCCAAGGTTTCAATCCTATGCTCATCGAGATAAGTTTTAACGTCACTATGGACACAGTTTTTGAACTCTTCAATTCATATCATTTGTTTGAGATTTTGATAATCTTGTTCGACTTTCTTGGCTAAGCACCATCTATCAAACAACTGCTCTTTTTCTCTAGCAAATTCGATATGAGTTTGTCCAGCTTCTTTTCTGTAATTTCAGAATTTTTGTCTATAAGCTTCAGTGACTAACTCATAACTCCTTAAAATGCATTCTTTAACCACATCATAGCCACCACTTTAGTGAACAGACAGTGAAGTGTAAATTTCACTAGCCTTACCAGTGAGTACACATTGGAATAACTGAGTTCAATGCTCCCTTGCCCACTTTAAATTTGCTGCAACTTTTTCAAAATGAATGAAGTATTTGTCTACTTCTTTTTCTCTGAAAAGGGGGTACTAATCTAATATTCCTTGTTAAATCAAACCTTCAATTTGAATTTGAAGTATGATGATGTTTGTCACTTGCCAGCTCTAATTCTTTCATTCTATATTGATATTCCCTTTTTCCCTCTCTTTATCATATTGTAATTGTCTTTCTTTCTCCTGTTTGTTATATTGTCTTTCTTTCTCCTCTTTGTCATATTGTAATTGTCTTTCTTTCTCCCTTTCCGTCTCTCTCTCTCTCCCTTTCCTGAAATTCTAGCTTCTTCAACTCTAATTCCATCTTGAAATGTAATTCTAATTTCTTCGTTTTTATGTCAGTGCTTGATACAGACTTACTGAGCGAAATCAAAGCACTTTTTTCCAAAACATTCTCTTCTACCAAATATTGGATATCTTGTTTCGTTAAAGAAGCCTTTACTTCAGAAATATCATATTTACTGGCAAGTTGAATCAACTCATCTTTTTTGAAAAGATCTAATTGCTCATGAGTAGGATTAGATAGAAATATTTGTACTTTAGATGTCATTTTAATACAAGCCTGTCAATCTCATTAAAAATTTCAAAAACTACGGAAATTAAAAACAAAAGGTTTCTGAAAGAAAATTCTCTCCAAATTCCAATTTCGGACGATACCACCAATTTATATGTTACGTACTTAGGCTCGAATAAACAGTAACATAGAAAGAGTGAAAATAACAAGCTTGTAAAACTTAATAAAGAATTTATTGAGTACAAATATTTGTCAGAAATAAAAAATAAACTTACGGTTTTAAGAATCAATTCCAAAATTAATCCAAAATAACTCAAAATATTATCCACTAGAGAAATGGCAAAAGTCCTTGTACTAAAATGTCCAAATAATTCTAAGTTCGAATTCCAGCGAAGTATCTAATATGGAAGACGATGCCACTTGATGGAGTCAGTTCTTTTTAATAAAATTCTCTATGAGCGCAACTATTTTCCAGATAAATAATACAATATTCCTCTTGATCCAAACGAATTGACACAATTTCCAGTACAAGGTAATTTATAATAACTAAAAAAGACACAACCTAATATTCTAACAGCCCAATTTTCTACTGAATAGCTCACTCCCAAAAAATGGTTTATATCTCTGTTTTTTACGCAAACAAGGGGTCACGTGATCTTCTTGAAACTATCAGAACAAATTTACGTTCAAAGAATCAGGTACACATCTTATAACCCAACTAAAATAGAAAGATGTTGATACAAAAGCTCGATTTTGTCCTTGGAACCAACCAATCATTTCAAAAGCATGTTTATAACTCTGAAACCAGGTCAGAAATGAGGTCAACACCTGGTGCTTACTCTGTGAAATAAAGGTCACCCATTCAATGAACGAATCTTTAAACTTAAAATGCCAAATTTAAATCTAACAAACAAAGATACAAATAAATATAAATGACATATCAATATACGTAACAGTTATGATTTAGAGATATAATTTGAGGATGTAGTCGATGATGTTGTCTATTATTCTACATGTATGGCTTGTTCCTAATGGGTTTAAGACACGCCGCTGGTAACCTATTGTTGTCTGATCAATTGTAGAGTTCAATTATACCTCGATGATCATAAACGTTTTCATGACTGGACACGTAAAATGATATCCAAGGCTTTTTGTGATGCACCCAACAACTACAAAGTTCGACCTATCACTCTGAAGCCAAGGGGGCTTTAGAAAGATTTCATCAAGCTTAATTGCTGATGATTCCGCTTGATTTTGATAAAATACTGAACAGATTTGGAAGAAGCTGCTCATTACTGCTGTTTTGACGTTAGGGAATCAGTTCAGTAATCTCTATGATTTGAACTATGCTTTGGACATACTGTCCATGGACCATTGAAGATGTTAAAAGAGGAATTTATTTAAATAAAGATTCAGAAATTAGCCTTCTTGATTACGATTCAGATTTAAAAGATAAGTTATCATATGCTTATGAAGTAATAAGAACTAATTTTCACTCATTCAGTAAAACTAAAATTACGGTATGATATGAATAAAAGGGAGAGGTCTCAATCTGGTCAATGAGTTCTTGCCCTCTTTTCCGTATCTCAAAATCCTCGTCAAGCTTAAAACAATGGTCATTATTTACTACGTGAGAAAGTAAAAGACTTAAATTATAACATTAACACTCATCAGATGGGGAAACAAAAACAACTTTGCCATATATATATATATATATATATATATATATATATATATATATATATATATATATAGGTTAAAGAACATGTTCATAGAGATAGACATGTTAAACATTCATTCAGTTTTGTTGTAACTGTCCGACATAGTGAGGATTAAGTTGACAAAATGAAATCGGACTTAGTGGCTTTGGAGTTCCCAATCTGCGGAATTTATTAATTATGTATAATCAGGCCCAAGAACGTTGACATCTACATACACCAGGAAATACAGAACTAAAGAAGCAAAGAGTGATCTTTATTAGAGATTAATTCAGAATTGCTGAACCTATGACAAATTTATTGAGTTAAAATACAAACTTTCATTGGTCTGAAAAATCTCGAAAACTCTTAATAAGTTAAAGAATACACATAAGATCGCGCTAGTTCTTTCAGTTGAACATTGCAGTCAATCGTGTATGTTGATACAAGGGATGTTGTGGTTGGTGGAGTGTGAGTTCAATAGGAACAAATTTGTGTAGATCATGAAGTGTGCTATTTTTTATATAAGAAGATTAATAAGATCACGATACTCCACCCTCAAGAAGGAGTGGTTGGCTTTGATATTGGGGTTACAAGTATTGTAAAACCAATACCAAAGTCAAACACTTCAGCTCTTATCTGAGTATTGCATTCAGTTATTACAGTCTCCGTTACCTTGTCAAAGTTGAAAAACAAACCTCTGAGATCATTAGTGAAGAATTTGATGTCACAGGAATACAGCAATGACATCATGCTTTTCAAGAGACTACATAATATAGTAACATATGTAATTTCACCTATATATAAGTATTATATTGTTCCATGTATATTTTTTCCGTTCATAAGACTTCCACTTAAATAATTTTTCATCACATCTATAGTTGACTAATAATTGAAAGACATTTTTATTGCATAAATCTTTCATTTTCTTCATGAGGGCTGTTATGTATAATTAATTTGTGTTATTTGCTGCTTATTTGTATATATTATGTTAAAGGGTAACTAAATATTGCTGTAAAGAAAACCAAATGAAGCACACATTATCTGCATTGTTGTTTATAGTTTGATTTTTATTGGAATTATTTATTTGAAACATTTCGTCGCTGGAAATACAAAGTGCTCAATACTATTCCTGGACATAATCATTAATATGAAACTTGTGTGAATTCAACGACGTATTGGATAACATTATTGTAATACATCAAAATACTTTTGGCATCTTACTACACGTCAGGCATTTTTTGCATAATTACATTAGAGAGTACAGGCTCATCAACAAAGCAGTCGGTCTTTTGTTTGATTTACAACCAATATTTAATTAAATATTAATTCAATAAGATTTCTGAAATAAATGGTATTGTTGATTTAGCCAATTTTACGATTTTGCTTGGTGGTTGTCTTGAACAAGTATTTACTATCGAAGCTAGAATACAAAATCAGTACACATTTTCTTTTTAGATGTTTTACTGTTGCATGGTTATGTCTCATTCGAGGTAATTGTGATTCACTCTCTTCATTTACTAAGACACATTTTACATATTGAAAAGAAGATTTGAATGAAAACTAAAGATGCATCCATATGTAACCATGGATAATTTGTTAACGCATAACCTTATGACATTGTTTTCATGATCTGAAATAACAGTAGACAGCTGATTATCTTCGTTTCGTAAAAATATTATAAGTTTCATGTTTTGATGCTCTCTTGTAATTGTAAAGTGCACGACAATTAGGTGAAGACAAATAAGATTCTAGACATATTTGTTATTACACGTGTAAATGGCTTCACAGCTCAGCAGTTGACCACCATATAATAAACAAATGTCTACCCGATGAAGGTAAAAGAGTATCCTTATTGAAATGAGAGAACCTATTACCCAATAGTCAAGTTAAATAATTAAAATAGTTAGGCAAATGGATATAATAAGATCGGGTCAAAATCAATGTCAGACTTCCTTTTTACGCATTTGTTTTGTGTGCATAAACTAAGACAATTATTTCGTATTAAACTCTATAAACTCGCATATTTTATGATACACTTGCTACAATTATAAGTTCACGATGCAAAGTAGCTACGTTTATATTTGGCAAAGTATAATGCCTGCAATATTCACTTTTCAGAGGTAACACCTTAAACAACTATGACGACTCCACAGGAGGATGAAGGTAGATGTTTTTGTAATTTAAAACTCTTTCTACTGCCTATTCAGGTCCGATACAATTTTAAACGTGATGGGGAAAGGAGCGAACTATTACAAATCGTATATACTTAGAGAGTGGGAGAAGAAAACAGACATATATGCAGTGGCACTAAGACAGTAATAATAGAGGCATACAATATGTGCTGAAGACATGAAATAGATCTTGAAAATGCGGATTCCTTTGTTTATGTATGATACTCTTTTTGCTTTGAGTATTCAAATTTAAAGCAAAATATTTAAGTACAATTAGAAATGCCTACGTTTTATTGGATAAATCTGATTGTACATTTAAATATACATCATATTGTGCTGAAAAGGCAGTATATATATGTTTCAACAACAAATTATTTACTCTGTTTGTTGCAGAAACTGTTCATTATGCAGTCACAGAGGTGAGCAAGAAAGAAGATAATGAAGGTATATATGTTGTAAATAAAACATTTTTACAATACTTAGTTTTCTAACATTATGTAATTATTTGACAATGAGATTATTGACTTATATGACGCACACATCAATGCACTTCAAATGTCATCATAATTGGAATTACTTATTCATTAAAAAATAAGCAAAAGAACAAAACTTCGATTACTGCCTGTCATGTTTTTGTATCCATACTAAATTTCTCATTCAACATCTATTAAAGTTAATGACACCTTACTTGGATGATAACCACTGCTGAAGGTTCGTGAAGAAACGTGAATTAGTTGATGGACATTTAAAAACACAGCAACACCGTCTGCCTAGTTGATGAAGGAAGGTGTCATGCACAGGGTCACAAAACAGTATCAGGTGCAGGCTGGTCCTGATGGATAAATCAACATTTAGTGATTAAAACATTATATTTATTACAAATATGTTACATTGAGAGGTCGATATAATAATAATAAAACCAAACAACACTATAATAATAATAATGTAATAAGAAAAACGAAAATCAATCCCGAATATAAATTATAATTACTTTTGTTTGAACCTTTTCGGTAGTCTTGTGACCATTTGTGCCGACGAATTATTCTGTGTTCGGATACAGACACAGAAGCCGACCTCTGCTGGTGTGATAACGTAATTCGAACCTGCTCACTGTAAGGTACATAGGTGGGGAAATTAACAACAGGTCAACTGCGTCGTTTGTCTATACATTTGAACAAAACAAGAGGTCCATAAATACTCGATTTGTTTCTTTCAATAATCAATATATACACGATCACAGGATGTATAAGAATAGTTTTCCTTTAAATGCAGGCAATCATTTATGTTTACTATAACTTGTTTCACTTAGAGAATAAATCTGCAACAAGAAGTAATATTGTGTTATACACTTAGCTGAAACAAATATATATGATTTTAGTCCAGCAAATCATTCTCGCGTACAGTTAAAATAAATGTATCCATTTCGAGATTTCCCATATAGATCATGTCTAGTAAACTTAATGGGATGAACAGATCTTTTCGCTAGAACGTCAGATTTGAAGAAGAAAATAAGCTTCCTTCAAAAATGAACCAAGAATGAGGTCAATAGCGCTAAACCGTAGCCTCTAAATAATCGATAGTTTCTCTCCGTTTGCTTGTTTTTTCACTTTATCCTGCCGTTTGTTTGAAATTTATTATGTGGGATTTGTTTACCCGCATGAAAAATCAATGACATCCATGGTGTGCAAAATTGATAAATACTATTGATCTATATTGTGTTTAGTAACACAACAATTATTACAAAACATCGTAGACATGCGCTTACAGGCAAGTGTGGGAATTGTGGTACAAGATATATAAATTGGTATCACTGACAAACAATAGGTGGTGATATCGCTACTTCACTGGGAATAGTATCAGGAACTTCATGGGTTAAATATCCAGGAGAAAAAACAACATCATTCATGGATATAATTATTGTGGTCCTGGAACCCAAATCGGTATACGACTTGACGAATGAGAACATTCAACACCAGCGAGTGTTCTGTAAATTGACCAAGCAAGTCACGTAATTGAAGCAACATAAACAGAAAGATTTCTAACAGCGACATATAGCAGATCTGAAATTAAAACACTCGTTTAATTCCATAAAACGTTTGTTTAGATAATCATAAGCTAACTGGTTAGTAAGATATGTGATGAAATGTAAACTAACGTTAGGGGCAACTGGTAATTAATCAACCGACTTTTATAAAATAATAGGATATTCTGTTTCACCACATGATATTATAAAAATTGGACTATGTTAATACACAAAAATACGAGTTAACATTCGTTGACTTTGCAAGTGGAAATAAACAATGCAGAGCGGATATTAACTAAAAGGGCTGCTGAAGTTGTATTAGCTTGTGAGATGAATGTATTAACAAAGAGTCTTGCTATGGCTTCAACTACTAAAAGTTGATTCTGGAAAATAATTACTTGGTGCAATATCATCTCTAATGAAAACATATGACGTCAACATCAGACTAGAACATATCACAATTCATCCTGATCAAGCGATGTATTAGATTCAGCTTCACCTCAACGTGGATTGGTACCTGAACAATTACAAATAAGTCCTGATTATACACAATTAAGACCGATTTCGTTTAACTAGCGCCACAACTTCAATTACACACAAGACAGGTCAACATTACATTTACAAATGTGTGACCAAGACTAATATCAATGCTATCTACGGTAACTTGTCTTGAATCATTATTGTGTTACAACGTGCACAACGTTTATTGATTCGTAGTTTTAATGTCATGATAACTTCAAAGTTGCGTTTATTTATTTTGTTTCACTAAAGAGTTTTGTTCCTCATATATCATAGCTAACAACATCGTTATTAGTGCCAGTAGACTCTGTTACATTTATAATAATCCTCCGCAACAGATATATTCTTATTTCTCGAGACACTGCGAGATGAACTAAAGTCTGACCACTCTATATGAGTATCGACGATCCAAACAACTGTACGAGAGATGGTGAATCGGTGTCATTGAGTATCCTAGCGTTCACTGAGTTTTGTTCATAGATAATGCTCTCTCAACAACACTGACAGGAACTAAAACAATATCATTTAACAAACAATTCCGTTTCTCTGACAAACCTGCTTTATAAACTTCCTTAGTATGCTTGCGTGTTATTGTTATTGCTGGCGGACAACATAATGGTACAGGTAGATTTAAATATGTTTCTTACTTTTGTTGAAGTAGTTTCACAAACTATCGTTCTACTTGTAACTACCAAATTTTCTAGTAAATTCCAAAACTGGTTTATATGTGTTTCTAATATTATATCACGCATTATTTCACACTGAATTTCCTTCTTTGAAGTCTGATTAATATCTTAAGTTCTCTTATTTCTGGATTAAGTGTTCTATGGTCGTCAGTTATTTCTTTATACTAATCTATGAAACCTTTCAGACATTCATACGGAGACAATTCAACAAACGGTGGTTGTTGATTATGATTCGTCGCATATTTTTACAGATGTAATTTTTGGCAGCAACCAATAAAGAAAAAAATATCTTGTGATACTTTTCATATTTCATCACAAATGATGGTATTGGAGTATATTTTTTACCCAGTCGTTCAGGAGTACATTTATGTCATTTCCATCGAAAAAATGTATCATACGTACCTCATATAAATCCTCGTTCGCTCATCCATGGAAAGATGGCCGCCATCGCTTGACTGCTTGAAAGTGGGCTCTTCCGATTTTGTACTATATTTGTGATTTTTGTGCTTGTTTTCTGTCATCGTCTACATTGTTGTGTTTCATCATGCATTGGCTGTTCCGTTCGTGTGTGTTGGTTCGTCTCCTTGTGTTGGAAGCGAGAGCAATTGGATTTTTTCTCAGCTGTTTTCTCCCGGTGTTGAGACGTAATTTGTTTTTGAATAAATCGCCGTCACGTGACCGCTTACACTACAACGAATCCTCATTAATTATATTAAATGACCACACCTTGGTCCTAGATACCACATTGTGCTCAAGACTGAACGAACTGGGAATTCATTCATCATTTCTTAAATGTAAACGGAAGCGAAAAGAAACGTTCTTTCAAAGCTGGCCATCGTAGAACAGGAAGAAGGATTCCAGTTATCTCCCTTTCGCCCGTAACGGATAAACAACTTAAAAATTCTGCCGTTAATTTTAATAACCTGGTTCAAATTCCTCTTAAATCGTCAACTGTCCCAGGGATACCACTACGTATTGCATTATTCAACGCTCAATCAGTAGGATCACCAGAAAAGCGCACAGAAATTGTTAATTTTATCAACGACCAGTATATGGACATCTTCTTCCTGACAGAAACTTGGTTACATTCTGCAGGTGATGAAAGTAAGTCTGCGAATTTAACACCCAGCGATTACTACATCAAGTCGTTCCCCCGCAACTCTCGCGGAGGTGGAATTGCTGTAATTACAAAGAATTCCATGATCAAATGCCTCAAGTACAACATAACCTTCAACTTCTGCCATACATCGTTTGAACTAGTCCAAACAACGCTCTCACTGGAACAAAGGTCAGTCCATTTTTTCTGTCTCTACCGACCTCCTCCTAGTAGAAAAACAAGATGACTGAATCTCTCTTTTTGGAGAAGTTTCCAAATCTTCTAGAGTATGGAAATTCGATAGGTGGCAACCTAATTATTCTTGGAGATTTCAACTTTCACTATGACTGTCCTGGTAAACCAAACACGTCAAAACTCCTTGATTCCATTCATGTTTTCAATCTTAAACAGTCAGTTAACCAACCTACCCATACACTTGGTCATATTTTAGACTGGTTTCTTTATGGACCTGATGATAATATTCTGCAATCAACCCTTGTAGCCCATGAACTTGCATCGGATCACCTCTGCATTGTATGCCATCTCGACGTATCAGTCCTTAACCCTCCACCTCTATTTGCTACTAAGAGAAACCTCCGTATGATAAATAAAACCAAATTCATGCATGACATCCAATAAAACCTAACAACTTTCTTACATCCATCAGCGGAACAACTTGATAACTGCCTGCGTTCATTGCTTGAAAAACATTCCCCAGCCACCAAATGCAGAGTATCAATAAAAAAGTGTTCTCCTTGGTATAGCAGTGTTAGGGACCAACTTCGCACTGCTAAAAGACATCGCCGAAAAGCAGAGAGGCTTTGGCTTTCCACCGGACTCACTATTCATAAACAAATCTACGAAGCTGCTAAGAAGACCGTCACAAACATAGTCCATTTAGCCAAATCATCCCACTACAGTACTAAGATCACGGAGAGTTCCAGCTGCAAAGAGCTCATTGAGATAACTAACAAACTAATGTCAAGGAACAAATGTACACCACTTCCAACGATCTTCTCTCCAATCGACCTACTAGACCAATTTGCAAATTTCTTCAATTACAAAGTTAAAACCATTAGAGATTCGCTTGACAGCACAATTTCAACTGATTCGTCACCATACAGGTATGATGCAGAATTTCAGCGACAACCGTTAGGAGCATTTGATCCTGTTTCTATTGATTTAGTACGGACAATCGTGATGAAAAGTGCACCAAATTCTTGTGAACTTGATCCAATTCAGACATCACTGCTGCTTGAGTGCTTATAACCAATATTGCATTCACTAACTGATGTTATTAATATCTCTCTCTCATCAGGGGAATTCCCATCATTTTCCAAAACTGCCATCGTAAAGCCACTGCTGAAAAAACCAACCCTGGACCATAACAATTTAAAGAACTACCGCCCAGTTTCTAATCTCCCTTTCATATAAAAAATCTTAGAAAAGGTTGTTCTAACTCAACTTGTATCTCATTCGAATTCATACAGTCTTTTTAGTAATGTACAGTCTGCATATCGCCATCGCCACAGTACGGAAACTACTCTTTTGAAAGTATTTAGTGACATTCTCTCTGCTTTGGATAGTGGAAAGATTACAGTCCTCACTCTCCTGGATTTATCTGCAGCATTTGACACAATAGACCATGATATATTACTTCACCGTCTCCAGCATGTATTTGGTATTCAGAATATAGCCTTACAGTGGTTCAAGTCCTACTTAGTCAACAGGACACAAATTATATCTGCAAATGGAATACACTCCAGCCCAGTTGACATATGTTGTGGTGTTCCACAGGGATCTGTTCTTGGACCTATTCTCTTCATTCTGTACACTCAGCCGCTCTCAGGTGTCATAAATCATCACCCAGTGTCGCACCAATTGTACGCGGATGATACCCAAATAGCCACCAAACTGAAGCTGATGCTACCATCCATGGAGTAGAGAAGTGCATTTCGGATGTGAAATCATGGATGACATGTAACAAGTTGCAGATGAATGATGATAAAACTGAGGCTATTCTGATCACAACACAAAGACTTTCTCATTCACAACCTTTACCTCAGACAATACATATCAGCAACACCAACATTAAATTCTGACAGTCAGTTCGGAATCTAGGTGTTTCTCTAGACAGTACTCTCACAGTGCACCAACATGTTATGAACATCTGCAAGGCTGCATATCTTGAATTGAGACGCATCAGTTCCATTCGTAAATATCTTTCAGTTGATGCCACGAAAACACTTGTGTGTTCATTAGTACTTTCAAGACTGGACTATTGTAACTCAATTATGTCTGGTTCATCACAATATTTACTCCAGAAACTTCAAAAAGTTCAAAACACAGCTGCACGGATCATCTTTAGAGTACCTCGATCAGAGCACACCTCACCACTGCTCTATACCCTACACTGGCTATCAATTCAATACATAATCAAACAGAAAATTTGTTCTCTGTGCTATATTTCAATGACAGACTCCAGCCCAACATGCCTATCCAGCGCTCTTCTTCTGATAATCGTATACTCATTGTTCCCAAGGTGAAAACAAAGTCATATGGACAACAACGTTCATTTGCATACCATGGCCCGGCGACATGGAACGAATTGCCCATTTAAATTAGACACAAAGACACAGTGGTCCCTTTTAAGAGTGCTCTTAAGACTCACCCGTTTCGACTTCAGGGACAAGCTTAGCGACCTAATCGTATTTTGTATCTTATATATTTTCAGCATGTTTTTTTTTGTTTTCCAATTTCATTGTTTTAGTCATTTGTTGTTCTGTAGTGTAGTCATATCATTATTGATGGTGTAAAGCGCTTAGAGCTTTTAAAGATTAGGCCCTATACAAAGTCCTCATTATTATTATTATTATTATTATTATTATTATTATTATTATTATTATTATTATTATTATTATGTTTGTTGCTAGATTGTGTGTAAGGGTTACAACGATCATATCAATTTTACCTAATTTAGTTCTGTTAAACAAGTACACTTACAAATCTATTTCTTTTTATTGCATCAGCAATTATAAAATCAAGTTCATCATCTTCCATAATTAATCTTGTATTGTGTCGTTTATGCTCATACCGTCCTAATTCGGTAAATTTACTGATTAATCTTCTGCCAAGAAATATTACACTTTTTGTTTCTTCATCAATACAATCATAATATTTATCTTCAGAATATTTATTTTGTTGTGGTAACCAAACCTCTTTCTGCGGACGAAATGATTTAATCGATTCACTTATTTTATGCAATATTATTGTTTCGGAGATCATATATCGTAGCAATATATTTGGTACCTTTTTCTACTCTGAGAAGTGTCTAACAAAACACATAATAAATCGGAAAATCATTTTACAAACACAAATGACTCTATTCATACGAATCTAGTTCAGTCAAAATCCGGTTAAAGTCCGATTATCTCGCGTGTTGGATGTCCAGATCTTTTAAATATTCATAACATTTGCCCACTCCAAGAACTCTTCCTCGATAACACGCTGCTATATCAATTGAAATAACATATTTATAATCGTATTTAGTGTTTTTCAATACGCCGTGTCCATATTCGAGGCAACTTAGTTGCACGTCTTGAATGCATTCAATTTGTGTTGGATTTTACGAATTGTTTTCTTTTGCAACTTGAGCAGCAACTGACGGAACAGTAAAATAATTATTAAATAATTGTTTAATATTTTCACTCTGCGATGAAAATTTATACCATTTTTTATATATTCGTGTTGAGATTGCAAAATAAAAATATCTTCATTAAACCGTTCAAATTGTTCAAAGATTTAATTAAATGAACTTGAAAAGAACCACAAGGATGAAATGCAGGATAGCTTTTAAACATTTTTTCAATAAAATCAAATATATCACCGTCATAAAATCTTACGGTTCTATTCTTGGAAATATTGTTGCTGCATCTGTCCACGCATGCGCATTGTGATCAATGCTTTAAATCGAAGCTCCTTTTGATTTACATTTTGAATCGTACAAAATCTCTCCGGTTTAAATTTTTATATTATGGGACATTTTAGTTTCTTTCTTAGCTCAGCAACTTCATTGCTAGATAATCCGGTTTATTTAACTATTTATGCCCACGAGTTTATCTTTGTGCGTTTTGCATCCGTTAAACCGTTTTCACATATCGCATTTGTTAAATCTGACGTTAATCGTTCGGCGACACGATTAAATTGAGGACATTTCATTGGATTGAGATCATGAACGATAGTATTATCATTTAGTTAATATATCCCATAATGAAACGCGGTTACAGAAACCGCTCGTTCATACTACTGTTTGTAAATACCAGCCACCATTTCTAATTAGGAAATTTTGCTCAATATAGCAATTCTATTATTATGAAGGAAAGGGTCATGTTTTTCACGGATAATCCAAGTATTAGTACTTGTTTGTACTAATACGATACATTTAATTTATAGAAAATATCTTTGATTGACAAGATAATGAATAATTTGTGCTGATTATTGGTCGTTCATTGTAGCATTGATAACATGGTGTTGCGTATGATTTTGAATGTTGACCATACATTGTATCTCCAACGTTGCAAAATTCTTTATACGCGCCATTAATATCTTCACCCAAAATATTCGTCGGATCAAACAGATATTGCTTCAGCAAGTTAGGTGTTCTTTTGTCAAGATCAAATCTAGATTCAGAAGACTTGATTTTAGATAATCTCTCAAACTCCATATTATAATGAAGGTATATATATATATATATATATATATATATATATATATATATATATATCATCATCATCATCATCACTAGCAAAATCGTTCTCACCAAAAATTGTATTAATAAATTTAACTTGGTTTAAATGTTGTATTGTTTCAATAATCTGTAATGTTGAGACTATAATACTTGTCCAGACGCTACCATATATACTACCCTGGCTATATAATAGCCATGCCATAATCAAGGTAGGTAGGTTACCAACAAACTGATGAAGCGGTAGCACTGGTAAATATAAATATTTGATAACAATAACACTCTAAGTGAGATTTATGGTGTAACAAACGGGAGTGTAAAAGTAATTACCATGAAGCAATTGCACTGGTAAATATATATATATATATATATATATATATATATATATATATATATATATATATATGAGAGAACTATATCACACTATATACCCACAACCATAAAAGGTAGCACCGGTAAATATATGAAAAGAATAGCACTGTAATTGCCATTCCCCAGGCTATGCCAGGGACAAAGTTATGGTGTTAACCAACAGGGGGTACACTAACCAAACAGTACCACATTTGCAACAAAAACAAAAGGGTACAATAACCAAAAAGTAACCAAATTCATGAAGCAGTAGCATTGAAAAATGTATGAGAACAGTAGCAGTGCATACCCACAACCATAATGAGCATATCCTCATGAAATAGCTATTACATCGGCAAATGTATATATACGAAAACAGAAGCACTGTATGTGGGCGTCCTTGTAATGACACTAGAAGAAATGGCCGTGAAACATTAGTAAATATGCAAATATGTGAACTGTACCTCTGTTAGTGACAAAATATCACAACGCGCTTTTGCTGTTTATTTTTATTTTGTTTTTATTTTAAACAAATATTTATTATATAATGAACCACAAATTTAAAATATAAATGTGATAATTTCTGCAATTAAAAAGGTACATGACCCTACCTCTGTCATCAGTGCTGACAGGGTATGTAGTAGGGATATACAACTTTTGCTGATATTTTCAATATTATCGTGAAAAAGCTACCGTCGTTCGCGATTGATAAGTTACATGAATACACATCGCTGCTGCCGGCAGAATCACATGCTTGAGCCATATTGTCCGCTTTGATATCATCAGGGTTCTATTTATGTTTCTACGAAAATTTATAAACATGGTTACGTGATTAGCACATTTAAATACAACCGTGGATATTCCATCACTGATTGTCATTTACGAGGTCATTATCATGACGTAGCTGTTGTCCACTTTTTCGTTGCAGCGTCATCGATTCTGGTTCTCTCAAATTAGCAAGAACATTTCCGCTGATATTGAGGTCGCCAGTCATTGTATCACAGTCTTTGGAAACATTTTTACTGATCTCCGTTTTGATCATGGCGTTGATGCTATCCATGTGTTTTTATTGCCACTACATAATTTCGATTCTCTCAAATTGATATTTGTGTTCCTGCTCATTTCTAAATCGCCATACATTATATCTCCAGTTCTTATAATACATCCAGTAATATCTCACATGAGTGTTAGAACTGATTCATCCGACCTTTAAATTTACTGGTTTTAGTATATACCACTAAGTTATCGTAGAAAACCGCATACTAATATATGGCAAAGCAATATTGATTGTCTTTAACCGTCCTTGCTAATACTGAACAACAACAACCTTATCTATGTCAACATCGGCGAGACCAAAAAGATCAGCAAGTTCATCTCGTGTTGCATATTTGGATAAATGAATATTACCCTGCAGACTGTCTTGATTTTTGTTTTGTTTGATAAGGTTTTTTAACGTATCATTTCGCTACGATGTCTGCTGTGAGGCAGTTTATAGTAATGTTTAGCACTGGGTCATCATGACGCATACATGTAGCATGATGTCCCACCCAGTCACATTATCCTGACACCAGGCCGACCAGTCCTAAAACTAACTCTTAATGCTGAGCGCCAAGCGAGGCAGCTGTTAGTACCATTTTTGTAAATTGTTGGTATGACTCGGACGGGGATCGAACCCACTACCTCCTGCTCCTGTAGCGGACGCTCTAACCATTAGGCCACCGGAGCGGTTCAGGTTTGCCTTGAACGCATTTTCTGTAAATATCTAACATTATAAACTCCTATTGTAATACACTAAAACCACTTTAAACCGACCACTTGTGTACTCATGCCCATGTTCATGAGGCAGCGCTCATCAACTTTACACACTGGAATATTGGTATATTCGTTATTGTGTGTTGGTAATGTAAATTGCAGACAGAATCGTTTCTTATAAAATTTATGTGGTGACTACACCCCATACGAATCCAAATAAATAAAATCCTCGCAGATCAACGTCATATAAAAATAATGAGTACCTAAACCAGAACTTCCATCGCGGTTAATGATAAAGGTTTCAATGATTATTGGTTGTTTTGGTAACTGATCACTCATAAAAAACACATGTGATGTTTTATTGTTATGTTTCATCGCTGAGCAGCATCACGTAAATTAAAAATGGACATGAGAAGCATTAACGAAGCGTCTCCGACAGTTTCAGACATTGACCGTACAGGATCCATGTCAATCTTAGGCAAGAGCAGCTCGCAGAAAGATCGGTTTGACGCCGATCATGGATTTCTAGGCATTACTGAAGTGTCTAAAATGACGTTCTTTTAGTTATATTTATTCGGGCTTTGCAACGCAGTGGATATCAGCAATACTTGTATTCTAGAAATATTTTCAATGCTGAGTATAGCTTTATAATCTGATATCATAGGTAATTTAATTACAGATATTATCAGGCTGATTTGCATATGATCACGAGTAATCCAGGTACATGTTTTTCACTGGGGCATTAATGTCTCTCATTCGACAAGCAACACAGTCAATCAGCATTGTTTTATGTGACAGTATAACAG
Organism: Unio pictorum; assembly: GCA_030141615.1. Taxonomy (NCBI): domain Eukaryota; kingdom Metazoa; phylum Mollusca; class Bivalvia; order Unionida; family Unionidae; genus Unio; species Unio pictorum. Next base: position 852,541 of record JARLTB010000071.1, read on the forward strand.
CAACTGATTCGCAATTTGCAACAATAACTGGTAGGGTTGCACAAGCTCGAAATTGTATGTCAACGACAGAATGTCTAAACATATCCAAGTGATATAACGAGAAGTAATAGATCGGATATAATATGAAAAATCGCAGAGATATATGCAGACCGTTGTCAGCATTTATATCACGCCCAATAAATGTCATCAAACGACGATGCGCGTGCTACTTGATTGCTATGAAAATTCAAAAATGCTTAATCAGGTACTGATGTCCATTTATTCTCAGAGAGGCTTCACTAACGCCGAGCTTATAAAAAAGGATAGGGTTTCTCTCCAGCGAGTCAACTCCATCGATATTCTGATACGCTATAAAACATATTTCGTGGGAAAACTCCTTGTTGTCATGATATTTGCTATGTAAATAAACCATTAACGTTACATTGTATGCTGTCCGTGGTTATTGTTAGCCTTCCCGGCACTGACGTACCACCACAACCATGATATATAGCAACTCTTCTTCTTCAGCGACTGATGGTATCACTGTTGGAAACCACAGCGAGTTTTAGCAGTGTCTTCTTACCAGCATCAACCACTGCAGCACACCACATTTTATCATTGTCGATGGCTATTCTTACAAGTACTACGGCGTGTTTAGCGCCAAATATGACTTTGCTAACATGTCTGCAGAATCCAAAGATATGTGACAGTATAATTACGAATGAAAATTATTTATCGTTGTTTAACATTGCTAGTGGTGCTCCAAATGCCAGGTTAACATTTTAATTTATCGATGCGACTTTCGTTGCAGCGGCGTTTAGTGTTACGTTACAATTCTCAAGTTGTCAGTTGTTTATTTGGCAAACATCTTCGACGGACCGTTTAACAGAAAATAATCGTTGGAATATCTTGCCAGACACAATATAGTCGTGGCAATTTTAACGTTTTCGAGACACGAGTTTGTATTCTTTACTTCAATACTGTGTGTGACACTGTTAAACAACGCCATAATACCCTTATTAATAAAACCAGGTTGATTTACAATTGCATAAACTGTATTATATGCCAACACAAGTCGACCTTGGATCTCAGTGAACACCTGAGTAGCAGGACGTATATGCTTGTATCTTGGACATGCAGTTCAATTCGTCCACGTGAGTCCGGTACACGTTAATCATAATACAAATACTGATAATCACTCACTGATTTATCTTTAAGAACTTGATTCCATTGCACATGCGGTATCAGATACACGCTTGAACATCTTATTATATTCGCTACCGCGTAACACGAAGAAAAAACGTCAAGCTATTAGGTCTGCAGTTATAGTTTTGTCTCTCTAGAATGCTCGTTATTTTTGTTGCTTAAAAAGTTAGGGACACACCAGCTAATTATTTCAACAGTTCATTTTCAGCTTGATTTATTATTTTACTAACACTTGCTGCAATTACTTCAGTGCTGGGCAGTTTTACTGGCTGCATGTTAGGTCGTATTAATCGTGTGAACCTATTCTTGATTGATGAGAATGCTTTACATGTAACATCACTAACAGTACCAACACTCGTATTACGAACAACGTTAATGGCTTTTAATCCTCAGTTGTTGTGTAATCGAGATTGCTTTTGAGGCCATCTTTCGAATTAGACCTTTAATAGCATCGCCGAGTCCATATTCATCGATAACTTCATATGTTGGTAATCGTGAATGTATCCTCCTGACCATTAACAGTCAACATTAAGCATTACGTATGATTATACTGTTTTCTTTTCACAACACTAATTGCATACTGGTCATTATCGAGATTCGTGTCCAACGAGATTAGTCACTGTACTAATAATCGGCGATTTTATCGACTAGTACCCGATAAACATGAATATCCATGATACTGCCTGCGAATACTCGTTGACAAATAAAAGCTGATTCATTGGTGACGTCTGGGGAATTGTTGCTGGAACGTCCTCCTCCAATAACATAAGCAATGACGTTATTGGGACACTGGGTAAACTAAACGCGTCATTGAGTATCAATACTATTTTCAGTGAAACAGTAATCCTTATATTGCTGCCGAAACTGATGACACTATTCGATGATTGTTGGGGATCTCAGAGTCGAGGAGGCTGCTGTTGTTTTTTCTTCTCTTTTATTGAGGTTGATTTCTTTTCTCGTTCTGCTTTTTCAAATTGCCGTTTCATTACTTGTTGTCGTTGTTTCCTTTCTTGTCTTGCTCGCACAATATACTCATATATTACCCGGCTAGAAAATGTAAAGTTTTCATCGTCACTACTGACTTCACAGGAAATAGGTAGAAGACCTTCCTCGGTAACTTTATCTACTAGATCGACTATAAATTTCATCACCACCTAATCTTCATGAAATTTTGGAATACTATATTTCACTGAGCCGACTGCAGCAAGAACCACATCAATACATGAAGATAATCGTGGCTGAGTATAGCTATCTCTCGAAGATTCCTTGTTTCAGTTTTTTGAAGTTCTTTCCGCGTTCTTCCTCGTTGACGTATCTTTTTTCACCAATGTGTGATGAAGACCATTTGTACAATCCTTGACTGTTGTCAATAATTATGCTGCATCTTCTGCAAAATCTACTCGAGTTATCTAGCGCTATTGTAGTTGTTGGTTGACAAATAAAAAAACCGATATATTTCATAATTCCTTCTAGTCGTTGTCGAGCTAGTTTCTCTGTACGAGATTCCATGGATAGCGCAGAATCGCTCATTTTTTTTGGTTTATTGAATATTTAACTACGTCACCTGACCGCTTCCTTTTTAACCCCCTCCCTCTTGACTGTCATATATCTCAGGTCAGTGAAAGAGGACGCATACATATTTGACACACTAATCTCACTAGGAAAGTAATGCGGCAAGGTAAGTGGCACGTTAGGGGCCTCGGTTTATTGGTATTGACCTTGGTGCAATCTTTGCATGTATGTATGTATGTATGTATGTATGTATGTATGTATGTATGTATGTATGTATGCATGCATGCATGCATGCATGCATGCATGTATGTATGTGTGTGTGAGTAGTCGTAACCACAAGGTCGTAAGTCTATCTGACGGAAGTAGCCCATTCTACCAGTGTCTACCCTGCAGTAAATATGCTGAATAACATGATGAAAGTAATTTCTCAAGATAAAATGTTAATCTTGCTTTTTATTTCAGATTGTATCATTTTATAATTTTATTTAAATTTCTAGAACAGAAATATGTAGTCAAAGTTCTGATAGTAGAAATAACGGTTGATGACGTCATCACACTTCAAATATTTGCGACTGTTGCTGAATCCGGTAACTTTAAAAACACAGATTCTGCGCCGTGTTCGGTACAATTATTAGACACCAACGGATATTTTTTCTGCAGGGTAGAAACTGGTAGAATGGGCTACTTCCGTCTGATAGACTTACGACCTTGACTAATGTGACCGTACTTGTGGATCAAAAAGGTTAATTCGCCGGTTGGATTCAGGACATGGTCATTTAAGAGCTATGCGTTGGTAAGTAACTGTCTTTTGAATGCATATGTGTAGTGTTTCAGTCTTCTTGCGATTCTGAAGCGATAAAAGTCTCGTGAGAAAAAGTCGAATCGAGCAAAGGGTTGCGGTCACTCTTGCATTCCTTGTGTTTATATATATATATATATATATATATATATATATATATATATATATATATATATATATATATATATATATATATATATATATATATTATTGATAAGGGTATTTCATTTTGTCAGACATTTTGCCGTACTTTATTGATAAAACGTCAGATTCCTGTGATTTAACTCATTAATTCTTTAGGCGGCGCTAACCCATATGAATCGAAATAAACAATTGAACGCGGATCAATCGCGTATGCAACCCAGTGAGTTCCAGGTCCGGTGCTGTTATCGAGATTAATAATACCGGTTTCAACGCAGTTTGGTTCTTGTGGTAATTGATCTTTCATAAAGACACCTCTAAAGTTTTTGTTCGCTATTTTTTTAGCAGCATCGAGTAAATCAAAATTTGACATGGGAACTATTGTTGTTAATAAACTGTTCCTAGTCTCAGGCCCTTTCCGCTGTACCATGAATACGGAGTTCCTTTTAGTCTTAGACCCTTTCCCTTTTTTTTGTATCCCCGCCCCTTTTTGGGTTCATATGATTGAGCAATATTGTGTACTACCTTTGCACCAAGAGCTCCACAAGCTACTAAAGCGGCGGCATAACCATCTGCAATTAATGCTGAAATCGCAGAGAGAAGTGGGAATACACCACCTGATTTGATCATGTTCTTAATCGCAGCTGCAGAGAGAGTGATCTGAACACCCCTTTTATCTTTGATGGAATCATTGAAGTGTTTTGTCTGACGAGTTGTCATTGATAGTTTATTCTGGCCGCCAGACATCTGATTGTGCTTCAGCGATATCGTGGTTCCACATTTTTAGCTGATTCCGATTGCAATTCTTTATTTTGACCAGGAGTCAACGTAACACTAACAACACTGTATAACATTTTATTTAATAACAGATTGATCTAATTGCTACATATTTTCCACTAGTGCATCAAATACCTTCATTCGTCCACCAACACCTTCGAGTAGCATTGATTTGTCGCTGAGAATGACAACAACTGCTCTATATTGGGGGATAGTGATAACACCTGCTGCAGAAGTCGGACGAATTAGACGAGCTCTGAAGTATATGTAAACGACGGATTGTCTGGTTAAGTCAAGATGTTCCAGCGAGAAGTAATAGATGGGATATAGTTTTCTAAAATCCAACTGTGATATTTGCAGACCAGTATCCACATTCTTATCGCGTCCCATATATGACAACAAACGATGATACACGCGTGATATTTGGTTGGTTCCGTAATCAAGTGGTATATCCTCGGTTTGTTCCTGTTGACCGTTTATCTTCAACGAAACTTCATTTGACCCAATTTGATAAAATATCATATGGCTGCGTCTTCGTGAACCGAATCGCGCCTGATCCTGTAACGCAATATATTGTTTTGATGCCAGGTGCCATGTAAGTCTACCATCAATAGTAGAATCCATGGTATCTGTGGTGACTGTTAGCCAACTTAGTAATGATTTGCCACCTATACTCATAAATGATAGTAATGTTTGCTCTACGGTGATTGATGGAGTCATTACTGGCATCCACAGTGTTAGTATTGTCATATTCACCTTGCCACGGTCATTATCCGGATGTGCAGGATCTGCTGGAATCCTCCAGATTGCATCATTATCATCACCCTTTCATACGATTGCTACTGTATGCGTCGCTCCATAGATAACGTTTCTAACATTTCTGCAGAATCCAAATATATAAATTTTCCCTCCAGCGCCAAACACCAAATACCCCATAAAATTGTCAGCACCAACTGGTTTCTACAGCCTGCAGTGTCTGACAATACCTTCACGAGACGCTTCATAATTGGTAATCACGGGATGTAGTTGAAATTCTTGGTTTTTTATATACTATAATATTATTTGTCTAATTAATTATTTGGTGTAATTATTACTTCGAAATCTATAAATATAGTCTTGAGATGTTCTTATAATTTTGTCATTGACGTGTCAGGGACAGACTCTTTGATGAAGTTTTTGATTCGTTTATCATAAGAGCGCTTTAGCTCTCTGTATCGTTTACCACCACAACTGAGACAATTGCGATTTACCACGAACACTTACAACACATCGTATGTAATGTTGCGGACCTAAACTCCCACGACGTACGCTTTGCAAATGATATCCACAGAATCCATTTCTGCATGATTTGTTACATTCGGTTACTGATCCTATCATAAGCCATTTGCAATGATTTCTTATATAATACATTCTTTTTTAAATACTTGTTTTAATTATAATATGGAGGAGTTCGAGAGATTATCCAAAATTACGCCTCGGAAAAATGTTGAACTTAATCACGATAGAGTCTCCACTGATGTACCAAAGAGTCTAATAAGTGATAAAAGCATGATAGGTAAAATCCGTGATTATTTTAATGAATTCAAGCGCGATGGAGCATCTCACTGTTGGTCGACATTTCGAATTGATGGTAGTGTTGATGCTACCATGAACGACGAAAGAGCAGCAGTAATAATCTCACATCTTGACAGAAAAAGTATTTTTTTAGAGTGAAATTCATTATCCGCTCAGAAACGTGGAATTGGATTATACGCGACAAATTTTAACCCATCCTGAAAAATTAGAGAACTGTCACTGTGAGTCAGGATTCCAAACCAGGAATTCTGACTGGAATTGACAATCCGTATTACGAGAGATCCTATCCTGTAACAGGAGTTATTTATGGAATCTATACGATAAATGATAAGCCGAGTATTGAAAAACTAAAACCAATGAAATTGTCAGGGAGAATAAATTGTGTTGCAGAACGAATAATAGAACACTTCACAAATGCATTGCGTTTAAATTGACGGATCTAATACACACAACAGAATAAACGAATGGGGATTAACAGTGAAGGAGAGCGCAGCAACAATTCAAGATATAACCAAATAACATCATTAAGATTCCTAATAACCGTAATGACGATAACAGGAGAGGTATTACACGAATCGAAATATAAAGGTTCTGCTTGTTTGTATCTACTCGCAACATCAACTACGGTTAACGCGTATTTGTAAACAGCATCATGCGGCAGAAATAATATATCGGCCTGATGAATCTCATTAGGTGAGCTGATATCAAAATGCGAGAAGTTAATTTGTTTAGGCGGTGGTACATACATTTGCCATCGCCTGTTTAGATAACCAATCCGCTGCAGTGGTATTTTTCACCTTTGCGGCGCTATCGAGTTTACTGATTGCTGATTTGCCCCTCCAGTATCCTCTTGGTGAATAATAATTAGATTCCATGATGTTATTAATTACCAGCACCCAACATCAATTTACTTTTCATGGCCGATTTTATCAACCATGAAGCCAATTTTTCTTTGAAGGATTTATCAGTGATAGAATTCAACGTATGAATTAATTTTACATCTGCGATATGTCTGTTTTGCAGATTACTGCTCTTAGAAGCAACATCATGAGCATGACACGCCTTACCAATAGCGTTTGTTGGGTTTTCACCAGGTTTGGGTTGGTTTTGATCATCGAGTCTGATATCAAGTCTGGTCTCGGGTCCACAATAACTATACTCTGGAAGGTGTTTTTCTCCCGGATATTTTGCCCATGGTGTTCCTGGGAGTTTTACTAATTTGGCTGAAATATCACCTACTCGTTTCGTTTTAAAAACATCTCCAGATTTCATAGAAATAAATCTAATTTTTTTTTGTACCACATTGTACACACTTACCAGCAAGTGCTGATCTGTGATTTTTAGTTGCAATCGTCGTCAAGTCGTTTGTGCTAGTACGCATCTTACATTTCACACAATATAGATAAATAATTTATTTATAATAACATGATTGTAATTGATTTTTCGGCGACAAAAAACGAGAAACAGTTAAACATCATGCAGCGCTACCAAATTCTATTCTCATGATTATAATCGGACCATCTAGACGTGATAAGACGCAACTGCTACTTAATTTTGGTAATGAGATGGATGGAATGGGATAAATTGTATTTGATTGCTCCTAGCGCAGACAGTAAGTGATGTTACGAGGATTTTACCGAGAAAGCAAAATCGGAAATCGATGAGGATATCAATGAGTTTATCACGGATATCGAGGAAGCACCGAGCATTGATGATATTGATGGAAGTATTACTAATCTTGTTGTATACGATGATATGTTGGAACGACAAAAAAAACCCTGCCAAAATATTTTCTCGAGGACGACATAAAAACACCGACGTAATATATGTCGCTCAGAAATTCCAAGTGTAATCAGAGAAAATTGCAATTTAGTATGTGTGTTTAATCATCATCATTATCAGTCTCTTGACCTAGTGTGGTCGTTGAGGCACTTTGCTGCTGAACATCTAACCAGTTCCCTCCACTTGACTCGATTATTGCCAATGCATGTGTCTGTGCAAAACATTTTCTGGTCCATACTGTGATGTTGTCATTCCACTTTTGTCTCTGTCTACCTCTCCTTTTACCACCTTGGACACTACCCTGCAGTACTGTTGTGGATAGACTGTTGGCTCTAGTGACATGGCCATACCATTTCAGCTTTCTCTTTTTGACAATGGTGAGGAAGTTTTCATAATGGCCTACTTTGTGCCTGATGATGTTGCGCACTTCTTCATTTCTGATGTGGTCCATGTAAGAGATGCCAATGATGGTTCTGTAGCATCTCATTTCAAGTGCCTGAATTCTTCGTTGTAATTCTGCTGTCAGGGTCCAGGCCTTACATGAATACAGAAAGATTGAGATGACTAGTGCTCTCAAAAGTCTGATTTTAGTTTTCAGACATATGTTCTTGTCTCTCCAGATGGGTATTAGCTTTGACATAGCTGCCGTTGTTTGTGCTGCTCGTGACAAAATGTATGCTCTTGATCCCACTTCCGTGATTGTGGAACCAAAATATTTGAATTGGCCCACTGTTTCTAGTTCCTGTCCTCTGACTTTAGTCTTTGTTGAGATTTGTTTGCCACTGTTTGTCATCAGCTTTGTCTTCTCGGCACTTATCTCCATATCAAATCTGGAAGATGTTTTATCCAGGTTCTTCACTAAGGTGGCAAGCTCATTTTCACTGCCTACCAGCCCATCAATGTCGTCTGCAAAGCGGAGGTTGGCGATGTTACGCCCTGCAATGCTGACAGTCCCCCAGTGGTTTTCCAGGGCTTCGCTCATGATGCGCTCTAAGTAGATGTTGAAAAGCGTGGGTGACAGGAGACAGTCTTGCCGTACTCTAACTGTAGTCTTGAACCAGTCCCCCACAGAACCTTGAGCAGTTACCGACCCATGTTGTACTTCTTCATTGTGGCCCACAATGCCTCATGCCACACTCTATCAAAAGCTTTTTTGAAATCAATGAACACATGATAGATGTCTTGTTGATGTTGTGAGTACTTTTCACACAGAACCCTAAGATTGAAAATTTGATCTGTTGTGCTTCTTCCACTACGGAACCCTGCCTGTTCTTCAGCGATTATTTCTTCTGCTTGTGGGTTCAGTCTGTTCAAAAATGATCTTCAGCATCACCTTACTAGCATGGCTGATCAAACTGATGGTCCTGTAATTTTGGCACAGCTAGAGATTGCCTTTTTTGGGGAGTGTTTTAATTAGTGACTGGGTCCACTGTGTTGGCCGTTCGCCTGTCTGCCAGATCTTGTTGCAGATTTTTGTTAGTAGTTCTATCACTGATTGCCCACCATTATTGATAAGATCAGCTGGGATGTTGTCTGCTCCAGCTGACTTTCCATTCTTCAGTGCTCTTATTGCTGACTCCACCTCTTCTTTGAGAATGGGGAAATCATCATTATTTGAGGAGTTTGGAAATTCAAGAACCTCTGGGTCTCCTGCGGACTGATGGCTGTAGAGTTCTTTACAATACTCAATCCATCTTTATGCAATGTCACTTGCTTCTGTGAGGCATTTTCCATTTTCATCTTGAATGGTACTGACTCTTGGTAGCTTCTTTCTGGTGAGGTCTTTCACAATTTGGAATGCCTTTTTGCTGTTATTCTTTATCAGATTGTTCTCTATTTATGTGCACTGTTGTCCAGTTCAAACTTCTTTTGCTTTCGTCAATTTTTTTCTGACATTCTTGTTTATTTCTCGATATTCCATCGCCCCTGTTGTGTGTCTGGTGTTTTTTAGGTCTCTTCGGGCATCACACAGATTCAGAATCGCTTCTGCAACCCATGTTTTTTTCTTTGGGCGATGGAGGCCAATGATGTCCTTGGCAACTGTTGTCATGACTGTGTTGAAAGTGTCTGGCATCACTTTAACATCAACATCCATCACAAGGAGTGGAGCAAATTTTCCTCCAATTGTGGCTTGGAATGAAATGCAGATGTTAGGGTCATTCAGTTGTTCAAGGTTGAATTTGAGCTTGATTTTCTTTGGCTTGTTAATTTTTTTCAACCTTACTCGGAAGTTCATAATGACGACGTCGTGATCACTCCCAACATCAGCACCTGGAAACGTTCTTGTTTTTTCTCTATTGATGCCAGATCGGTACCGGTTTTGAACTAGTATGCAGTCGATCTGGTTATGATGGGTTCCATTCGGTGCATGCCATGTCCAGCATCGGGAAGCTTTATGTTGACCCAGGGTGTTGGCTAGTACCAAGTTGTTGTAGCTTGCAAACTCGAGCAGACGTCTCCCTCTTTCATTGATAAGCTCATTGCAAGAAGGTCCGCAATGATCATCGATGACGTGTTTAAAGAAACTGGAAAATACACATTACAAAATATTTATAAATATTTGTGTGACGGTGACATGACTTTAATCAATTTCGAAATTTCTTTAGTGGTGCTCAGTATATCCCGCGCGGATTTATAACTATAAATTTATCAGATCCGAAAACACTATATTGTATCGGACTTGATCAAATATTTGTACCCCCATAGCAGCAGGAAGGGTGCGACAACAACTTTGCGTCTCCAAAGGAAACTTTTTTTTTACGATTTTGGAGGAAGCCTTGGTTTGCTAATTAGACGCTTTTTTACGATTTTGGAGGAAGCCTTGATTTGCCAAATGGAGGCTTCTATAAAAGGTTGTCCGATTCGCCCTCTCTGATGCTCTCTGTATATATCGGTTTCCACTCACACATTATTTTTGTCTTTGTTTGAATAATAATATTAAAAAAAGTATGATTTATTATACTTGTATACGAAGTATTTACTTTTTTCCTATTTATAGCATAATTCATGTAAAGATGTCACTTGGTTGTACTTGATTCGATAGACCTGTTAAATTGTGAATTTTCCGATATTTTTGGCATATATATATATATATATATATATATATATATATATATATATATATATATATATATATATATATATATATATATTGGTTATAATGATATGACAGTTGATTGTAAGAGTGTTAAGAAAGTCTTTTGTTGGAAATATGTTCCGAACTAAGCGACTTACAAACAAAAAAGATTGTTTCTTGAACTTGAATAAGAAATGCGACCAAAGGGGGAACGATGAATGTATATGCAGTGCAGTGATTTAAAACAATAATTAAGCGACTTGAAACAAAATGAATTAAGCCGGCTTGCGCCGTCCATTCCGGAACGATCAGTCGTTAGCATACAACTACCCTTCTGGAATGATCAATTTATCCAATAAAGTATGACCAATTGAAGCGTGCTATAACTAGGAAAAAGTAAATAATTCGTATAAAAATATAATAAATCATATTTTATTTTGTTTTATATTATTATACAAATTAAAACAAAAATAATGTGTTTGTGGAAACCGATAAATACAGAGAGAAGATGTAAATACATGTGTATTTCTGTGTGTATTTCGGTGTATTTCGATTTTTTCAGTGTATTTCGGTGTTTCTAGTAACCAGTCAAAAATCAAAGAACAACTAAGGACACTAACATGCACTAAGAGGTACTAAGTGCTACGAAATGGCATTAGATTGTCATTAAACCACTAAATTTTTTTAAAAAAAAATATAACTTTTGAAAATAGATGTATAATGACACAGAAAAAAAACCCAACAAGAAATACGTTTCTTTTGTATACAGAGTGCTAAGACTGCAAGCATTATGATTCATTAGTGTGTTGGGTGTCATATCTGCGCCTCTCTTCAAGATACTATCGATCAGTGAAGAAAATTATGGTTAGGTGTTTCGTAAGTGCATACTAGAAATTAGTAACCAGCTACTGAGACCTAATCTGATCCACAATAATATTTTACAGTCAGTATATAACGACTAAATCGTTCGAGCAAGCGAAACGAGTAACTATGCATGATTTAGTTCAGGTGACAACCAGCCAACAGTGACAAATTAAAATCAGTGTTTACCCTAAGTTGAGCGTCAGAGACCCACACATTTTTTATTTTACCTCCCGCTTTAAAAAAAATATCACAACCTTTCACCTTTACGGGAAACACATAATTTATTTATACTCGATTAAAATTGAAGTGAATGAGTCATGTTTTTGTTGTTGGCTTAACTTCGCTTGCGAAGATTTAGGAAGGGGGATGTCCACGTCTGTTGCACGCGTAATGGTGTCCGATAAGTCCAATATGTGACAGACACGTCCATCAACAGAGACCGCAGGGGAATGTCTGGGATGTGTTGAGTGCTGCTTATGGTTCTTCTGGCCCGTCTATTTTCTTCAAAAGTAGCAGTTTCCCGGTCAACTGTACTTCGCCAGTTTACATGGTCAGAAGCTTGTGATGCCCATTGGCGGTGACTAATGCCACACGTGGTGAGGGTCTTTTTTAAGGAGTCTTTGTATCTCTTACGAGGTGCCCCTCTATCACGGTGACCAGTGGACAGCTCACCATACAGTATGTTCATTGGCAGGCGATGATCCTCCATTCTGGATACGTGCTCAGCCCAGCGTAGATGTATCTTCATTAGCAGTGCCTCACCGATAGTGATCACTTATTGTTTGACGACTTCAGTGATGGTGACAAAGTCACTCCAGTGGATGTTGAAAATGGTGAGGAAGTCAGCGCTATTAGAAGCGTTCAAGGAGGCGGAGATTGTGGCTGTTGGTGACCCAGGTATCGACGCATGTAGGAGTGTAGTCAGTACGACAGCTCTGTAGACGCTGATATTTGTACCTCTCTTGAGACTGGCATTGTACCATTGTCGATCTTGGCATCAGATGATATCACACAGCCCAGGTAGGTGAACTGGTGGACTAGATTGAGATGTCTGCTCAGTGAAGAGGTTTGGCGGCTGGCACTCTGCCGTGGGTACAGGCTGGTAAAGTACATTGGTTTTCGTTAGGCCGACCTCGGGATCAAAGAGCTGACAAGCTGCACCAACGCAGAATGTTACGTGCTGTAAGGCAGCTTCCGTATAGGCAACAAGGGCAGCGATATCAGCAAATAGAAGTTTTCTAATCAGTTTGTCCAATGTCTTGGTGTGGGCCTGAAAGCAACTTACGTTAAAAAGGTTGTCATCTATACAAAATCGGATATAGTTGCCATCTTCGTCATTAAATTCTTTTGTTGCTTTGTGGGGAGCATCATGCAGAAAAAGATTGAGAACAGTGTGAGGCTGAAACCTAGCCCCGTTTCACGCCATTTACAATGGGGAAGGTATGTGACAGGCCGTTAATGTCTCTGACCTGACCACGCTGGTTTTTATGCAGTTGAATGACCATGGTATGGAACTTGGGAGGACAGCAAAGCTTCTCAAGGATTTTCCACAGTCCATTACTGCTCACCGTGTCAAAAGCCTTCGTCAGGTCCACAAATGTGACGTATAGTCATTTGTTTTGTTTTTGACATTTCTCCTGGATCTGTCTATGAACGAAAACCATGTCAGTTGTGCCGCTATTGGCTCAAAAGCCAGATTTACTCTCTGGAGCATGTTCTTATGCAATGTTGGGCACCATGTCTGTTCAGCAACACTATAACAAGAATTTTGGCAGCAAAGGAGAGCAGAGTTATTCCAAGGTAGTTTGAGCTGTCAGACTTTTCACCCTTGGTTTTGTACAAAATGATTATGAATGCATCTCGGATGTCTTGAGGAAGTTTCTCTTGCTCCCACCAGCAAATGAAGAAATCTTGAACTTTGGTGTGTAACGCTGGGCCTCCACTCTTCCATATCGTTTGTGGGATACCGTCCTTTCCTGCAGTTTTTCCAGTCTTCAGCTGTCGTATGTTTTTTTACAATGTCTTGCAGTGTGGGTGCCTCATCGAGTTCCATCTTTAGTGCATGTCATGGCATGCGATAAATATCTGCTTCCTGGACAGTACCGCTAGTGCAGAAGAAGGTGTAAAAGTGCTCTGACAGTGGTTTAGGATATATTCCGTCAGTGAGTAGCTCTTGTCCATCTGTACTCCATAAGGGGCTCTGCATTTGGAAGGGAGGACCATACATTGCTTTTAACGCTTCATAAAACCCTTTGTAGTCACGAGTGTCAGCGTACGGCCAGGTTCTTTCTGCAAGCTTTGTCCACCATTCATATTGTATGTCTCTGAGACTGTACTGAAGGAGCTGCAGATAAGGCAAAAGGCTGATTTTTTATGTGACATAAAAAATCAGCCTTTTGCCTTATCTGTAGCTCCTTCAGTGCAGTCTCTGATCGAAGAGGGCTTTCATTAAACTAGTCTTTGTTTTCCTTAGTGGTGAATCCAAGGATTTCTTCTGAGGTTTGCAGAATGGCAGCCTTGATGTGATTCCACATCTCAGTAGGAGGTAGATCTGACGGAAAAAGTTAGGTACTTCAAGTCTAGACTGCAGACTCTCCTGAAAATCTGCATTGACGTCAGCACACAAAAGGTTTTTGATCTACAGCTTTCTTCACTGTGTACGTCCTTGTTGTCTGGGCCTGGGCTTGAGCTGAAAGTCGAGTTTGCATACAGAGGCACCTGCAGAATTACTGCCGGTGGATGGAGGCAAACATGAAGTGTTTTTACGGATGAAGGCCAAAACGTGTTGAAATGTGAAATCCAGGGAGGGGGAGGCTTCATAGAGGATCTTATGACATAATTGCTACTTCTGATGCACTTGTTTTAGTGTCGAAGTTCGTATTTAATATTTCTGTCTTTTCTGTCAAAACTTCATTCTTCTAAGACATTTAGTATAAGCTTTATATTCAGAGATAGTATAGACTACAATGCAATTAATGTGTTCTTTAAAAACTGCAAAATCATTGAGAAAATGCATGAAAATTTTCTAAGATGTGCTCTGAAATGTAAAAAAGAGCATCCAGTCAAAACTGTCATATGGACTAACTGGAGGAAAACCACTTACATTTAGAGTGAAACTGAACGCCATCAAATATACATTTTATTTTCACAATAACTTCCAAAAAACAGCATCAAGAACTAACGGATCTATATATACACACGTGGAAAACAGACAAAAAGCTATCTAGCAAGGAAACATTTAATTTCTTTACCCCAAAACTTGTGTATTAGTTAATTTAATTTAAAGCTCAAACCACTTTTTACCAACTGAAACATGTAGACGGTCAAATAATCTAATCCAAGGAGTTAAATTTTTTGAATATTATGTATTGAAAATGATTAAGATTACGCATCTTCTTACATATTCAATCATCATTTTTGTCAACAGTAAACGATAACTCTACGAAAAAATAAATATCATAGAAGGAGAAATGTATTACCTTTTAAATATTTATTTTATTCAGTCGTTATTAACCTTTTAAAGTTGTGTAAATTTATGAGAATTGTCACTAACCTAAACAACGGATAACATCAATTTGCGTTGTATTTTCGATAATAATTGCTTTGATGACATCTTAGTGCTACTTTGTAACACTTGTTGACTAAGTGAATTTTAGTTCTTTTAGTATGTATAGGACTATTTACCAGGACTAACTCAAGCAATGCTATTGTATCAATCCGCACAAGAATTTATTTTTAAAATCATTTTTTTGTTGCTGTTTGAAAACAGCGATTAATTTGTAAAAATGCACATTTAAACATTATATTTAAATTTCAAATTTGTAAAATTTGCTGTTCTAAAATTATCGTAATATTTTTGAAAACTTATTTGTATCAATGTAGCAAGTCAACCATTTGACTCTTTGCCATATAATTTTTTTATAAAATAAGAATCCATAAAAATTGACGATTTTAGATTTACAAATATATTTCCGACTTTGCTCATTACGTATTTCCTGATATCGGCTCCCAAAATCGTTGATATCCTCTATTTATCGCGTGAAAGTTTTTGAGAACGCGGTTGGGTATTTCAACAGAAACATTCGCTGACATAGTCGGTTGCTATGGGTACCAAATCCAGCCGTCAATTCGTAAAATTCATGAACAAATCACTTAACATGTTACTTTTTCTTCTGTTTTTATCTTGGTATAAATCGTCAGTTGCTCAATAAATTATGTGACAGTTTTTACCCTGATAAATGCAGAAAAAGCCACATTAAACTTTCAGAACTGCATTATTTACAATTGAAATAATATGATTAAAAGATCAAGGCCGCGAACTTTGTTTAAAAGAGCTTTACCTCACATATACAGCATGCATTTGTTTCATTATATTGTTTCATTTTAGCCGTGAGGAACGATAATTTTAGTCAAATTTCGCCTTACTGATTGTATTATCCTACCCAACCAGTTTTAAATATTTTAACTTGACCCTCGTACAAAAGCTCCGATATAATGTGTCTTATTACTGCATTGCAAATTTACGACATGTAACGTTTAATTTATGCTGATTGTTTTTAAACTGAACAGCAAGTCATTGTTGGGCATGGTACAAATGTATGGTCTGAAATTAAGTAACATAACCAAGCAGAGCCGACAAACTTTGTAAAAGGTTACAAATAATTTAATTATCTATGTAATAAAATAAAATCTGAGATAAATTCACAATAATGTGGACTGCTCCGGTAGCCTAGTGGTTAGAGCGTCCGTTGCGGAAGCGGAAGGTCTTGGGTTCGATCTCCGACCGAGTCATAGCAACAACTGACAGAAATGGTATTAACAGCAGGCTCGCTTGGCACTCAGCATTAAGAGATTAGTATTAGGACTGGTCGGCCTGGTGTCAGGATAATGTGACTGGGTTGGACATCATACTGCATGTCTGCGGCATGATGCCCCATTGCAGACATCGTAGCGATATGACCGAAAAAGCTACGTTAAAAATCCTAATCACACACACACACACAATATTGTGATATAAATTCAAAATAATACACAAAATTATATCACAAGTCCAAAAGAATATAGAGTTCCGAAAGAAATACATGTTTTGAATGTAACAATAGCCTTGAATATACTTAAGTGCTTAAAGTCTTGATATATCACAATGGCACAGTCCAGAATGTCTTTAAATGAATTCACAAAAATCCCAAAATAGTATTTAGCCGAAACAGTAGTATGAGCATATTGTAGTTAAAATAAATGATTTCTGTCAAATTAAATCTGAACACGATATCAAATACTTCTTCCAACATAATAAATTAATAACAGTAATAGCAATGAATGATTGTTCACTACTTCCTCCTTATATACGTCTGCAAAACCCAATGTGGCAATACATTTCAATGTGACATGTGTTGCAATACTAATTCACGTCAATGGAAAATTGTCTAATGATGAACATATGTTCATTATTAAGACAGAGTTTGGAACTAAAATCTAAGTAAAAATCCTAGTTATAGCTTGCATTGTCCTAAAATATAATCAATAATTATGGGCAAAGATTAGCTATGCAATACGATTCTTACAAATCATCATTCCATTCGACAATTATGGACATCTCACATTGTCGCTGATTTTCTGTCCAAATTTTGCATGAAAGTTTTAAATAAGTGTTACAAGACATCACACTTTCATCTTTGCTTACAACGTTTTAAGCATTGTTCTATGTCATATTTCATTTTTTGTCTGACTGAGCATGTATTTTCATAAGTTTGATAGTTCATTCATTTAAAGACTACTACGGTGGACTAAGTGGTTACAGTGTCCGCGTCGGATGAGGATGGTAGCTGGTTCAAGATCCGTCCAAGTCATACCAAAGACGTATGCAATTGGTACTGGAGCTGCATCACTTTGCGCTTAGCATTAAAAGGTTAGTGTTAGGACTTGTCGGCCTGGGTTCGGGATAAAGTGACTGGGATGGATATCATGTTACATGTCTACGACATGATTATCCAGTGCTAGACATAATATATAGAACCACATTGAGGACATCGTTGCGATATGACTAACATTCTTAAAGTTACTTTAAAAATACAAATCACACACACACACACTTAAAGAACCAAGCTATCCGATTTTGGGAAATGGGAACTATAATTCAGCAGGATTCAACTGTTCATTAGAATATTAACTTCTGCCACCATAACGTATATCCAATTTGCATTTCTTTCAAATGAATTTCAGAGTTTTTCGGAGAGGGGTCTTCTTCATTTTATAGTGATCTGGCATACTTCCGCTGATTGAGACCAATCAACCCAGTCCAATGGTAGGGTGGGGTGGGGGCAACATGCCCTATTTAACAACTTTTGGTAACTTATGGCATCATTTACATGATTGTGTTCGCAAATGGAGAATTTAGTTACAGTATGCTTTACGTCTAACATAATGGAATTATGCTTGGTTGCAACGAAGAAACTATTTACGAGAAAAAATTAAAAATGGTAAAACTTTATAAAGAGGCTTTTTGCCGTTATGGTGAGGCAACTAGCCCTTTACGGGGCATTGTGCCCCACAATGCATGCGACATTTGTAAAAGCATCTAAATATACAGGGATACTATTAAGCTGTAAAATCAAGTATTATTCCTATATAGACATTTTATATATAGAAAACTACATAATGTTGCATCTTTCAAATTAGCACAGCAATGCGGATAAGACAGGAGCTACAACACTGCTCAAATCTAAATAGTCCCTAATTTCCATCGTTAATGAAGAAAAAGATAGAGCCTACAAGTCGTAAATGCTTCTAGTAAATTCCTTATTACTCATACTTAGCACAGCCAAATGGCATATTGAAAGTGGTGACACAGAATTTGTGGCACCACCGGGAACATTCTTTGCACTGCGCCAGGTATCTTAATTAAGGGATCATCACTTCCTCCATTTTCAAATTCGCAGTTTCCACACCTGGTGTCTTTATTATATGTTGTGTCTCCTGACAAGGCAAGTTCATGTTTAGAAACTGACTTTGGACACGAAACCTTTTCTCCCTTTTTATTGTCCTCAATACAAGTTGTTGTCATAGTCTTAGATGGTTTTCTACCCATCCTTTTGTCCTCTCTACATGTTTGCCTCGTTTTCATATGTATTTCCTTATCTTTGGAAACTTTGGTTTCATTCCATTTGCCGTTATGATGTTAAGTTCATGGTTGATTCAGACTTTTGCTTTCTTGTGCGCTGACTGGATATTCTAAGCTTTGGCGAAAGTTTAAAGAATACGTTCGTAACTGAATCATCAGAACTTTTAAATTCGTTATGAGATAACCCAAATGTAACACTTTCCATCCTTACAGCAAGAATAATTTCGTCAAAAATTTTCAGATTGCCCTTATCCTCAACGGTGATGACAGAGTAGTGTGTTCTTGATTATCAGGTGACTGAGTATAACTTGTTTGGTCTGTCTCTGAATTACCCGATCCACTCGCCGTGGCTGTAGAACTACCAGTTAGCAGACATTCAACGGTCCTGCATGGTTCAGTCAATCTTTTGAATTGTCAGAACTCATCTTAACGATACTAATCGATTGGTCATCAACTGACATATTTCCTCATTCGATTTTTCTGAATCGACTGCTCCACCTGCAATAACTAAAGGAATATTAACTGATTGTTTATCAGCTGTCTTGTTCTCTTGAACCGATGTTTCTGCATCACCCGACCCCTCCGGTTTGTATATGAAGCCAGTAACCGACAGCTGTCTGATTTGATTCAATCAGTTGTAATGACTTAGGTAGTGCTTGTTGACACGCATTAGGCCTATCTGATACTGGCTGAAGTTTATCAGTTACCACAGAAGGAGCGAAATCATAGGTGAACTTATTTGGTATAGAAGGCAAAGAGCGCAAGCCTCAAAATCAGTGACAGCTTTCTGTAAACTGGCAGATCGATTATATGCTGCAAAACACAAATTGTAGCAACTTCTAATGCATTGATTCGTCTTCCTGAATTGCTTTTCGTCCAGTTTCCAGACTCCTAGTTGAAATCACTTTTTAGTGCTTTGACAAATGTGCCATCAAGAGGCTCCAGCCATTGTGTGCAGTGGGAACAAAAAGTTATTAGCACAATCCCTTCTTCACGTGTACAGGAAACAGCTTCCAACGTGTTATGGCTATGGTACCCATCAGGAAGAAGAATTTGTAGAGAGTCATTCGTGGATTTAACAAAAGTAGCGCAATGTTTCAGCATTGCAATAAAATATGACTGTCCAACCACTTTGACTGCACAAGCCTAGTGTTCCGGCTGGTGCGCCATTCATCAGTGACGTGGGTATAAAAAATGCGGGAGGTGTAAAGGTACTGCCGCATTAATTGCAGATATTACAGTAATAGTTTGACCTCGTTCATCGCTTGCAACTTGACAAACTGATCTAACACATTTTGATTCAATGATGTTTCAAGACATACATACCCTGTTTTCTTTCACTAGTTTCAATAAAAAGTACTGCAAACAAATGGATTTAACTTTTTTTTTACAGGAAGATGCAACAAATATAAATAATATTCTTGCATAAAACCATGTGTGCGGCAACATCCAACAATGGCCGCATTCCCAGTGTCTCTGTAACCTGTGCAATCTTGCTGTAAAAAGTCCAGGCCATGTTCTAGCTTGGTGCGTTTTACCCCATGGAGGCGTTATGACCCGCTCTACCCTATGTTTGAAGGAAGTCATGCAATATAAAGAACGGGTTTGCTCAAATATGTAAGACATCTTTATCTGACTGCAAAAATCGACAAGCCAACATCCGGCTTTGAAATACAATTGTTTAACTTTTACACTATTGTACTCACTTACTAAACAGCACCGAATCAATCTTTCACGTATTATAAGGGATTTGGATCTCATCCAGTTACATTATTGAATCATATATACAAAACGACCATCCACTCCTCTCTTCTTTCGCTTCTATATTTATAAATTTGTCTGCGTCATTATACATACTAGACTTACGAATCATTTTCGCTGGTATGCAGCTTTCGGGGAAGCGCTATTTCGGCTCTACAATGGGAAAGACCAACGTGGAACCAATCAGGTTCGATAACTGAGCTCGACTCTACGACTTTTGTCTCACTTAATGTTACAGAGGGGGGAGCTCATCCGACTTTCTGTCTTGTAGCTCGGTTGTGAATGGATTTCGAGCACTCTGAAATATGAACCTGGATGAATGTAAATATAAGGGCGAGTAATATAACGATTAGATACACAAAGACAGTTACTAACCAACCTTTGTAGCCTAGCCCTTTTGGTCTAGTGATATGTGAGATGAAAGACCCTGGTTCAACTCCAGACAGAATCAATTATATTTGTGTATCTCATTAGCTAGTATGTATTCATACTTGCAAATTTATGTTAGTTACTTTATTCCTTTTGACAGTATTTATTGATTTCCGGTTCTTTCCCTGCCTGTTTTACATGATTAGGCAACTAGTGGATTTTATACTGAACTAACACTGTCACCAAGTCCTCTTGTTTACATTAATTTTTGACAGGAAAGAGCTGTTTTGAATATTTTCCTGCGACAAGACAGCTAAAATAATCAGTATGATCCTTATGCATGAATACAGTTCACTAGTACTGTAATAAATTAGCATACTTTTCATCACCTATCAATCATCAAGGCTTTTAGATATTTACCTCTGTAGCAGACACATCTAAATACGTCAGCCAAATCTTCTGCTCATTTACAGCCGAAGTTACGCATTTGATCTCAAATGTTTGACTAACTGTGACAGGCAGTCACCAACAGGTCAACCCATTTACATGCCTAACTCAAAAGTAAATGTAAACTACATTAGCTATTGAGCTTATGTGTGAATACTAGGACTGTGATAATGAGGCTCATTCCTTTACCTTATTTCAAAATACAAAACTATCCAGAACTGGTCGGTTTGGTGTCAGGATAATGTGACTGGGACATCATGCTACATGTCTGCGGCACGTTGGCCCTGTTCTAGACATCACTATAAACTAGCACACTGCAGATATCGTAGAGATATACTGAACACTTGTTAAACCTACGTCAAAATCCCAAATCATATACCCCCTCTCCCCACACGGTTAAATACCGTTAACATAATCTGGAGCAAATTATGTTATTTTCACCATGATTTCCGTGCAGTTTTGAGAGATGCGATCTATAATCGGTTCTCTTATTTTTGGTTAGATTTCTCAATAACTTTGATATATTGTTTTTTCGTAAGAATTGAAATCGTTGAATGTAACAGATGTTATATATTATTTTCATGTTGTGGCTATATTCTAGATGGTCATTGAAAGTATGAGATATATTACGAGTCAAATTTTGCGTACATATTCTATTTTAATGAGTTATAAATGTGTTAAACAAGATTAACAAACTGTACACATTTACTGTAATATGATCTAATAGTCATTTTCATCTGTGTTATACGATGATTCATAATGTTATGCGGTAGATTGGGAAGGACGTCATTTCATTGTTTGAAAGGTTAATGTACATCGTTAATACTTTATTTCAGATGTAAATGTAGAAAGGATTTATATGTTCATACTTGAATATGTCTGTTTTACGTGTTGTATTCCTTTGCTTAACAGTCTTTAATATATCTGAAGGAAAAAACGTACAAGGAATAATTGGACGAAATGTGTCTTTTTCATGGACGTTCAAAAGAATAACTAATGATATCTATATACTGCATAACGAGACACGCGTCCATAAGGTACTGTCTCCTAAAAATCCTTTTCTTACGCGTACATTGCCGGATAGGGTGAGAGTGTCGGTTAGTACCACAACTGATGACATTATAATGATGAATGTAGACTTTTTAAACATCACAGAAAATGACGCTGGGACTTACAGTTTGATACGAGAATATAAATCAATGGAATTGGACGACAGTGTTCATCTAAAAATTATTGGTACGTAGCTAACAATTTCTCAAAACGTTTTGCGTCAACTCATCATACTCATTAAGTACAAATAAAATTAAAAGAAGTTTTACTACGGCATAAATGTAAATGAATGTCAAAAGTGACCATTTATAATTTAGCTTTACCCAAATGGTTCTTTTTGATGCAACTTCTATTGTTCAGGTGCTGTACGAATAGACATGGTGTTGTTTTAAAGTATCGGTCGAACGTATGTGTTAGTAATGAAAGAGTCTTATCGTACGATGTAATTTTAAATGTTTATAATAGTAATATATTAACTTATGTGAATATATGTTGTTTTTTTTATATATTTTAACGTCAATTTTCAGCCCAAGGTTAGTTTACAATCACAATCGCCGAGCCCAAAACTCGAACCACTGCATACAGAGGTGAGATGGGAGTGATCAGTAACGGTGATCGATGTAGACGATTCGGCCGCTCAGTGCCTCGTGAATATGTGTACAACAGCATTAAAATATTGATTCCAAAATTGTAGCCTCACTTTAAATGATGGGACTGTGTTCATTATTGAGTGAATTAAAAAAATTACACTGTATATCTGCAACACCACCTCCTAAGCAAAAGATTTTCCAATCCAAACCGACAGTCCAAGCTGAAGAGATTTAAAAAAAATGTATGCCTTTTAAAAAAATATGCACTCAGTTGTATGACAAAAGTCAATAACATGTATATTGTCTTGTAAACGTTACTGATCGTATCGCATATACCATGAAGTGCTAATAAATGCAGGGACAGAAAAATAAAATAACGTATTGAGGCTTGGCATATGCACGTACATGCTTAACAAATTTCTTAAAGTCTGAGATATTGCTAACATGTGTCCTCGCGTGTGTGTGGACGGAATTGATGTGCTTGAGGTAAACGATATCAATATCATCTGTAACGAAACATGCACAACGCACTTGGTATTATAAGTCCCTCTCTCATGTACAGGCGTGGCATACAGATTAATAATTCACTCTGATTTTGGTGGATACGAATGTTGAGAAATACAATAACATTTATACAGTTATTCGCGCATACTTACTTTAACATTTCACATTTTTGTTGCCTAAATGTTATATCCGTTTCGCATATAAGTTCAATCTGCCATGTTCCCCTTGATTTAAGAAAAACAATCATTGTTTTTCTTCTACTTGCAGATGAAACAACGATTCCAAGGATAGAAATGGCTGGACATAATATTTTGAACTCAACCTTAGTCTTAGAATGTAGGTTATCTAGTCCGTCTAATATGGAGATTTTGTGGAAGATTAACGGATCTCTGATAGGAAACCATGGGAGATATTCTCAAAACGACAGATTCCTGTCTATAACGAATGTTACAGTTGACGACCAGTACAACTCATACAAGTGTAATGAGTCAGGAAATGCAATTGAGAGTGATCCTTACAGTATAAAAATTTGTAAGTTTTTCTTTTCAATATTCCTGTAATCGTTCTGTATTTTGGATTGGATTTTAACTACGAAAGCCAATTAGGACAACTAGTATATTATATTTGCATGCAGTCCTACATATTAATTTTTCTACTAATCTGACACGTGGATTAGAAAAAGTGGGCAAATATATACTTGAAACTTTATTACTCTGTCATTATTGGTTGATTTACGTATATATTGTACAACATCTCCCACTGCAAGCAACGAAACATCATCGCCTTTCTTCTTTATTCTGAATGTTGTGTGTCACGAGTTTGGGATATAATCTGTAATATCATTATAAATCGTGAAGCAAATTACTTACATGTTAAAAGTATGCGTGTAGCACCATCTTTTGAATAAAATATATACATTTTCGCGAACTCATCGCTCAGCATTGAATAACCAAAAAGCACTTAGCACAAAATAGGCTTCCGAAAAGAAATAAAAACTATTTAGGTATATGGCAAAACGGTTTATAACCTGGTGTATTGTGAGACGGATAGAAACAAGATGGCAGCTCTTACACTTTTTGTCATTATTCTAAAACAGAATAATAATATTCTTCATATGAATCATTATTGATAAAGTCGAATGCGTCTTAATTGATATACATTTTCTTAATAGTAATTTATAAATCGAGGACAATCTGGAACATGGCATGATAACTTCAGGCAAAATACAACAGATTCAGACATATTCAGTTGCAAATACAATCACTACCTAATCTGTACACATAGGTGAAATAAAGTCGTTCCAAAGTTCAGGTTTACTATCAACCACACTTTAGAGTGTTGAGCCAAATAATGTTATCTGTATCCTGAAATTTAAAGTCTACGTAATACAATATATTATCAAAATAGATGGTTTTAAAAAAATGGTAAATCGATTTCTTAATTATTTACTCGAATTATATTATTATTATTATTATTATTATTATTATTATTATTATTATTATTATTATTATTATTATTCAGCATCAAGACAACGTTGTTATGACACATTTCCTTACTATGTTACAAGTATAACATTATTGGGATTATGAAATTCAAATAGACCAAATATCTTGGTTAGTCCAGCCCCAACATTTTAGGGTTTCACGCCATTTTTCAGCACACGATAGGCTATACCTGGCGGCCATTACATTAGCCGAATCATAGAGGTGAGACGGCAATGATCTGTAACGGACAGCGCTTTAAACCACTCGGCCACTCTGGGCCCCATAAAACACTGTATAGCCGGCTTAATTAACGTACATTGTTTACAAACAAAGTAGTTCGTAATACATGATACTTTTATAGATACATCTCTCGTGCAGTATTAGGCATGTGCACGAGAAATATTGCACGATTCTATAATACAATTATATAGAAAGACGCTAGTTTATAATCATGTTGAGATTTTCATAATTGTTGACTATGTTTAAATATTATGTAATAATAAATCTCCACCCCCAATTAAGTTTAACAACGTAAATATTCAAATAATGTTATACAGTGTATATCTAGCAAAAATCGGTATGGGGGAATAACTATAAAATTCAAAACTATCAAAATAGTAACGCTTTGAAAGAAAATGAACCTACTCAGGTTTTGAGAAAATCGAGGACACAACGAAATAATAAAAGAACGAAAACATGGAAGCAAACGTGGAAACAAATAGTTTTACTAACAACTGCGAACATTCTTTCTCTCAAAAACACTCATGATGAACGCAGTCAAACCACATCTCTCTCTCTCTCTCTCTCTCTCTCTCTCTCTCTCTCTCTCTCTCTCTGTGGGAACTATTCATTACATACCAAATGGTGTGGGCATGGAATTACAAACAAAAATATATGTGGGGTTCTTCGACCAGCCAAGGGAGTCTTTAAAACGCTCAAACCAGTTTTATATATTTGGGACGGGGCTGCCACGTCACGTGTCCAAAAGAAATTAAAACGTTTAGAATATTAGTAGACATAAGGACGGCAATGAAGATTAGTGACGTGCCTCTTCATACAATAAGAATAGATTGGTCCTCGTCATCTTTCTATTTAAATCGGGACTCTACAACACCTTTCTCTTCGGATAAAGAACTTCACTACTTATAAATTTCTTGCTCCTGAGTATGCGTTGGCTTAGGTTTTGCCTGCAAGGTGTCGATGATTATAGATTATATTTTAAAATAATTATCAATTGTCGGCAAATATGTTGGCGTGGGTTTTGACCTGAGAAATTTCTAGAAGCGAACATGTTGACGAATTTGAAGGGAAGATTATCCCATGCTAGTTTCTTTTAAAAATCTTTGTTCAATAAAATGGCAGTAATACACATACTTATTTATACAGATCTTTAACATCATTTGTGTTCATTATTTAGTTTGAGATGAATCTTTTATTTAAATTGTTAATTCACAAAGTGCTAAGTGGCATTAGGACTAGATCGCTATTGGAATTATTGTAATCTTATTCACGGATACTCTGTAATACATCTATGTGATACATCACCTAATGGTATCACGGTACCAAGGGTTTTTTCATAGACCTCAATGCTAATGTTTTGTGAAATAAATATACTTTATATCCTACTTCAGCATGCATGTCACACACTGTCACAGAGAACACTTTTAGTTTGTTAATTCGACAAGGACAAAACCAGATACTCCTCTGCGTTTAAGAGAGATAACTCTGCTGGAGCTAGAGAGGGGTAAAAGTAATTTAGTCACAACAGACCTAGTTTCACCCATGCGTGCCATATTTTTTTTTAAATCACAAAAAATAATACAAGATATCGTCAGCTGAAGGATTCTTTTGGTATCGTGTCCATTATATTTTCGAAGCCAATTCTATGTTTTCGTGGCTTGGAAATCTATTTTCTGTGTCCATTTTAAATTTCGCTCTCGATATAGCTGTTATCAATTACCAATAGGTATCTACAGTGTAGTCAGTTTTTATTCCGGAAAGATTCGCAGGCAGAAAAATTGTATATTTTAACGAACAGGTAGCATCATGCCCACATGTAGTGCATCAGTATCAACACAGACTTGTGTGTGTGTGTGTGTGTGTGTGTGTGTGTGTGTGTGTCGGGTGGGGGTATTTATCGGACTAGTTCATGCTTTATTCACATAATAGAAAATGAGCACTGGAACTGGACCTAATTTTGAATCAGTATATATTCATTTAGAGATTATTAGACCTACTTTTAACCCAATGTCTTAAAAAAATAATCCGATTGATCATGTATATAATCACTTTGTATTTAACCATTGCAGCTGGACCAAATGCCATTAAGTTTGAAGCAAGTATTACAATGGTCCAACAATATTCTGACCTGAATATGTCCTGCCATACAGACTGTTACCCGATTTGTTCCTGGAAGTGGACAAAATTGGATCTTTCCTTGGATGAGGATCAAGTTATCTCAACACAAGACGTATTATATATTCAGAATATTACACGACAGCAAGGTGGAGTGTACGCATGCAGAGTTCTGAATAAAGTCACTGGTATATCACTTGAAAACTTAACACCAATACAAATCATATGTGAGTATGATGTATGATACTGACAATTATATCATCATCATCATCATCATCATCATCATCATCATCATCATCATCATCATCTATACCAAACGAACAACTCGATGCATACGATCATGAAGTATACTCTAGTGGCATTTAGATTAGGAAAGTTTAATTTAGATCACAATTTAATTTTGTCTAGTAATTTTTCAAAGTATAATTCTGTTTCTGCTGGTGGTACATATTTGTCTTTCTTTCACTGAAACATAATAATATCTGCATGGGCGCCCGCAGGATTATTTTCAGGGGGTGGGGTCAGGAATTGTGTCAGGGCGGTATAGTCAGTCACGACAGGGAGAGTTAGTATGGTAAGCAGTCTGAAACTAAATCTAAAATATACGAAGCGTTTTGAACAGAATCCTGTGACATAACTTCAGCTAGCTTATATATATATATATATATATATATATATATATATATATATATATATATATATATATATATATATATATATATATATATATATATATATATTGTTACGTGCTTAGGCTCGAATAAGCAGCAACACAGAAAGAGTGAAAACTAACAAGCTTGTAAAACTTTAACAATGATTTTTATTAAGTAAAATTAATTTCATAAAATAAATAAACTTATGGT
Source organism: Unio pictorum (assembly GCA_030141615.1). NCBI lineage: Eukaryota > Metazoa > Mollusca > Bivalvia > Unionida > Unionidae > Unio > Unio pictorum. Next base: position 880,795 of record JARLTB010000071.1, read on the forward strand.
TTTAGAGAATCAAATCCAACAAATATAGAATTCACAAAATAATCCACTAATGGAATTGCAAGTCCTGATAAATAAATGTTCTAATAGTTCCAGGTTCGAATCTTGACGATGTAATCCAAAATGGCTGACAATGTCACGTGATGCAGTTCTTGTTTTGCTGTTCTTGTTTTGTTATCATCCAAATGAAAATCATAAACACATGTCCTTTTCCAGATAATTCTTCTTTCTTCAATGAATTGACACAAAGTCCAGAACAAAATAATAAAAATTATAACTCAAACATGAATACACAACTGTTCATTTTAAAACCCAAAATTCTACTAATGTTAGCTTCCAAAACACAGCTATATATAACTGTTTTTCTGAAGTAAACAAGTGATCACGTGATTTTCTAGAAATTGATAGAAAGTCAGAGGAAGAGTCTACCTTCACCTAGTCACGTAATAATAAAATGATCCAGAAGAAAATAAGCCACGAATTACTAAAAATAAAAAATTGTCCTTGAAATTAACCAATAGTTTTTTAGAAGCCTGTTTATCAATCTGAAGCAAGGTCATATAATGAGGTAACCAAGCCAAGGTCAAACACTTGTTTACAGTTTAAAGGATGGTCAGCCTGAACTTTCTAGAAAAAATCTCCCAATAAATGAATTTTAAAGCAACCATGACAAATTTGGATTTAACAATTAAAAATTAAATAATTTAAATCCAATAGACGTAACAATATATATATATATATATATATATATATATATATATATATATATATATATATATATATATATATATGCAGTATACTTTCCCGGGAGTCAAATGACCCTATTGACTATGGTGCGGGCTCCGATGACTATCTGATAAATATAGGATCTCAGATGGGTTTAATATTGAATTTATCTACCAGAAGTTAGACGAAGTTTTAGGAAGATAAAAAAATCTATGCCATGCTCTCTGTGTTAACGGAAAGATGTAAACATAAAACCCAACGGTCCTTTTCAGGGTCACTCATATGCCTCGACAAGATTTGCATTTTTGCCTAAATTTTCTTTTAGACGTTTGTATTATTGTTTGCGAATTGTTTGTGACTGTATATTATATGCTGTATGTGTTATATAAGTATATGTCTATGTACCACTCTTTTGTCTCGAATATGTTCAACCCGGTGCACACCTGTTCCTATAATTGTTGCAACATTTTTATCAATATTCAATACCGTGACGTCACCACACCTGTTTATTCATAGTGTCCTTATACAACAACCCCACTTTCCCTTGTCCGTAAACATACCCTATATCCCCATGTTAAATTCCTATTGTATGTAAAGAGCCCCATGTTCATCTGAAAAACCTTGTCCGTAAACAGCTGCAAAAGATTTTTAGAAAATGTTATTTCTCATTGTCCGTAAACAGCATCCATATACTACTAATATTGAAATTTATATGATACACGTATTTCAATGAATGAGCGAATGAGCGAATTTTCTAGATTTTGGATTGATAGTTTTTTTAATGTTATTATTATTATTATTATTATTATTATTATTATTATTTATATTACCTTTTCCTTTTCTTCTTGTTATTAGTATTATTATTATTACTATTATTATTGCAATTATTGTTATTATTATTATTATTAATATATATCTTTTTTATTTTCTTCTTGTTATTAGTATTATTATTATTATTAATATTGTTTTTGGTCTTATTATTATTATTATTATTATTATTATTATTATTATTATCTTAACTTTTCCTTTTCTTCTTGTTATTATTATGATTATTATTATGATTATTATTATTATTATTATTCAAATAAACATATTTTGTTCACATACTAATATTCTTTTTAATTATCTTCTGGACTATGCCATAATGCAATTTGTCGTCATACAATAGTCTTCCTTTTTATAAATATGGCATTACATTTCTTTCATCTCTATCTTTTTAGATGGTCCTGACGTAATTTTGTTTAATTCATCCGACATTATTCAGTTGCATGAAAATGATTCCATAACAATATCTTGCTCTGCCGATTGCTTCCCACCATGTCAGATAGTCTGGACTGAAACAAATGCGGAAAATCTGATACCGGGTGGAGAACTGAAGCTTGTCAATGTAAGCGGAAGTTGTAATTACACATGTCACGCGACCAATGCAAGAAACGACAATACCACGATTTCGGATACTATCTATGTCATCGTGAAATCAGGTAAACAAATACGATTTTTTTTAGCGTCAGTCTAGAGCTTTCACTATGATATTGTATTCATAAACATTTCTTCGTTGTTTTATACGTTCAGCCCTAGACATAAAATCGTCTCAGATCGGCATTAAATAACCTACTTGTGTTGCTGTGACTTATTAAGACATCAACTGTTACAAATTATATATATATATATATATATATATATATATATATATATATATATATATATATATATATATATATGTCTTAATTTAATATCAAAATACATTGACTTTGAAACACAAATAGTTTTTCTTATTTTTGTGACTGAACTTCAGGCTAAAAATGTTTACGTTTCGTTTCTTTTTTCCCCGTATTTTTATTTCGACACAGATAATTTGTATTCTTACTGTTTTCATAAAGCTAACATTATTACATTGTAAAAATGTAATGAAGGGCATCACAGGCTTCCGCAATCAATATGGAATTAAAATTTGATATCAGAAGAAAAACTAACATTAAATAATGCATTGGGCCGTATTTCCATCAATGATTATTTGGCTATTAAATAAATGTACAGATAAGAACTAATACCCGTCGTTACCATATTTGAGATCAGCATATTGTGATATATATATTTCACATACCTTTCACATACTTTCATATATTTCACATACTTTTTACATACTTTCATATATTTCACATACCTTTCAATCAATACACTTTCATTGCTTCAGAATCATAATTGGCACCTCTCCTATGGACTAGTTGTTAGATCGTCCACCTCAGATGCGGGAAGTCCTGTGTTCGAACCCGGCCGAGTCATACTAAAGACTTTTTAAAAAAATGGAACTATCAGCTGCCTGGCTTGACGCTCAGCATTAAGATTGTTAGTGTTAGGTCGGCCTGGTGTCAGGATAATGTTATTGGGTGCGGCGTGATACTACCAATGTGCGCGGCATGATGCACCAAGTGCTAGCTATCACTATAAACTGCCTCAATGCAAACATCGTAGCAATATGACTGAACAATTGTTAAAGCTACGTTTAAAAAAATACAAAACTCAATCAGCATTTGGTCTCATCTTTGTCTTCAAACGTGATTCAAAATAGAATTGTTCTCTTATTAGTATTCATGTTGACGAGATTATGTACTGATATTTGGAGAATTGTTTCATGTCTCTATTATTTAATAATAATGCTGGCTGTTGTGTACATCTGCTTATATGTAAATAAGTAGGTGCTGCAGGCTATGTATATTATTTCTGAGTTTCATAAAATACGGCATTATCCAGTGTTCAGGTATGGTGACCTTATATTGCAATATCTTTCTTGAATAGTCAACTTTTGTCAAAGTACCATGTTGACTACATGTTGAAGAATGAGACATGCAATATATTAGTCTGTATGTCTGAACACTAATTAGTTCTACACATGTATTACATTGACAATATAAAATTAGCTTAAAATAATATGCATTCAACATGATGTCCAGAGAATCGACGTTGTTAATTTTTCAGAGATCAGTCTTAAGACGACCACGGCAATGACATCGGAAGAGGATGATGAAGGTGTTGTATGCACTACGAATACTCCTTTCTATATTATCTATAAAGTTATAGAGCATTACATAAATAGCTGTATAGTACCATTATTTTTTCTTGGTACAATGTTTGTGGATTTATTATAGATTCGAATTAATTAATAATATTTTTTTCGAACTTAATATATAAGCTGATTTTAATTTTTAAAAATTCTCACAAGATTTGGACCAAATGCACAAGGAATAATATTCTTCTACTTCTTTTTCTTGTAAGTATTACTATTATTATTAAAATTGTTGTTGTTCGTGTTGTTGTTATAGATCTCTTCATATATTTTGAATTTGCTTATTCAAGTAAATAACATGTTAAAAACAATTTAATGTGTTTAATGATGAAAATGGAAATATAAAAATTAACCGGCCTAATCAGCACACTTAAAATAACCCAAACACGAACACATTTTGACTAGTGAGCTTTTTTAGTTATATTACGATGTCCATGCCAGCTAATTTAGATATGTAACGACCATATGGTCTTAACTAAATAACAGGCACGAGTAAAACCCAAGACGTTTTGTAAAATTACATTTTTAAAAGAATAATTATTCCCTGGAATTGCAAAGTCAAACTTTTTAAAAGAACTTACACTTTTGTTAATTAAGTCCCAAATAATCGTATAAGTTATATCACAAGTTCAAACATGTAATGTTTTCGAATGAATTTCAATTTTGTTATGAATAAATTCCATTAGGCTGAATAATCTAGAAAGTGTCAATGTGCCAACAGTTTTGACGCGTCACAATGATACGTCAATACTGTCTTTAAACGAATTCACAAGGATCACAAATTAGTCATTTATTTCAAATCATCTAAGAGCTCAAATTAAATATACAAAAGAGACATAATATCCACTTTCATCTTTTCTATGTCGATGTTATGTTGTTCATAATGGAACCGATAACACACACACACACACACACACACACACACACACACACACACAATAGTAATAATATTCGCCTTCTCGTTTCAGAGTTTCCGTTTAAACGTCATTTGCTGTATGTTCTTATCGGAGCTGGAAGTGTTGTAGCTGTTGCTTTGCTTGCCTATCTTACGGCAAGAATTCGGACCTGGTAATAATAAGTACAGTCTATATATTTTAAAATATAAGTGAATTTTTGCCAGTTAAATACAAATGTATGTAGCAGGAAAGAAAGAGAGAGCGAGAGAGAGAGAGAGAGAGAGAGAGAGAGAGAGAGAGAGAGAGAGAGAGTGAGAGAGAGAGAGAGAGATAAACGCTGTTTCTTGAAATACATCCATTGTACCTATTGCACTTCTGATACTCTTGTAATTTATACCTTTCATTTATTGAAGATAATAAGTATTAAAGATACTCTCTGATGAATCAACAATATATATATATATATATATATATATATATATATATATATATATATATATATATATATATGTATGTATGTATGTATGTATGTATGTATGTATGTATGTATGTATGTATGTATGTATATATATATATATATATATGTGTGTGTGTGTGTGTATATGTATGTATGTGTCTGTATTTGTGTATGTGTGTCTGTGTGTGTGTGTGTGTGTAGTCATTGATCTCATACTTTACTGTATGTCTCTTCTAGCCATCGTGTGGATAGAGTGTCAAATGGCAACACATTTACAGTTTCTAACATAGTCGATAGAGACCAAGATTTAAAAGAGGAAGTCCTGTCTGGAAATTACTGGACAATTGTAAGCAATACCGAAGGAGAATTGAGCAGTGCCATCGAAACAGATTCTGTAAAACACAGACAACAACAGCTAATCGTACAAAATTTAAGTTCAATTCAGAGTGGATCAAACGAGCCAGTGAGGCACGGGGACGTCAAAGTTAATGAGGGACTCGATGACTACCTCAGTCCCATTGAAACATGTCCTGTAGAACTCGATGATTACATCCATCCGATTCACTCAGATCCGGTGAAATCAGATCTTGTATCTACATGTCAATCAACAGAGTTTTGAAATGATATCAGTTACAATGAACATAAACTCAAAAACGTCACGTTTGCATTAATTTGAGTGAATCTGCAGTATTTATACCCAGCGTCGTGTTGTATTCTAGGTCAGTCTGTCTTCCTCGATATAATTGTAAAAGAACATATATCCAATGAATGTAATTATTTTATTATTTCTAAAGTAAATACGTTTTGATTTGGGACGTCGATATAAACAAAGATAAATTGTATTTTCTAGTGTACGATATGTACATGGGTGTGGGGAAGCAAATGCGTCACTATTCTCATATTACTGTGCAATATATGGAAGAGTATGGTTATGCACATTCTGCTGTATTTGTGTGTATAGTAATCAAATATTGTGTTGCGTACTTCCTGCATTTTCCAACTGCTGTACGGAATATATACATACACACACATACACACACACAGACACACACAGACACACACACATAGACAGACACACACACACACACACACATTGTCTAACCAATGGATAGTTTGTCTTGTTTGTCGTATAGTGATAACTTCTCGTAAAGATTTTTTCTCAATATTCTCTCAATTTTGTTTCCAAATTATATAGGATTCTTTAGTCTTAAACATTTAACTCAGCATTGGGTACTTTGCACTGTTGTGAATATATTTTACGGTAAGATCAAGAGTTTTATTGATGCAACCAAGGTTTCATAGTTTAAAATACCTCTTAATGTACTGCTTTCAAAAACCCAAGATTTATTTTGTAAACTATATGGTATGTTATACATAGAGGAAAGTAGTATACAGGGTTTTCACGCTACCGGGAATCGCAACAAGTCGGGATACATGATAATATTGTTCATGACCATAAAAAATCCTTAAATTTGGCAAATATTGACGAAAGTAGGAAGAAACCCGCTATTTTCCGCCACAACTTGACGCCCGAAACACGTAATTGTGTCGTAACTGAAGTGATCGTGATTTAAATGTATCGATTTATAAACCAGAATATTAGGAGGTTATAGTGTGGATCATGGTGTGCTTGCCATAAATATATTTTTTGAGAATTCAAACACTCAGTGGATTAGATTCATCTAGTAGACTTTGTCACAGACAGTTCGATTTCCGTATCATTTGTTATATGGAAGGTATGTGTTACATTCGGGTTCAAAGAACACACAAACAACAAGTTAGGGTCATAGAATGATATGTCAAATTAATCGAAAATCCTCACATAAACTAGACAAAATATAGTGTTGCTTATAGTACCAAGCCCAAGTAAAACCTGCTTGCTCTACCACTCTGCTCTTGTTTGAGAAAGCAGTAAAGCACTAGTCTCAGATATCCATGGGAAGATAAACAACAATACTGAACCTGTTGACAGTCTGGTATCAAATGCTGAGATTATATGTTCCGGTGCCACTGCTACAAATTTAGAATTGACTAGAATCTGATACATGCATTCAGTATGAAATTATACTTATAAACCTCCATTCTTAACAGGGAAAAAATGTATGTTTTCGATACGATAATTGTTTGTAAATAACTTGCTTGCTTGGTACATCAGTAACATGATACAACTTGCATCAGGCTTACGTTACTACTAAAATGCATAAAGCTTAGAGTCACTACTTATTAACGTCTGTAACAGAGTCTTGAATTCCATCAGTGACCATCCATAATAGAGGAAAAGCCAAAATTGGTTGCCGTCTATATCGGCATAAATTCATTATGATTCCAAAAACAGAACACACTGAAGTTCGCAAAATCCAGGAATCATGAGCTAATACAGAACGTTTCTTAATGCCTATGTAATGTACTAAGTACATCATAATATTTTGTCGTTTAATTTCTACATATTTCATTTATATACATAATAGTCCATCTGCATTCCCATGTTGTTTGCCGCTCCTGTGTTTTTTAATGAAGATGTATGGCTGGAGTGCCAAACACCATCTACATAGACACTGACTCTTGATTTGCATTTAATTTAGCTATTTCAATGGGTTGTGGTCAGTCATGACTTAAAATGTTGTCCCTGATAGATAATCCCTTAACGAATAAATCCTTAACGACACAGTAATGCCATCAATATATTTTCCTTTCGCTTCATAATGGTTGATATGACAGGGTTCCCTTACAGCATTACACGGATACGCCGTGTCAACCAAATTTCGTTGCATTGTGGCTTCTGACTTGTAAGACAGCTCCACCCGGATCTCTTTCCAACGACAACCTTTTAGGATTAATCAGCCTTGCATATATGTTCATCCATCGACAGTGAAGACAGGTGGCACGATCATTATATAAGATCATTTGTGGTATGAACTGATGGCCATCCAAAACACATAGACTCAAATTAATAACATACTTTGATTAACTAGCCATTGGATTTGCAGACACGATATTGTGTTGCTGGGTATTTTATTGTTTCAAATAAATCCAGAAAGAATATATAGAATAATAATTCAACAAAAGTAATGAATGGTTTCATGACTGACTGATTTTTAAAACATGAAATATTGATGAACAAATTCAAAGTGTATTTGAAAGCAAACAAGACCACAAGAAGTTTTTATATATAGTGTTTGCATCATAACTTAGCAGATTTGTGACTATAATTACACAGTAAACACAAGAAATGACAACACTAAATTAATCCATTAGTGAAATGTCTATTGTATAGGACATAACCATTCATTATGTGATCTTGAAACTTTGTATAGGACATAACCATTCATTATGTGATCTTGAAACTATAAAAATAATGCATACATAAATCAAACCAGTAACAAGCAAAAAAATAATTGAATGGCTATATTTCATATTTGCTAGATTCTTTGTTCATTAGAAATATTTTCAGATCGATAAATAGTAATTACAAGGAGTTATAAACGGGCATATCCAGCATAGATAACAGCATGGAAGAGAAAAGACGGAAATTACTCCATTTTTACCGTATGAGTTTTATAAATTTAAGTTATATTTTTATGGGTTATGGTGATCTAAGTTTTAAACTAATAGAAAAGTGTCGCCCGAAGTCACCAAATAAACGATGATTTAAATCTGAAAATCACCATAAATATTTATACGATTTTTTATTAAATCAGATGATGCATCTACTGTGCATATATTGACAAGAAGTTTTGATACTCAAATACATACGAAAATCGGATGGAGGTCAATAATATGGGATATATCAAAACATGGAGGAAACAAATACGTTGAACAGCTAACAAAATACAAGAGTTGTAAAACGTGATTGACGACAATAGTAAAAGGAATGCATTTGCACATGACGTGTAAACATGGATGCTGTGCAACGATACAAGCAAGAGCAGATAAATTACTAGACATTTAACATTACTTTTATCCAACAAAACATATATTACGTTTAGAAATATATTCATTGACTGAACGATGAAGAAAGTAAAAATAAAATATAAGGAAATGTATTCAGTGACTATAACTTATGGACTGTGTATCACTAATTTCAACAATAATTTAATAATGTCTATATTTCATAGTTTACCTAAACCCACATAAACGTTTACTGCAGACGTTTATAATTTAAAAAAATGCTGCAGCTATTATATTCATTAAAAACTAGGTACTAAAATTGGGGTGTTACCGGGTAAAATTCACGAAAAGTATAAAACCTGAGCCGCAACGACCTGGAAATGTATAACAAATGTTCATAACATAAGCAGATGCAATAAAACTGGATTACAATGAACTATTAAGAAAGAATAATGTATGTATTGCTAGAATGGAATAATTAAAACAGAAATGATACATAAAAAAGGTGTTGGAGGAATAAACAAACTAACACTAGATTGCATAATGTCTTTTGATATTGATATGATGTTCGGTATATCCAAATAGATTCAAATCGTTTTGTTATGTATGTGTGTGACGTTTTAGTTTAAACGTATCATTAAAATTTAATATTAGTTTTACTAGAGTTGGTGTCTCTTGTAAGTACTTAATTATGGATTTAAATATATTCAATCAAATATTGCTCAACTTGGGTTGATAATTATTTTTTTTTAAAAATCTAAATGTGATATTGTAATAATACAAACAATCCTGACATATTTCAAAGAAACTATTTTCAATAACAAGATGCAGAAAAATATCTTTAAAAATCACTTGCTATACCTTTAATGATATATTGTTTTACCATTATTTGAACATTGCTATATTTTAAATAAACAAAATATTAAGTTTGATTAGCTAACTAGTTATGTTATTATTATTTGCCTTTTTTAAGCGTATACATCAGAAACAATGACTGAGTGATCTTGTTTGTGAAACGTTTGGTTTGATTTGATGGCAATGAATAGAACGTCGAGGCGGTATCATAAATACTTAAAGATATTTAATAGATTGACTTCGTCAGTACTTTTGTCTTCACGTACGTTGTTATATCTATCTATCTATCTATCTATCTATCTATCTATCTATCTATCTATCTATCTATCTATCTATCTATCTATCTATCTATGTATGTAGAGTAAATACATGAATCATGCTTAATATCATTCACTAGTCTTTATGCAACATGTGTTATTTCTGACTTTAATTCTGGTCAGAATTTTTTATGTAAGTATATCCTATGATAAATATGTTGTTAATTATTAGAGAGAGGAATACTAAAATACCCATTTACCGTTTATTAGACGGATATTTATAACTTATACAAAAGAACGGATAATTGCCAGATATATGTTGATAATGCCGTTCATTTCTTACTGCAAAGACGTTTACAAATATACAATGAAGCATCTATATCCGATCGTATTGGGCATCAAAGTTAAAACAAAAATGCAATAACACCAATGTAAGAAATATATGTTTATCTTCATTATAAATTCAACGCATATTTGGGAGTCTCAATCGATTATGTGTTTCATTATTTCCTAGGTATCGTGGCATTCCTCAATCTTTTACACACTCATTCACTTTAGTCATGTATTAAAGACACTCATCAGTGTTAAAAGCGTTGACTAATATGTTGTACAAATGATATGATTCTACATGGATTTGATGGCATAAACGGAAGTATGACTGAAACTGAATATATTTCGCTTCCAGAGAAAGTGAAACAAGACTCCAGATGTTAACGTTTCAATAGTAAACATTGAATTATATCATCGTGACGGGACATTGGAAATGACATCCTTTGATTGTTTGAGCGGTTTATTTATAACATTTGTTTAGAAAGTAAACACCGTATGGTATGTCTTAATATACACTGATGGAAGTTGCCTAATTTTAAAGGTTAACAAGACCAGACATGCTATATGTCTTTGGTATATCTTGTGCTTTACTGCCTTCTAATATATACTTTTTCAAAAGGAAAAATCAGAACACTGTCCCTTGGAAAATTAATAGCAGCGTCACTGTTATCTGTGTTTATTTCGGAGTTGTGATCCATGTGAATGACAATTGTCTCCCAACTAGCTCATTACACAATTCCTTATATGACAATAATGCCTGCCAGGTATGCACCTCGATGTGTGTTGACCTAACGTGTCCTAATACAAAAATAATAGGATGTCTATGACATTAGTTAGATTGCAGTATACTACAATTATTCCCAATATATGATACTGAAAATATCAATATCACACGTTATCTCTCCAATACATTTCCTCTGCTTACTAGCACTATAACCCAACTAGTACAAGATATATCTATATTCATATCGGGGAGAAACGTATTGGGTTGTTTTCGAAGCAGACTTAAATACAAACTACAGAGTGAGTATACAGTACTCAAATGCGTAGTAAACAGCACCTAAGAGATTCATTTGCTTTCGCACAAGCATTGTTAGTAAGGGGTAATTTAATATGCCCAATTATGGGAAAATCACTTTGTGGCCAAAGGAATCAGAACTCCAATTATGAACTTAGGTACCAGTCGAAAAATAGGTGTACCTAATCCATGGAGACCATTCTTGGATGAGTTGACACTGGAAACATATACTGAGAAATACATAGATATACAACGCTGATTGTGCATGTATAAAACTAAAACGGATCGTTATTCCAAACAGTATGCTATAATTATTATCTTTCCACCTCCAGACCATCACGAGGATAATGTTCGTATGCTCCTATTAAAATCCAATTCGCCCTACTCCCAAACCAACAAATGCAATCGATGATAGATAAAGAAATCAGATCTCTACCGACCGCTCTGGTGGATTAAGTGTTTATCGCTTTCTCTTCAGAAACAGTAGGTAGCGAGTTCGAACTCCGGAAAGTCTTACCAAAACCTTATAAAATTGGTACCGCGATAGGCGCTCAACAATAAGGTAACCTGAATGATTCCCCAGTGCTATAAATCACTATAAACACACTGTAGACATCGTATCAATATGTCTGAAATTTGTTTTAAGCTACCTTACAAATCTAAAACACACACACACACACATTTATCATTACTTATTCATACTTCAGCAGTCAGGCAATATATGGTACGTGAATATACAGAGATGTCAATATGTGCACAGACCTAAATATAAATAATCTTTACGATTTCCTGGGATCAAAACTAAATTCACTGGATGAGCTATTCAAAGAATGATATTTTAGATTCTTTCAAAATTTGCGTTAGTTTTGAACCATTATTGTTGACTATATCTTACAAGAAGATCCTGTACTTACCGTTGACGTTAAACGATGCATTAATTTTGTCTTCTTTCAGACGACGAATGTTTTACAAACATATTAAAACAATTCAATATAATATTGACGACTTAGTATTGGTCTTAGAATGTAAATCAAAGCAATTTTGGTTGTATTCTTCTTATGGATAAGATCGTTTCTCTACGATCGCCACACCTTGGATTAATTTGATAAAAGTCTGCTGTTCTGATCCCACAATAAAATTGACATGAAAGTTATACAATTTGCAAATGTGTAAATACTTCAGGTTAGCTATCGGCGGTGGTGTTACGACTTTGTCTTCCTGTTTGTAAGCTGCGTTTAAATACGAATAAATATTATACATATCAGAGATTTATAGTTGGTACTCTAGGCAGATTCAAATGAAAATAATCGGATTACGGCACCAATCACATAACCATGTGTCATAGCAGCCAAAAGTGTAACAAAAAATGTTACCGATTTCATTTCCTCGCATTTGTGCAAGAATTGAATACATTATTTTAAACACTAGCAGGAACGAGGAACTAAAGATTAAAATACTGATAAACGCAAACTGAATGAAATTGTTATTTCCATCTGGATTGCTACCCACATTTTGATGATACAACCAGTTAGATAAATATTATATTAAGTTAACATTTTGTTACATATTTCAATCCAGAAAATAAATCTTTACTTCTTGAAAGAAGCCAAATGATTATAATATACATGGATAAGTGGTTTATGTTTTACATAAACTTGAGAAGATAAGTCCTAATATAATTGTAAGCAATACCTTTCATCAAAGGATTCTTACTTTATAAAGTTATTAGACTCAGGATGTACGCTCTCATCATATTGGCAAATTAGACTAGAAAATGAAATGGTCATTAATAATAACGCCATCTTCAGTTGGAAGAAAAGACATTGTTCAATTTGTTTGAAAGTTATATTTATACCATCTTTTCGATATAAAATCTGCCGTTTGTTCAATAATGTAGAGTAATGCGACCTTAGCCTGAAGTGAACGTTTCACTGACACTGACAGGAATATATTATGTATTTCTTGTATAGTGTGTTCTTTTGTTTAACACTCTACAGAACCTCAGAAGGTAACATCGTACAAGGCATAACTGGATGACACGTATCTTTCTCATTTATGTTTAAGATTATAAGGAATGATGATATCAATATCCTGCACAATGGTTCACCAATCAATATGTTTCTCACCAATAACATGTCGTCTGTTTAAAGCAGACCACCGCATGGAACGAATGTTTCTATACTTTACATTATGTTTTATAATATATCGGTGACATAGACAATTTGAATAATACCTAAACTTATTCCTGCATGGCGTTACAGGTTGGTAAAACAATATAATTTACTAGATTTAGCTGACAGTTTTACTATACAAACTATGTACCTCAGTGTCAATCTACCAACGAAAGGTATGTACCACATAATTTATATAAACGTATCTATGTCTGTCAACACAATTAATATCATGTGAAGCAAAACAGTTTATTTTAAAGTTTACCTCCCTTGAAATTGATTCAAACGTAAACGATGACTGATTATATTGTTCCTCAATCTGCTTTGTTACCTTATACACAATACTTTATTTATCTTGTGTCTTACATGGCGAAAGAACATAATTTGATTCAGTGTGTGTGTATGTGTGTGTGTGCGTATTTACAAGCAGTAATTAATTAAATGTAGTATTTTATCTTACATTTTAATTCTGAAATGAAAATATACTTTTTACATACACTGAAATTAAACGCAAAATACTAATTTACTGTCCACGTGATTCTTGAAAATGATGTCATTTTCTTACTTATTAGCCATACTTTAGATCTTGTGTCCACATAGTACCTTGCATGTATTTACATGGCAGTCTTTACAACCATTTGTAAATGCCGTAAGACACAACAAATTACATTGTTGAATGTTTCTGTTGGAGATTTATAGATTTTATTGCCACAACACTTGCTAGAGAAATATACGAATATGTACCATTTTTTAAATTTATATTTCATTTTGTATTGGGTATCTGACCCTGAGGGTAGGACATTGATTTTATCCTTGTAAGTTGTATCGTGTATCTCATAATTGTTAGGATATGTAATAACAATCTTTATCAGAAGAATCTGATAAAGAATAACAGCAAAATGGCATTACAAATTGTGAAAGACCTCACTAAACAGAAGCAACAAAGAGTCAGTACCATTCAAGACGAAAGTGGAAACTGGCTTACAGAAGCAAGTGACATTTCAGAAAGATGAACTCAGTTTTGTAAAGATCTCCGCAACCATACGTCAACTGGAGACCCATACGTGTTTGAAGTTCCAAACCCCATAAATGTGGATGCTTTCCCCCTTCTAAAAGATGAGTTGGAGTCAGCAATATGAGCACTGAAGAATGGGAAGACAGCTGAATTAGACAACATCCCAGCTTACCTTATCAGGTATATTGGGCTATCAGTGATATAGCTACAAACAAAAATCTGCATCACGATATGGCAGACAGGCAAATGACTAACACAGTGGAACCTGTCACTGAATAAAACACTCACCCCCCCCCAAAAAAAAAAAAAGGCAATCTCCAAGTTTGATCAGCTATGCTAGTAAGGTAATGATGAAGATCAGCTTGAAAAGATTTAACCCACAATCAGAAGGAATACTCGCTGAAGAACGGGCAGATTTCCGGAGTAGAAGACGCATAACAGAACAAATATTCAATCTTAGGGTTCTGTATGAAAAGTACTCGCAACATCTACAAGACATATATCATGTGTTCATAGATTTTAAAAAGGCTTTGGTCATAATGCGGCATGAGGCAATGTGGGCCATAATGAATAATTACAACATGGGTCAAAAGTTCACCAATACAGTGCCTCATCGACCACACTTGGTCAGGATACTGATGAAGTAGCATTACAATTTAACGAAACAGAACTAGTCTTCTTTAGCATTCATAGAATAATAACACACATCTTACAATGTCATATGTTTTTATCTAAGTAAAAGGAAATTCATTTAAATTTTGATGTCAGTGTTTGTGGAATCACGTTTAGTTATGTTCAGATATAACATAAGGGAAATTATTTATTAAAACTATTCATCAGAATGAGATAGTCGTCGTTTGCATTGTGGACTAAACACTATGTGGGGATTTTTGTGGATTCCATTATATTCATCCCGGAATATATCATTATGATACATCCACCCTGCTGGTACATCAAGCCATTCAATGGTATGGGTACAACATCTCTTCCAATGTTGTACTTCATTCATAGCACTACATGTTTGGTAATAAATTAAGAGAATGAACAGGAGTTTTAAAAATTATGGAAACAGAGTTAGAAAAGAAAGAGTCCCTTTCAGACGGAAAATAAGGTAATGCAGAGAAGAGAGATAAAATACAAATTCAAATTTATTTAGAGGAAACGGAGACATTCAAAAACAGAGAGAGAGAGAGAGAGAGAGAGAGAGAGAGAGAGAGAGAGAGACGGAGTCACGGATGCATAGAGGAAAGGGAAATACAAAATACAACTGACATTACCATAATTTGAACTGGCAGACAGAGCTTATTTTTCGTCCGGTTTTGCTGTCACTAGAAATATTAGATCATTAACCACTTTCACAAATAAGTAGAACACTACTTTCTTCACCTTACGAAGATTTCTGTATACTAAAAATGGTCAAGAAATCATTTAACGTTTTTTATGACAAATTGTACCTCTCGTATCATTGGCAAAACGCATAAAGTCTATATTTCACGGATGGTACAATACAGTGCCGATGATGATGTCGGTATGGAATGTATCTGGAAGGGTTTTGAGCATGTACCATTAGCATATTGACAAGGGTTATCAAACATTATCAAAAACGACAACACTTTGATAAATTGTGCTCAGACAAGAAGGTTGATCAAGATTAGGATAACCCCAGAAGACTGACATTAATTGAATGGTTCAATAAATGCGCCCATACTGATGGCAAGATCTAGCACGACGAACAAACGGTTGAAACATTGAACAATGCTGGTCACAGAGCTGATGAACAATCCTTGACACATCTTTCATTGTCACGAAATCTTCCTTTAAGTGACACAGGAGTCTTTACTTTTATTTGATATAGAAACGTTCTGTTTTACGTAATTATAACGTGCGGACAATAGTAAGCTAATTATCCCATACCTTAAAACATTTATATATTTGTTATGTTTTACTTCAAAGTCAAAACATACAAAACAACAGAAACGTAATAATAGTATGTCATCTTTGGTTAATTCAGAGACATGAATTTTTCAGAAATCATCCATTATATAACTATGGAGACAACCGAGAATGATGCAGAAAGTATTGATTCTACAACTCGTTTGCGTTTCCTACTCATAATCGATAAACATATAATGATTGACAGAAGAGCGACCCCACAATTACTGGTTGCATGGAGAGATAGAGCAAAAAAAACGAAGAGAACGAAATATTTTTGTGAAAAAAATATTTTCATGAACAACCGAAATATGCTATATACGTTCTTACTAGACGTATATTGCTGTAACATGAAGAAAACATAAAGTTCTAAGAATGAACATGAGTTAAAAAAAAACATGAGTTAATTTGGTGATCATAGAAAGACGGAAACACTTCTAAGGAAACCTCGAAATGTCCACATCTTATTGGAATTATCGGGTTAAAGTTATCAGCATTTAGCGTTTCAGACCAATGAGCAATATGCATATTTATATAAATTTAGTATTCATGTTCTTCATATCCTTTCAGAAATCAATTATTGCATAGCCTAAATGATAAGAGGATACAGAAGTTAAGTATTCGCTAAAAAAAAACTGTTTAAATTTACATTTATGTAATAGCAGAAATAATAATTGTAATGATTAATATAATAAAGAAACAACAACATGCGAAACTCAAGCGTTTTGTTTACATGGTCGGTCGCCGTCATTGTTTGTTCGTATATCTACACAATTTCTATATCTATGTTTAATTGTCTCTAACTATGAATATCCTTCAAAGGATCTATCATTCATAGCGAGGATATATATATATATATATATATATATATATATATATATATATATATATATATATATATATATATATATATATATAAGTGAAATTTTTTTTACGGGAAGTAGTCATTATACGAATAATAACATCAGCCGTAAAGTATATATACAAGTTGTTTTTTTTGTTGGAAATAAAACAATTGTTCATTTGTGTTTAAAATACAATTCGACACGTTTGTCTACACATTGTTCTTTTCACATTTGTATGATGGACATTAGATGTTTTCATATTTGGAACTATCTTTAGTAACAAATGAGAGTTAAAACAAGTTGTCCACAGTCTACAACGAAGGCACGCTATTCTAGTAAATACATCAATACAATATTTTTCACTCCACACAACGTAAAGTTCGTATAAACGTAGTAGAATGCTGAACAGCGTGATAAATGTAGAGAAAGCACTTTTTATTCTGATGCTGCGAATTCTAATCCAGAGACAACGGACGGGCTCTGACTTGATTCGAAACCAGTTTTGTTTTGATGAGGATAGTGACTTGTCAATCAGTTATATTAAGAGACTGAGGTAAAACGCAGAAAAAGATAATACTACTGTTCAATAATTAAACGACGAACCAAAATATACCGGGAAGATGATTGTACTGAACTTCCTTTTTTGAACAAGTTTTCAACAAATTCTTATATTATTGTTGTTTGTCCCTACATGAGGACCAAGACATTAACAATACTATACCATGCAGCTATAAGAAGGAACCTTTGTAATTCATTTGAAACATTTTTTGCTTTGTAAAGTTCATTAGTGCACACTGACCGCTGGAGTATAAAACTTTATTTAGAAAAGTTTATATAGTTACTGTACACAAGACACTTTTACATATTTTATATATAACAAGTTTCACTGAAAATACATGTACTGTCGTCGGCATCCGTCCGTCTTCGAGAGACGATGGTGTAGCTTCAGATTTGGGTGTCCTATCTGCACCTTCGCGAGTGGCTGAAGAGTCCGACCCTTGAGTGACAGTTTCTGTTGCACTTGCTGCAGGTGTATGCTGATGCTTGCTGAGGATGTTTTTGGTTCGCCTTCCTCCTGGCTCTCTTTGCAGCGAGGTTTGTGTTTCTCATCTCCTCGGCTTTCTGAGTGCCCTGTCTGACAGCAAGACGCCACGCGGAGCGGTCGTCAGCACAGCTCTCCCAATTGTTTATGTTGATGTTGGCTGTCTTCATGTCCTTTTTGCAGACATCTTTGTAGCGCAGACGTGGTCTTCCAGTCGTTCGTGCACCTTCTACTAGCTCGCCGTACAGCAGTTCCTTGGGTATGCGGCCTGGGTCCATTCTCCTAACATGGCCTAGCCAGCGAAGGCGCCTCTCGCTGAGAATGGAGAACATGCTGTTCATGCCGGCGCATTTCAGAACCTCTGTGTTGGGAACTTTGTCCTGCCACTGGATACGCAGAATGCGCCGCAAGCATCTCAGGTGGAAGCTGTTGAGTTTCCTCTCGTGACTCGCGTAGGTGGTCCATGCCTCGCTGCTGTAGAGGAGTGTGCTGAGCACGCATGCCTGGTAGACGCGCAGCTTGGTCTTCTCGGTGAGGTTGTGATTGTCCCAGACCCTCTGGTTCAGTCTCGCCATAACTGCTGATGCCTTGGCAATCCGGCCATTTACATCAGTATCAACGGAGAGCGAGTTGGAGATGGTGGACCCAAGGTATGTGTAGTCCTCAACAACTTCCAGGTTGTGCCCATCAATGGCGATAGTGGGAGAGGAGTCTGCGTCCTGCACCATTACATTCGTCTTCTTCAGACTGATGGTCAGTCCGAACTCCTTGCAGGCGTGGGAGAGGCGGCATACTAGCTGCTGCAGTCCATCTTCCGTGTGTGATGTCAAGGCTGCATCGTCGGCAAAGAGCAATTCACGGATGAGAACCTTTGTAACGGGAAACCTTTGGAGACGGGCGACGTTAAACAGCTTTCCGTCAGTCCTGGTGTGTATATACACACCCTCGCTGCAGTCCTTGAATGCGTACTGGAGGAGAATGGAAAAGAAGATGGCAAAGAGAGTTGGCGCAAGGACACAGCCTTGCTTCACTCCGCTGCTGACTGGTAAGGCCTCTGATGTTGCGCCGTTGAAGCACACTGTGCTGTGCATGTTTTCGTGGAACGATGTTATGATAGCGAGCAGTCGTGGGGGGCAGCCTATCTTCTTAAGGATCCTGAAGAGTCCGCTCCGGCTGACCAGGTCAAATGCCTTGGTCAGGTCTATGAAGGCAATGTAGAGGGGCATCTGCTGCTCACGACACTTCTCCTGCAGCTGTCGTAGTGAGAAAATCATGTCTACAGTTGACCTGCCTGCTCGGAAGCCACACTGGGACTCGGGGTAGACTCGGGATGCTAGGGTCTGCAAGCGCGCCAGGACGACACGGGCGAACGCCTTTCCAACAATACTGAGAAGAGAGATGCCCCGGTAGTTGTTGCAGTCACTGCGGTCTCCTTTGTTCTTGTATAAAGTGACAATGTTTGCGTCTCGCATGTCCTTGGGGATGTGTCATTGTCCCCAGCAGTTAAATGTTAAAACCAAAGATAGTTAAAAAGGTCCCATGTACTGTACGTAATGTCATATCAATGTCTTATATATATATATATATATATATATATATATATATGTGTGTGTGTGTGTGTGTGTGTGTGTGTGTGTGTGTGTGTGTGTGTGAATTTGTGTGTGTCATTTATCTCTTAAAACGTCGTTTTCTGATTTCATCCAGATGTGCACTCTTTGAACTCTACAAACTACAATTAAATTTCCGACATTATGTATAAAGATTGATTCACAATTACATTAGTGGTATTGTAATTGCAATTGAAAACAAAGGCTTTTATTATTATTATGATGTCCTGTCCTATTTCGATGATCCAGTTAAATATATGTTGTATTACTCGATTATATATTGCACCATCTTTTAATTCTTAACGTTTATTTCATGAACGTACATGTTAAAACCAAAAATAGTTAAAAAGGTCCCAACGAATACTTTGACTTTCTGGTACATTACACATGGACTGAAATGTAAGAGTTTGTACTAACTTGATGAGATCATGGACACGCCAGATGCATACTGTGATATTATATATGAATCAAATTCAATGCTAATGCTCTCAAACTTAAAGCTATCGATTTCTTGGTAAAAATATAATATCTGCCCAAACCGTTAATATTTCCAGTTTATTGTTATTAGAAGAAGAAAACTATTTTCACTTCCTGATGAAAATGACCGAAACTTCGCATATATAATCTCGAATATGTTCAATTCACACCATCAAAATCGGTTTGATTTTCGATTTTAAAAACAGATTTTCAGCTAAATTTAAAACATGAAAAGATGACATTGACGTGACAATTTGTGTTATAAAAATGTGATATCGATAGTTTGTGATGGGTGAATATACGACATTTATCTCACTGTTACTGTCAGTGATATCTGCGTTGATCCTATAGTGACACAAAAAGTAGACTGAATAAGATATTAGCTAACAAGAAAGAATCGAAAAGTAAATTACACGTTCATAAGTTATGATAGAAATATAGGCTTAAGAGGCCTTCAGTTTAGTACGTACGCAAAAAACTGTCAAAACTTGACCCCTCCCCCTCCCTGTAAACATGTGTATTTTTACACACACACACACACACACACACACACCTGCGTACGTATACTCGACGCATTCCCTATTCTTCAGAACGGCCTATATTTAATCCATATGTAATATGTAATCATATTTTATATACAAGTTTCACTGAAAATACATATACTGTACGTAAAGTGTGTGTGAGTGTGTGTCCTTTATCTATTAAATCGTCGTTTTCTGATTTCATCGAGATGTGCACTCTTTGAACTCTCCAAACTACAATTAAATTTCCGACCCTATGTATAAAGAATGATTTACAATTACATTACTGGTATTGTAATTGAAAACAAAGGCTTTTATCCTTATTATGATGTCCTGTCCTATTTCGATGATCCAGTTAAATATATGTTGTATTACTTGATTATATATTGCACCATCTTTTAATTTCTAACGTTTATTTCATGTATGTAAGAGTTAAAACCAAAGATATTTAAAAAGGTGCCAACGAATACTTTGACTTTCTGGTATTAATATACATTGCACATGGACTGAAATGTAAGAGTTTGTACTAACTTGATGAGATCATGGACACGCTGGATGCATACTGTGATATTATATACGAATCAAATTCAATGCTAATGCTCTCAAACTTAAAGCTATCAATTTCTTGGTAAAGATATAATATCTGCACAAACAGTTAATATCTCCAGTTTATTGTTATTAGAAGAAGAAAACTATTTTCACTTCCTGATGACAATGACCTAAACTTCGCATATATAATCTCGAATGAGTTTAATTCACACCGTCCAAATGGGTCTGATTTTCGACTATAAAAACAGATTTCAGCTGTATTTAAAACATGAAAAGATGACACTGACGTGACAATTTGTGTTATAAAAATGTGATATCGATAGTTTGTGATGGGTGAATATACGACATTTATCTCACTGTTACTGTCAGTGATATCTGCGTTGATCCAATAGTGACACAAAAAGTAGACTGAATAAGATATTAGCTAACAAGAAAGCATCGAAAAGTAAATTACACGTTCATAAGTTATGGTAGAAATATAGGCTTAAGAGGCCTTCAGTTTAGTACGTACGCAAAAACTGTCAAAGCTTGACCCCTCCCCCTCCCTGTAAACATGCGTATTTTTACACACACATACACACACACACACACACACCTGCGTACGTACGCTTAACGCATTCCCTATTCTACAGAACGGCCTATATTTAATCCACGCAGAAACGATAAAGGATTAATAATATTAACGTGTTTAATAAAACAAAATAGTGGCGATAGGTCAATTATCTCCATGTGTTAGGTGCTTTGCCAGAATTACCTAGGCAATAAAGTGTGTTTTATTTGTCACTTAACGCGATTTGACCTAGCATTTGTTTTCTTGTGTGAAGAGACATCTTTGTACAAATGTTATTAAAGAAATCTGATATGGCAAATGATGCACAAAATATCTAAATCTATTCGTTACACAGTAAGTTTGAAAACTCAAAATTTGGAGTAAACGATGTAGTTTCAGCATATCATTCAGCTATGTTTGACGGATGAAATGCGTTACTATAAGACAATTTGCTTGAAAAAATCATTCTATCGTCTTAGATATTATTAGAAACGCGTTCAAAACAGACTCTCGTAACGTGTAGTTAAAAATGAGACGATATCTGCATTATTAAGAATACAGAAAATGTTATTTATCGTCTGAAATTCCAAATAGACTAAGCTAACAAAGGACTGATAGTCTAGTGGAAATATCTATGAACTAGTTAAGATCCAAATGGTTGATATGAGACACAAATTATATGAAAAGAGAAATTACAGTTTAGCTATAAAAATCAAAATAATTAGTGTGACACGAGAAGAGAGGAAGAGAAAATAAAATTGTATCAAACGTTCATCCAGATTGGAAATTGGTTGAAAATCAAACAGTGCTTTCTCAAAAGATTCTTACATCGTACACAAAGTACAAAAACTGGCAAAATAATTAAACCAGTGAACAACTTGATGTTTCCAAATCCCCTAAGAAAGTAGAATATCGTAAAGCAGCGGACGGGACATTAATTTGTTGTAAATGATTATATTGAGTGTGTTCATCATCATCATCATCATCATCATCATCATGATCATCATCATCATCATCATCAGTCTCTTGATCTAGTGTGGTCGTTGATGTACTGTGCTGCTGAACATCTGACCAGTTCCCTCCACTTGACTCGATCATGTGCCAATGCCTGTGTCTGTGCAAAACGTTTCCTGGTCCATTCTGTGATGTTGTCACTCCACTTTTTTCTCTGTCTACCTCTCCTTATAGCACCTTAGACACTGCCCTGCAGTACTGTTGTGGATAGACTGTTGGCTCTAATGACATGGCCATACCATTTCAGCTTTCTCTTTTTGACAGTGGTGAGAAGGTCTTCATAATGGCCTTCTTTTTGCCTGATGGTGTTGCTCACTTCTTCATTTCTGATGTGGTCCATGTAAGAGATGCCAAGGATGGTTCTGTAGCATCTCATTTCAAGTGCCTGAATTCCTCGTTGTAATTCTGCTGTCAGGGTCCAGGCCTCACATGAATACAGAAAGATTGAGATGACTAGTGCTCTCAATAGTCTGATTTTAGTTTTCAGACAGATGTTCTTGTCTCTCCAGATGGGTCTTAGCTTTGACATAGCTGCCGTTGTTTGTGCTGCTCGTGACAAAATTGTTGCTCTTGATCCCTCTTCCGTGATTATGGAACCAAGATATTTGAATTGGCCCACAGTTTCCAGTTCCTGTCCTCTGACTTTAATCTTGGTTGAGATTTGTTTGCCACTGTTTGTCATCAGCTTTGTCTTCTAGGCACTTATTTCCATGTCAAATCTGGAAGCTGTTTTATCCAGGTTCTTCACTAAGGTGGCAAGCGCATCTTGACTGCCTGCCAGCCCATCAATGTCGTCTGCAAAGCGGAGGTTGGTGATGTTACGCCCTCCAATGCTGACTGTCCCACGGTGGTTTTCCAGGGCTTCGCTCATGATGCGCTCTAAGTAGATGTTGAAAAGCGTAGGTGACAGGAGACAGCCTTGCCGTGCTCCAACTGTAGTCTTGAACCAGTCCCCCTCATAACCTTGAGCAATTACTGCACTTGTAGCCTTGGCTTGATGGTGTTGGTCAACTTTTGACCCATGTTGTACTTCTTCATTGTGGCCCACAATGCCTCATGCCACACTCTATCAAAAGCCTTTTTGAAATCTAAGAACACATGATAGATGTCTTGTTGATGTTGTGAGTACTTTTCACACAGAACCCTAAGATTGAAAATTTGTTCTGTTGTGCTTCTTCCACTACGGAACCCTGCCTGTTCTTCAGCGATTATTTCTTCTGCTTGTGGATTAAGTCTGTTCACGATAATCTTCAGCATCACCTTGCTAGAATGGCTGATCAAACTGATAGCTCTGTAATTTTGGCACAGCTGGAGATTGCCTTTTTTGGGGAGTGTTATAATTAGTGACTGGGTCCACTGTGTTGGCCATTCGCCTGTCTGCCAGATCTTGTTGCAGATTTTTGTTAGTAGTTCTATCACCGATTCCCCACCATTCTTGATAAGTTCAGCTGGGATGTTGTCTGCTTCAGCTGCCTTTCCATTCTTCAGTGCTTGTATTGCTGACTCCACCTCTTCTTTGAGAATGGGGAAATCATCATTTTTTGTGGAGTTTGGAACTTCAAGCACCTCTGGGTCTCATGCGGACGGATGGTTGTATAGTTCTTTACAATACTCAGTCCATCTTTCTGCAATGTCACTTGCTTCTGTGAGGCATTTTCCATTTTCACTTTGAATGGTACTGACTCTTGGTCGCTTCTTCTTTAATGGGCAGTGGCAGATGCTCTATCTGTTCGGGAAATGGACGAACCCGCCCATACACGAGTTTCCTGCTGCCTTGTACGATGGCTTTGGTTAGCTAAAGGCTAAGGGAGTAAACACTAAAAGAAAATCAGGAGTGGAGACCCTAAGGCAGTTGGATGATGTACTACATCCCCTTCTGGCAACTCCTTGGTCGGGAGAGGGATGGGCTCTGCCAGACGACTTTTGCCCAAGACACAGTGATAATGCTGGACAAATCTGAAGTTATCATACCGGATCGGTCGTCACCCGGGTCAACAAGGACCGCGCCTGCCGTTTTCCACCAGGACGGAGGTGACAAGTGTGTTTCTGGTACTTTGCATAAAATCAGAGCTAGAGACAACGTTGCCATCGCCACCTGGAACATTAGAACTCTGGCGCAAACTGGAAGACTCCAAGAGTTGACACATGAGATGGAACACTACACATGGCACATACTGGGACTCTGTGAAGTAAGATGGAAAGCCCTAGGAGAATACCAAACTGAAGATGGGCATATATTATACTATAGTGGAGAGTTGGACAAGTCCATAAATGGAGCAGACTTCCTTGTAAACAAAGCCATCAAGGGATCTGTTCTTGAATGTCGCCCCATATCTAGCAGAATCATCTCCATTCGTCTGAAAGCATTCCTCTTTAACATCACAATTATCCAAGTCTATGCTCCAACTACTGATCATGATGATGAAGAAATAGAGGAGTTCTACAACAAACTTCAAGGTATAATAAACATGGTAAGTAAAAACGACATCCTTATTATCCAAGGAGACTGGAATGCCAAAGTTGGCAAAGATGCTCTAAAAGACTGGGATGATCATTGTGGACCTTCTTGCAATGAGCTTACCAATGAAAGATGGAGACGTCTGCTCGAGTTCGAAGCTACAACAACTTGGTACTAGCCAACACCCTGGGTCAACATAAAACTTCCCGATGCTGGACATGGCATGCACCAAATGGAACCCATCATAACCAGATCGACTACATACTAGTTCAAAACCGGTACCGATCTGGCATCAATAGAGAAAAAACAAGAACATTTCCAGGTGCTGATGTTGGGAGTGATCACGACCTCGTCATTATGAACATCCGAGTGAGGTTGAAGAAAATTAACAAGCCAAAGAAAATCAGGTTCAAATTCAACCTTGAACAACTGAATGACCCTAAGTTAAGTCATTCCAAGCCACAATTGGAGGCAAATTTGCTCCACTCCTTGTGATGGATGTTGATGTTAAAGTGATGACAGACACTTTCAACACAGTCATGACTACAGTTGCCAAGGACATCATTGGCCTTCATCGCCCAAAGAAAAACCCCTGGGTTACAGAAGAGATTCTGAATTTATGTGATGCACGAAGAGACCTAAAAAAACACCAGACACATAACAGGGGCAGTGGAATATCGAGAAATAAACAAGAATGTCAGAAAAATTTGAAGAAAGCAAAAGAAGATTGGATTGGACAACAGTGCACAGAAATAGAGAACAGTCTGATAAAGAATAACAGCAAAAAGGCATTCCAAATTGTGAAAGACCTCACCAGAAAGAAGCAACAAGAGTCAGTATCATTGAGTGTGTTAATTATCAACAAATTTCAATCCTAAAGAGTTGATTAAAATGAAAACAAATGATGCAACGCACTCATTTGCACAGCCCTTGAAACTTTCGTTAGTAACAAAATGACGTTTCAGCGCCATGGTTGAAGCCAGACTTTAAAATGGTTGATACAAACGAACGAAACGAATGACAACTTTTTTATGCTTGAAAATATTTCTGACTAGCACTCGTTGTGTATTTGTATGCATATGGGTATATTTTATTTTTATTATACAGAGTTTTACTATGATATTTCATTTCTTCAGAAAAGTTGTTCGTTTTTAAAACCAGTCTTTCCTTTCTTTATTAGCATTATCCATGTGTATGGCATGTGCTGCTGTAATATTAACTGTTCATGCTTTTTTTACATATTTTGGTGAGATCGTGTGCCCTCAGACCTTTACTACCAGCATGCATTTATATTCTACAGCAAAAGAGGCGAGTGTTGACTGCAACAAGATCTGTGAAAACGCATTGTTCTAGCTTTGAATATGCGATTGTAATCTGGAGGTTGTACATTTTGATCGGAAATCATAAGGGTAGGTTGTTGTGTTATTATTATGGTATAAGTCATATACATAGATAAAGCTTCACATAAAATGGCCCGGAAACAGTGCCCAAATGTAGTCCGCAAAATTTACTAAATAAAAATAATAGCAGGTCAGTAGCAAGTGCCCGCTTACATCTAATGAAATTGTAAGAAAAAAAGAACATCTGTCAATTCATAAAATCGTAATTATTTCATTTGTTATTCCAAAAGAAAGGAATATATGAATATAGCATTGCAATAGAAATCATAACGTAACGACGTATTAGTCAATATAAACATATATTGCACCAGTCAATAGTAAGACTTACAAACTGACGAAACCTCTGTTTGATTGTTTAAATTGTGCTCGAAATTATATTGAGCTAGGATAATTGTCAGGAAATAAGATTGTAGGAAGACTGTTTGAGGTAAAGAAGACAAACTACATTTCCCAGATGCATTTGATCTTATTCTAATGTAATAGTTTCCGAACCTGCTGATCCTGACAGAGATAGAGGAACTATCTCTGTGACCGTTTGTATTATGTGTTGGTGCCTAGGCTATGTTAGATAAATGTGGTTGGAAAATATTATATAAACCAGTTTAAATTGAACATGTTTATGGGAGTTTGAAGTTTCCCATGGTGATCATTTTATAGAATGTTTCAAATACCATTGCTTGGTTTCAGCATATCCCAATCATTTGCAAAAGTGGTTTGAGAACGATTAAGGAGCTTGAGAAAACAACGAATTCTAAAATTCATGCTTATATTCCAATATAAACATTACAAACACACCAGGACATCTTCCAAACCAAGCCACATATAATTAGAAATGAAAAACACAGTATGATATATACAAATTATTACAACCTCTGGCATATGAACTTTAAATAAAGTTGATCAAGCTCTTTGCATACTAAAGGAACAGAAAACATAAATACCACAAAACATAGATGTTCTAATTTTACGATCTGGTTTGGAAACTTGTATGTAAACCGAGTGGAAGTTTGAAACTATTTTCAACATAAAAAGCTTTTGGATGAAAACGTTTGGCAAGGTGTTACATGCATATTAGCTCATAATACAAGGTCTAAGGCAGCTAATGTTTACATTATTTCGGTTATATCCATAGTGGCAAGACTTTTGGCTGAAGGAAACTTAAATGCATTCATCACAATCGGTTGATCCACATGATTGTGAAGACTCAATAACAACACTGCAATTTAACCGATTTTACAATCAACTGATTTGCGATAATAACTGGCAACAAGGACATAGTGAACTTAGAATACTCTCCGCAGAAATATAAATATGGTATACATACTACTCCTGCTCATTATGACCCACTGTTATGGTCTCTAGAAGCTTGACATCTACGATTTCAAACAAATATTTACGTATGCCATTGCTAAGATCACACAAAATATGTAAATTGGAATTATGTGGACCTGGCTGTTGATCCAGCTACCTTGCGTTGGAAAGGTAATTGCATTTAGCATTTCTTCCTTTTATGAAATAAAAAGAGAAGCGAAGGGAAAATAATCGACTATGAAGGTAAAGAGGCATATACTAAAAAGCCTCATCTTAGGAAGGTGGATCCTCACAAGTTAATAAAACATCAGATGATCAAGGTACCAGTTATGTTTGCAAAGTAGCCATTCGAGTCAATATCATGCCAAGGGTATAATATGTCCATCGGGGTTACGCTTGGTAGATGACAATACCATACTAGTGTGATTTGGAAATGTTGTTGAAGTAGATAAAAATGATTTACTGACAAATGAATTTTTTTAACTTGCCATATATACCGGAAAATCCTTTGACAGGATATATTTACTTAAGATCAATAAGTGTATGTGTAATTTATATTTTAAACGTAGTTTTACTGGTTCAGTCATATTGCTACGATGTCTGCAGGGTGGCATGTTATAGTGATGTCTAGCAAGGAGGCATCATGCAACAGACATGTAGAATATTGCCCCACCCATTCACTTTATAACGACTCAAGATCGACCAGACCTAAAACTAAGCGAGACAACTGCCAGTACTATTTTAATATGTCTTTATTATAATTCACCCGGGTTTCAAACCCGCCATCTTTCGCATCCATGGCGGTAGATCGTACCATTTAGGTCACTGTAGCGGTTTTATAGGCTTCTGTTCAAGTTTCCGCCGAGATTATATCAGAGGAACATAATCATTTGACTAGCTCTAATTATTGCCGTGGGTTTAGTGAGCTACTATTAAGCCGCCAAGTGTGATAGGGTTGAAGCCACCATAAATTCAAACGATGGGAGCAGACCAGTCAAATGTAGTCAAAATGTTGATTCATCTTGTTGCAAACATTTTAATAGACAATACTCTAGTAGTAGTTGATGTTTGAGTCCAATGAAAGAATGACATGAGTTGGACTTCCAACAGCTACAATCTAACCATGACGGAGCGTAAACAATGTTATCTCTGCGAACCAGCGCATATAATGTTATTGTAACAAGACTTGACACATATATGTTTGTGCTACTTGACGAAATCCCTTTTCATGAATGACATGATGTAATTATGTATGTTTCATTATTTGTTAAAGCAAAGTAATGGCATGGAGTGTGTTATACACAGACAATCCTTACCTCAAGAACCATAGGAAACGCGAAAGGACACATTTTAGAATGAGAGAAGCAGCATATATGGTGTGCAAGTTGTGCAATATATATGAATCAAGTAACGGAGACGATGCCCACGTTAAACAGTTTTAAAAAATCAATTGCCAAATCAACGATCACACTTTCAGAGTATGGTATGGAAGCAGGCCACCAAGCTACAGCCTATCGTATCATGACATGCAAACATGAAATGGAAAATAGAAAATGGATAGGTGTCATCAAAGCGGTTCAAAATTCTCCAATTCCCGAGTCATGAATGTATGTTGGCTTACGGGGATGCACAAAGGGATACACGTCTCACAACTTTACTTAAAGGGAGGGAAAACTCATATGTGCTAACACCTGCAAGTATCCATACACCGACAGTATTTGTACCTACATCTCGTTTTGTTGAGTTAAATTCATAAAGCCGTATATGTGTACACACATAACCGAGGATAATCAATGCAATATGTATATTTTTCCATAACTTTTCAAAACTATATGCAACTCATATGTCCTCTGTAAATGTTTCCGTCCAGATATATTGAACATATCCATATTCTGCTGCATATGTGCTTGTGTAGGCATGAAGAACACGTGAAATATCAAACAGCCAATATTTAAGTTCTGACACAAGTATAAGATCCATGGCATATCATTAAAAATATATCATCAAATTTCAAGGCACCGGTATTTAAAGCATTGCTCTTCATGCCAATTTAACAGAATAGCTAAATTGTATGCACCTTAAAGAGAGATGAGAAGTATTTTGGCAATTGCTTTGTATAATTTTACAATAAATTTAGTTGTAGTTCATGATAAATAAATACCGTAAAATCACCTTAGCGAATAAATACCAGAAGTTAATTTTGAAAAGTATTTGTTTTTATTTGCTTGTATAAGGACCGGATTAAACACACACACACACACACACACACACACACACACACACACACATATATATATATATATATATATATATATATATATATATATACATATATATATATATATATATATATATATATGTATATATATATATATATATATATATATATATATATATATATATATATATATATATATATATATTAAACCATTACCTTTTAAAAACTATATTTCGTTACAGCTAGATAATGAAAGTCCAAGATAGACGTGTGAATGCTTGCATATTATGGTCAGAAAGCAAATATTGTATGTCAATGTGACTGTCGTGTTTGAACTTGTAAAATGCAAACTAAAGATGATAGTCTATATATGAAATTTAGCAGCTTGTGTTTGCAAGAGACCTGTTATATACTAGTTAAGAAAAACAAAGCCTGCTAAAAGCGGGTTTTATCGACAAAGACATTTATCAGTGCTATTTTGCCTTGTTGGCCACTTATTTCTGGCCTCTTCCAACCATTCAGAGTCATGTAGCCTCCATTCATATATCACATAGGCTGATTTTATACATTTAGTGATGTGTATTTTGTGTGACCTTGTGTTATCTTTAAAGTCTTTATTTGCGTCTACGTTTAATATATTTTGTCATATGAGATGAGGACGATGGTGTTTCAAAACGGCAGAGAATTACAAATATGATAGAATATAGTTTGATCTAGCGTCCGCCAACAAATATGGTTGACTGTGCATCATGACGTATTTTCGCATGAATGCAATAATGCCTGTAGATCTACAGCATTGACATAATAACTGCATTCAGAACGTCCACCGTGTACCCTTTATATATACATATATATGATATAAAGATGTAAATGTATATTAGTTCCTGCTATTTATCTTTTCACGTTCTATTAGTATTGAGTTTGTAATAAAATATATTTCCGTTCTCCTCCCTTCTATGAAATTTCTTAAATATAAAATATACATTTCCGCCCATATCAGGAAAGAATGATTCAAGTTGAAATAAAGACATCATAAACTAAAGGAAAGGATTGTTGTGTTTGTTATGATTTCGAGATATAATCTGAGGATGTAGTCGATTATGTTGTCTATTATTCTACATGTATGGTTTCTTTCTAATGGGTTTAGGACACGACGCTGGTATCCTATTGTTGTCTGATCAATTGTACAGTTTAATTATACCTCGATGATCATAAACGTTTTCATGACTGGACACAGGAATTGATATCCTATGCTTTTTGTGACGGTTTAGCTTTAACATGTTCCAGAGAGCAATCACTGTATAACATTTATTAGTGCACGATAATGCTGCATTAGACGATGTAATAATTTCCTACTAGAATATGTATATTTTACATATAACGCTTTGCTGCCTAACCTATGGCTTTTCAGAAGGACGAATCTTGCAGGCTATAATTGGAAGAAACTTTTCTTTTTCTTGGACATTCAACAATACATTGAAGGATGTTATTCAAATAAAACACAACGGGTCACGTTTCTTTCGGGTATGGCCTGCTAATGATTATTTGGAAGTGCGTGAACAAGTTGATAGGGTGAAGATTGTGGTAGAGACATCTGCAGAAAAGACATTAACGGTGACTGTTAACTATTTGAACGTCACGAAATTTGATAGTGGTATATACAAGGTGATACGAGAATTTAATTCCGAGGATCTTAACGACAGCGTTGTTCTAGAAACGATTGGTATGTTGCTTAATATGTATATTGCTATATTTTCCGTCATAATGCAAAATTAAGTCAAATGAGGTTTGCTTGCCACAAAACACTAGTTTATAAATTATATCCGTAATTTTTGTTTGTACCCAAAATGCTAATTTCGAATTAATTGTTTTATTGTAGTTTTCGAGGAGAAAGTTCCATGTCATGTTTTAATAAAGTATCTATGCGTCCCTACATTGATTCAGTAGTAATAATACTAATTTTCTTGAATATTTTAATTAAAATGTTTCATCGTCCTCATGGACACGTATAGAGCGACATTGTTGTGTTGATCTAGACCCTGTAGCATGCCGAGATATATAAGATTCCTTTCTGAGTTCTGGAGACATATGTATGAAACGTTTGCACGTATTCTTTCCTGACGTCTTTTCTGGTAATGTATTGGTCAGGTCCTAAAAGCACGGAATGTTTAGCACAGGCATCAAGGAATAAATAATATAAATATTATACGAATGTGCATGTGTGAACGAAAAATAAAAAGTTGCTTAATGAGGCATTCCCTAAATATTCCCTACCCCAACATCATAAGGCATGAATGAAACTAAGATACACAATGGTTTTGTAGCATCTCGGAAATGACCTCAAATTAGCCTACAGAGTTAACATTCTCCAACTGATTGTAATATTTGGGATACCAGTTCGTATTCAAATAGAACGGTTACCATTTGATAGTTGAATCTTGACGTCTTGAAGAATGACTTATTCGTGCGATAACATCTAAAGAAGAAATCACTTTTAGTGTTATGTACAGTTTTTAATTTGGGTAAAAGTATTTATTCGAACTAAACTTCTCTAGAATTACAAAGCTATCAATAATATTCTTGGACAAAATTATTAAGCTTGACTTTTAGTACATTCTGACATTGATGTATTATTTTACATTATTTTGGTTCATCAAAAGACTGTGAGGTCATAATCACAATTCAGGCCATGGGTACGTAAGTAAATTCGAGACAACATGATCTTTCTGGGAACACCATTACATTTAATTCAAAGCTTTCTTCATAAGACTTGTGATAAAACTGTGGAAACACTATTACATTTAATCAAAACGTTTTTTTTTATAGAACTTATGATAGAACTGTGTGAACTATTTAGGACTAAAATCACAACACCTTTCGTTTTCTTACACATATGTTTAGACTGTATTCCAGGGATATACATTATTCCTTGATATGAAAACGATTTATTAGTTTCCATTCATTCTGTTACTTATTTTAAAACAATTGTGTCGGGATAGAAAGTTGGTGTTAGGTCCAGGAAGGCAGACTATCTCTTTATTTTACTTAGAAGTTTGCAAGTCATGTGAATTATTGTAAATACTTTATAAATCTTTACGGAAATCAACAAGCGTTATTTAGTGGTCTTAATTTGATAACGTTATCTTAAATCCTACCCAGGAACGGTTAGAGTCCTTGCCAAAGAATGAACTGCTCCATCTTTTCTAACACTGTTCATCTTTCCGATGTGAAGGCACTTTTAACGAAGCAAGAAATACAAGTTGTTTCGGTCAGATTATATGTGGAATATACTTATTTGGGATTCATTGGCTTCGAATAAGTATCTGGGATCTTACTTTAAAATTATGGAATTAAAATTAAACTACAAGACGGAAAAAATTTAATAACGCGTGAGCTTCAAAAGGATGAGATAGGCAAATGCATTTGCGGAAATGAGAGAGGCAAATGCAGCTAGAGAAATAGAACAAATAGAAACACACGCAGTTTCATATATAATACAGAGAAATGTAGTTGGATAAACAAGGAAAATGAGAGAGAAAAATAAGATAGACATATGCAGATGCAGAGAACGAAATGCAGTTCTAAAATAGAGAGAGAGAGAGAGAGAGAGAGAGAGAGAGAAGGAGGAGGGAGGGAGGAAGGGAGGGAGAGGACATACAAGAAACGTAGTTGCGGACAGAGTAGA
Source organism: Unio pictorum (assembly GCA_030141615.1). NCBI lineage: Eukaryota > Metazoa > Mollusca > Bivalvia > Unionida > Unionidae > Unio > Unio pictorum. Next base: position 915,078 of record JARLTB010000071.1, read on the forward strand.
TAGTGAGTGAGAGAAATATAATAAGTCGAAAGGAATTTTAAATTTAGATTAAAGGAAATAGAGGTACCAAGTGCGAAGCACTCTCCAACTTTGCACATACGCTCAGGTTTTGATATTACTACAATTTTGTGTTAGTACATCCTTTTAAAGAAAATGAAGTAGAAACAATATTTTCCGTATATTGAGAACAATTGCTCAAAATGTAAACTGGTCAAAAGAGTATATCTATCTATTGTTACAAGGTGTGCTTATTGGCAACATCATGATGTCTATACTTACCTATCAAAACAGAAACGTGAGTAGAAGGTTCTGATTAAGGAATGTATCTTGTAGAGTTATGAGTTGGTGCCTGAGTGATACCAATAAATGTTTAGGAACAATACAAAAACTGGTCAATTCTAGAAAGAACGAACAATTAGGTAATCGGTGATGTTCAGCCAGCACATTGTTTGAAGAGTTCACCAACTGCGTCCATAGTGACGCTATGTTGTACTTTGATGAGGAAATGTCGAAAACTTTTTAAATTGTTCCTCACACAATTCCTTATCTCACAAACAGTTTTGTAGGTAGTATGTCTTCTATTCAGGATTTTTCTGCTAACAAGAACAATTCTAAATTTTCATCTGGCACAACGTTTAAGTTTCTGATAAGACTGATCAGACATTCTTATCTCTTTCAGCGTGCACTTTTAAACAACAAAATAAAGAAAGAGCTATTGCAAATGCTCTTATATCTATGAGGTCAACACGATGGTTATGTACTGAAAGCAATGTAATGTTAGGTCAAACAAACTCCAGTCTGATTTTATTATGGACAATTATGAACCATTCATGTCGAAAGGTTTTATCTCACTTATTGATATTAAAATATTAAGGGACGCAGCTGGTGGGAATGTTTTTATTATTTCGTACCTTCTCTCATAAGTGATTTTCTCATGTGTTCTTATTCGTGGAAAAGAGTGCAACGTGCAACTGTTCCTCTCCATTGTGTCAATTTGGCATCAGACTTTCGTAAAGATGTTTACGCAATATGTTCGTCCGAAATCGGTCCAATCCGATCAAGAGTAAAAATTTATGTCAGGACATTTCCATCAGAATTTGCATGATTTGGCACCCAACAATTACAAATTTCTACCTATCACCCTGAAGCCAAGTGGATTTAGAAAGATTTCATCAAGCTTAATTGCTGATGATTTGGCTTGATTTTGATAAAATACTGAACAGATTGGGAAGAAGGTGCTCATTACTGCTGTTTTGACGTTAGGGAATCAGTTCACTAATCTCTATGATTTTAACTATGCTTTGGACATACTATCCATGGACCGTTGAAGTTGTTAAAAGAGAGATTTATTTAAATGAAGATTCAGAAATTAACTTTCTTGATTACGATTCGGATTTAAAATATAAGTTATCAGATGCTTGTGAAGTAATAAGAACTAATTTTCACTCATTTAGTAAAACTACAATTACGGTACGACATGAATAAAAGGATAGGAGGTCTCAGCCTGGAGAATGAGTTCTTGCCCTCTTTTCCGTTTCTCAAAATCCTCGTCAGGCTAAGAACAATGGTCATTTTTTACTACGAAAGAAAGTAAAAGACTTAAATTATAACATTAATACTCCTCGGATGTGAAAGCAAAAACAACTTTGTCATATAAATATGTTAAAGATCATGTTCATAGAGATAGTCATGTTAATCATTCATTCAGTTTTGTTGTAACTGTCCGACATAGTGAGGATTTAGCTGATAAAATGAAATTGGACTTAGTGGCTTTGGAGTTACCAATATGCGGAATTTATTAATTATGTATAATCTGGCTCAAGAACGTTGACATCTATATACACCAGGAAATAAAGAACAATAGCAGCAAAGAATAATCTTTATTATAGATTTTGCTTCCAATTCTTTCAGAATTGCTGAACCTATGACAAATTTATCGTGCTAAAGTACAAAATCTCATTGGTCTGAAAAAATCTCTGAAACTCTTGATAAGTTAAAGAATATACATAAGATCGCGCTAGTTCTTTCAGTTAAAAATTGCTGTCAGTCGTGTATGTTGATACAGGGGATGTTGTGGTTGGTGGAGTGTGAGTTGAAAAGGAACAAACTTGTGTAGATCATCAAGTGTGCTTTTTTTTTATCAGAAGATAAATAAGATTTCGATAATTTACTCCACCCTCAAGAATGAGTATTTGGCTTTGATACTGGGGTTGCAAGTATTGTAAAACCAATACCAAAGTCAAACACTTCAGCTCTTATCCGATTATTGCATTCAGTGATTACAGTCTCCGTTACTTTGTCAAGGTTAAAATACAAAACTCTGAGATGATTAGTGAAGAATTTGATGTCACAGGAATACATCATTGACATCATGCTTTTCAAGGGACTAAATAATCTAGTAACATATCCAATTTCACCTGTATAGAAGTATTATATTGATCCATGTATATTCTTGCAGTTCATGAGACTTCCACGTCAGAAATCTGTCTTCACATCTATAGTTGACTAATAATTGAAAGACATTTTTATTGCATAAATCTTTCATTTTCTTTATGAGGGCTGTTATGTATAATTAATTTGTATTATTTGCTGCTTATGAGTATATATAATGTTAAAGGATAACTAAACATTGCTGTAAAGAAAACCATATGAAGCACAAATTATCTGTAATGTTGTTTATAGTTTGATTTTGATTGGAATTATTTATTCGAAACCTTTCTTTGCTTGAAATACAAAGTGCTCAATACTATTCTTGGACATAATCATTAATATGAAACTTGTGTGAATTCAACGACGTATTGCATTACATTATTGTAATACATCAAAATACTTTTGGCATCTCACCACACGTCAGGCATTTTTTTTTACATAATTGCATTAGAGACTACAGGCTCATCAACAAAGTAGTCGGTATTATGTTTGGTTTACCACCAATATTTAAATAAACATTAATTCAATACGATTTGAAAGATGAACTATATTTTGAATTTAAGTTAAAGTGCCGTATGATGACTAAATGTTCAGATTGTAGTTTTGGAAAGTAAATTATTTGCTGAACTATTTCAAAAGTTGATCGTTTTCGCTCTTTGTCACTTTTTTTAAGAGTACAGAGCCTGAAAATTACACTTAATCATAGATAATTCAATGTTCGAATGTCTACATTTTAAAATTCATTTTGGGGCCAATGATAAGCCAATCTTTTTCTAATTGTTGATTTAGCAAATTTGACGATTTTGCTTGGTATTTGTCTTGAACAAGTATTTACTATCAAATCTAGAATACAAAAACAGTACACATTTTTTTTTTAAATGTTGAAATGTTGCATTATTATGTATCATTCGAGGTAATTGTGATTCATTCTCTTCATATAATAAGACACAGTTTGCATATTGAAAAGAACATTTGAATCAAAACTAAAAGTGCATACATATGTAACCAAAGTTTATTTGTTAAAGCGTAACCTTATGACATTAATGTTATGATCTGAAATAACAGTAGACATCTGATTATCTTCGTTTCGTAAAAACATTATAAGGTTCATGTTTTGATGCTCTCTTGTAATTGTAAAGTGAACGACAATTATGTGAAGGCAAATAAAGATTCTAGACATATTTGTTATTACACGTGTAAATGGCTTCACAGCTCAGTAGTTGACTGACGGTTTAACTTTCTACCATATAGTAAACAAATGTCTACCAGATGAAGGTAAAAGAGTGTCCTTATTGAAATGAGAGAGCCTATTACCCAATAGTCAAGTTAATAATTAAAATAGCTAGGCAAATGGATATATGATTTGGTCAAGAATAATGTCAGACTTTTTTTAACGCATTTGTTTTGTGTGGATACACTAAGACAATTATTTCATATTAAACTCTATAAATTCGCATATTTTATGATACACCAGGTACAATTATAAGTGCATGAAGCAAAGTATCTATGTTTATATTTCGCATAGTATAATGTCTGCAATATTCACTTTTCAGAGGTAACACCTTATGCAATGACGACTCCACAGGAGGATGAAGGTAGACGTTTTTCTAACTAAAACTCTTTCTACTGCCTATTCAGGTCTGATACAATTTTAAACATGATGGGTAAAGGAGCGAACTATTACAAATCATATATACTGAGAAAGTGGGAGAAGAAAAACAGACACATATGCAGTGGCACTAAGACAGTAATAATAGAGGCATACAACATGTGCTGAAGACATGAATTATATCTTGAAAATGCGGATTCCTTTGTTTATGTATGTTTATTTAGAATTACTCCTTTTGCTTTGAGTATTCAAATTTAAAGCAAATTATTTTAAATACAAGTAGAAATGCCTACGTTTTATTGCATAAATCTGATTATACATTTAAATATATATCATATTGTGCTGAAAAGGCAGTATATATGTTTCAAAGTATTTATTCGGTTTGTTACAGAAACGGTTCATTATGCGGTCACAGAGGTGAGCCAGAAAGGGGATAATAAAGGTATCTTAGTTGTAAATAAAACGTTCTTACAATATTGTTTTTCAACATTATTGTTTCGTAGACATGTACTTACAGGCAAGTGTGGGAAATGTGGTACAAGATATATAAATTGGTACCACTGACAAACAATAGGTGGTGATATCGCTACTTCATTGGGAATATTATCAGGAACTTTATGGGTTAAATAGCTAGGAGAAAAACATCATTCCAGGATATAATTATTGTGGTCCTGGAACCCGAATTGCTTTACGACTTGACAAATGAGAACATCAAAACCAGCGAGTGTTCTGTAGATGCTATTGACCAAGCAAGTCACGTGATTGGTGTAACATAAACAGAAAATTAAGATTTCTAACAGCGACATATATCAGATCTGAATTAGATACACTCGTTTAATTCCATGAAACGATTGTTTAGAGATTCATAAGCTAATTGGTTAGTAAGATATGTGATGAAAGGTAAACTAGCATTAGGTGCTGCTGGTAATTAATCAATGGACTATAAAATTATAAGATATTCTGTTTAACCAAATGATAATATTAAATTTGGACGATGTCAATACACATTAAAATACAAGTTAACAGTCGTTGACTTAGCAAGTGAATATAAATAGCAGAGCGGATATTAACTTCAAGGGCTGCTGAAGTTGTATTAGCTTGTGAGATGAATTTATTAACAAAGAGCCTTGCTATGGCTTCAACTACTAAAAGTTGATTCTGGAAAATAATTCCTTGGTGCAATATCATCTCTGATGAAAACATATGACGTCAACATCAGAAGAGAACATACCACAATTCATCCTAATCAAGCGATTTATTAGATTCAGCTTCTCCTCCACGTAGATTGGTACCTGAACAATTACAAATAAGTCCTGATTATACACAATTATGACCGCTTTCATTTAACTAGCGCCACAACTTTAATTACACACAAGACATGTCAGCATTACATTTACGAATGTGTGACCAAGACTAATATCAATGCTATCTACGGTAAATTGTCTTGGATCATTATTGTGTTACAACGTGCAAAATGTTTATTCATTCGTTTTTTTAATGTCATGATAACTTCAAAGTCGCGATAATTTATTTTGTTTTACATTATGTATAACTAAAGAGTTTTGTCCCTCATATATCATCGCTAACTACATCGTTATTAGAGCCAGTAGATTCTGTAACATTTATAATAATCCTCCGCAGCAGATATATTCTTATTCCTCGAACTAAAGTCTGATCACTCTATACGATTATCGACGATTCAAACAACTGTACCAGAGATGGTGAATCGTTGTGTTGAGTATCCTAGCGTCCACTGAGTTTTGTTCATAGCTAATTGCTCTCAACAACATTGACATGAACTAAAACAATATCATTTAACAAGTGATTCCGTTTCTCTGACAATCCTGCTTTATCATTTTTCTTATATTGTTTGCGTGTATCTGCTGGCCGATAAGATAATGGTATAGGTAGATTTAAATATGTTTCTTATGTAATTACAATTATTGTTGTTGAAGTGTTTCACGAACTATCGTTCTACTTGTAACTACCAAAATATCAAGTAAAATTAGAAAATCGTTTATATGTGTTTCTAAAATTATATCAGGCTTTTTTTCTGACTTAATTTCCTTCTATTGGAATTAAGTTCTCTTAATTCTGGATTAAGTGTTCTATAATCGTTAGTTATTTCGTTATACTAATCTATGAAACCTTCCAGCCATTCATACGGAGATAATTCAACAAACGGTGATTGTTGACTATGATTCATCGCACATTTTCATAGATGTAATTTTTGTCAGCAACCAATCAAGAAATAATAATAATAAATATCTTGTGAAACGTTTCATATTTTATCACAAATATTTTAAGGCATTTTTTACCCATTAGTTCCGGAGTACATTTATGTAATTTCCGTCGAAAAAAGGTATCATATGTGCCTAATATAACTCCTCTTCGCTCATGCATCTTGCTAGATTGTGTGTAGGGGTTACAACGATCATATCAACAGAGTTCGTCAAACTCTTATCAAATAATTAGATCACGGTTGTAGGAAAGCTGTATATCACTGACAATACATGTATTGAAAGATATGCGAGCATTGAGATTCTTCAATTAGTAAACTTCGGTGACTACCCATCAATGTGACTAACAATGTTACCTAATTTAGTTCCGTTGAACAAGTACACTTACAAATATTTTGCTTTTTGTCGCATCAGCAATTATAAAATGAAGATTAGCATCGTCCATAATTAATCTTGTATTGTGTCTTTTATGCTGATACCATCATCATTGCGTAAATTTACTGATGAAACTTCTGCCAAGAACTGTTACGGTTTTTTATCTTCATCAATACAATAATGATTTTTATCATCAGAATTTTTCTTTTGTTGTGGTAACCAAACTTCTTTCTGCGGATGATATGATTTAATCGATTCACTTATTTTATACAAGAGGTATGATAAAGCAGGATTATATATCATATATCATAGCAATATTTTTGTACCCCTTTCTACTCTGAAAAGTGTCTAACAAAACAGACATAATAAATCGGATGAAGATCATTTTACAAACACAACTGACACTATCCATACGAATCCAGTCCAGTCAAAATCCGGTTCAAGTCCGTTTATCCCGCGTGTTGGATGTCCAGATGTTTTAAATATTCATAATATTTTCCCACTCCAAGAACTGTTTCTCGATAACACGCTGCCATATCAATTGAAATAACATCGTTAAAATCGTATTTAGTGTATTTCAATCCGCCGTGTCCATATTTGAGACAGCTTAGTTGCACGTCTTGAATGCATTCAATTTGTGTTGACGTTCACGAATAGTTTGTTTGCAACGTGAGCAGCAACTGACGGAACGGTAACATAATTATTAAATAATTGTTTAATATTTTCACTCTGCGATGACAATTTCTACCATTTTTATATATTCGTGTTGAGATTGCAAAATATAAATATCTTCATTAAACCGTTCAAATTGTTCAAAGATTAATTCAATGAACTTGAAAAGAACCACACGAATGCAGGATCGCTTTTACAAAATTATTCAATAAAATCAAATATATCACCGTCATAAAATCGTACGGTTCGATTCGTGGCAATATGGTTGCTGCATCTGTCCACGCATGAGCATTGTGATCAAAGTTTTTAATCGAAGCCCCTTATGATTTACATTTTGAATCGTACAAAATCTCTCCGGTTAAAGTTTTTATTTTATGGGACATTTTAGTTTCTTTCTTAGCTCAGCAACGTCTCAGCTCAGCTCAGCAAAAGCAATATTTAACTATTTAAGCCAACGAGTTTATCTTTGTGCGTTTTGCATCCGTTAAACCGTTTTCACCTATCGCATTTGTGAACTTTTACGTTAATCGATTACACGATTAAATTACGGACATTTTATTGGATTGAGATCATGAATGATAGTATTATCATTCAGTTAATATATCCCATAATGAAACGTGGTTACAGAAACCGCTCGTTCATACTACGGTTCGTAAATGCCAGCCAACATTTCTAATTAGGAATGTTTGCTCAATATAGCAACGTTTTCATTATGAAGGAGAGGGTCATGTTGTTCACGGATAATCTAAGTATTATTACTTGCTTCTGCTAATACGATACATTTAATTTATAGAAAATGTCTTTGATTGACAAGATAAGGAATAATATTTGCTGTTTATTAGTAGTTCATTGTAGCATTGATACCATTGGTGTTGCGTATGATTTTGAATGTTGACCATACATTGTTTCACCAACGTTGCAAAATTATTTATCCACGCCATTAATATCTTCAACCAGATTATTCGTAGGATCAAACAGATCTTGCTTCAGCAAGTCACGTTTTCTTTTGTTAAGATCAAATCTAGATTCAAAAGGCTTGATTTTAGATAATCTCTCAAACTCCATATTATAATTAAGGCATATATTTCATCATCACTAGCAAATTCTTTTTCACCTAAAATTTTATTATTAAATTTGTGATCAGATTTAACTTGGTTTAGATGTTGTATTGTTTCAATAATCTATAATGTTGAGACTATAATTCTTGTCCAGACACTACCGTATATACTAAGTTGCCCGTGATTGTTTTTATGTCAACACATTTAATATCAACGCTTACTGAACTTCCAACAATTTTTTTATTATTTCTGTTTACTTTTCTAGTATAATCAGATCAAAGATTGGTTACTTCAATATTGATTGTCGTTAACGAGTTCATCATTGGGACGTTTATATCATCAACATATTGCTTCGTTGCATGGTGGTCGTTTAAGGTTCTCCAAGACCAGTAATTTTATTATTAATCATACTGTGAGGATCATTCATTGTATCATCGGAGTTTTGTACCCGATTGCGATTATTATCTAATATCGTTGACATAACAGCACCGGGTTTAACATGTCATTACTATCAAACACAGCTATGCTTAGTTTGGTTACCCCATTAAGTTTGACGATACTATCTTGTAACTGGTAATGAAAAATCATTTGTTTTTAATATTTTCCTTACTCATCTTCGAATAAAACGTTTGTACATTATTATGGAGAAACAACTAATGATTACCGAGCGATTGATCCATACTTAGGGGAGGTTCATATATTAATCATTCCTATAAAATTCAGTGTGAAATAATGCGTGGGATATATCTGACAACCCATATAAATCATTTTTGGAATTTGTGAACTTCTGCTGATGAAAGTTGCAAGTCGGGACATAGTTCGTGATTCACTTCAGCATCAATTATATCTCTCATAAAGTAAAGACATTCAGTTATACCTTTATCCTTTTGTTATCGCTCAGCAGATATAAGACGGCGAAACATCGAATTTTCAATTTCTGAATTAATGAGAAACACAATTTTGTACTAAATGATATTGTTTTGGTTCATTTAGATGTTGTTGAGAGCGTGTCAACAATAGATAAATCTTTGTATATGCTAGGATATCTAAATTGATCCATTTATCACAAGGATTAAGTATTTGCCATACAAAAAAAAATATTTGAATTGTCGATGATCGTATCGAATAGTAAAATTTAGTTTATCTGGCAGTGTCACCAGTCAGACGAATATCTCATCTGCGGAGGGATATCATATACATCATATTAAGCAATACACAAACAACTGGCAATGGCGATGACGTAGAAAGCTATAACATTAGCTAGCTATCAGCAAAGTGATAAAAACGGTGCGAATTTGATCTCGATGCTGAGTTTATCATGACACTGAACTAACAACGTAATAACCAGTGTGCGAGCTATAATACAGTATTGTTGTGTCAGTATTCGGATAATAATACAAAACAATTCACCGTGGATAAAATTGATACTAATTTTGGTCACTAACGCGAAAATGTAATGGTGACCAGAGCTGATTATATTCGTTGGTAATAGTGTATCTTCAGATCTTTCTTGCAATTGTTCACGTAGAAATCTACGCTGAGGAGCAGTTGAATATATTATGTACATTGCATGTCTACATGGGGATCTTTCCGCACTGGCAATTGAATGTCTAGTTACACTCATTTATGTTCACTAGGTTGATATAAACAGCTGACAGTCACATTAAATAGTACTGGCAGTTTTGAGAAAAAGTTATTTCATTGTAATGGAATATGTACTCTTTTGTGATCGCATTGATGGTTTTCAATGAATTTCCACGAATATTTTCTTTTTTAACGCAGCTATCAGACCTCGTAACCAAGCAACCCTTTCAGGGGATTTCTTGTTAGCATGTACATTTTAGAGGATATTTCCTGATATCCAAACTATTTCTCAACAATTATTCGATTAAATCGATCATTGATTACTTGATCGCTATGAATTGCGCTTATGTTGTTTCATAATCGACGTTACTGCACCAAAAAAGTCTTTGCCAGGATCAACCTGTAGCTACTCTGGTCATAGTTTACCACCTTGTTGTCCGGGTCCTCGCGGATAAATTCTTTGAAACCCAGATGCAACTTCAGCTGTTGTTGATATCGAATCTGCTTCCTTATATCTACTTGCAACGTCAACAACAATGCATATTTGTTTGTGCGTGATTGACGTATACCAATTTAAATAGTATCATTTTGCAAAAACAAAATATCTGCCTGATGAACCTTTTTGGGAGTACTGACATCAAAATATGTGTAATGAATTTGTGCTGATAGATACTGCCATATTGAGTGTCGTGTTAACTAATTTTCAGCAAATAAACATGCAACACCTGTATAATAATGAAACAAAATCTTTATATTTGACAAGTGGCGTGATCATGCATATTAGTCTAGCAGTACGCACCTTTGACTAAAGTAAAACATATACACATTCCAAACGGAACACCCATTGTTCATTCGTAGTTATAAGCCCTGTAATGTATACAATATGTAATGTGTATATAGATATTTACATTTGATACAGTGGCATGGAAAACGCATTCTTTTTCTTGGTTCACTAATTTGGTAAATTTTAAATGTGCTCACATTCAGTAAAAATGTTCGTTCCAATTTAAGTGAAAGATCCGTTGCACAAGTCAAGAGGATGAGAATGTATCAGCTCAGAGAAGAAAGAATAGTTTTTACTTGAAGCTCTTTAACTCGCTGACCTACACACTGGAGTAGGGTATGTTTACTTACATTGCATTTGCAATGGGAACATGACTTTGCCATTTGTTGCTTTTGACTTGTTATTAATACTAATCGTAGTAGTAGTAGTAGTAGTAGTAGTAGTAGTAGTAGTAGTAGTAGTTTTGTAGTTTTAGTAGTAGTAGCGTGTTAACCAGGTTTCAATTGGTAGAGTTCGGTCTGTTGTCATCTGCGCTCCTGAAAATGACACGGATTTTCAGATGCTATTGATGTTATTTACCAATCAACATCGAATTACTATTACTAAGATAATTGAGAAGAACACACAGTTTTCAAGTTTGTTTCAGGATTCATGAATTATATGACAACAGCGGTGAACGGGAAAAAAGATAGCGAAGGTATGTCTGTTTATAAAACTCGTTTTGCTTCTTATGTTTCTTTATTGTATAGAGCTGGTTTTGAAATTATGGCATTGACTTTATTTTCTAATATCTTCATTAACTTACTAGCTCTCACATGTAGACTTATAATGGCCTGTATGATATAATTCATAGATACAAGATTAATGACTTAACATAATATTTAATTAATTATTAATTGTGTTCTTCAATTAATATTGAAGAACACATAATGAGAAATTAAAATATTACTGCGACGTTAAATACTACAATCGTTCTCGCCATTGCTTAGATACCGATTTGATTGGTGTATAATAGCACATACTACGTTTTTTTGACGAGTTAGATGAGAAATATGCCTTGCACAAGGGCAAATCAAATAGTGAAATGTAAGCTGTAAAAGTGTATAATAACATCAAAATAAATAAATACAAATAAGGACATTAATATATTGTATATTACAGTGTCCGTATTTAGCTGTATTCCCTACGTGCATGATGTCTAATTTTAAACGTAAAGGGTTCATACGGTATTAAATATTTTTCCTTCAGGGAACCAACCTTACACAACCGCAGTTACAACCGCTGAATCCAATGCAGAAGGTACTGTAAGCGTTACGAATCTTTAATTTTTTAAAACTTTTATATAGTCACATTTATATGCCATACTCATTGACTGTATTGGTAAATGATTTGTTCCATTAAAGCTGCGATCAAGTTCAATGATACAATTAGTTCAAAATTAAGAAAAGACCTTTCTGCCATATATTTTCTTTCCAAATGTGTATCAGTCATACGGACCATACGTACATGTTGTTTATACTTAATATATCAAGACAGAAGCTCAGCCTAGAATGTTTCATTACTCTTTGTGTAATTTAATTTCTCCATGGGATATTGTAGGATTCTGTTTTTTCTGCCAAATATATTTCTTTATATTATGTTAAATTTTAGGTCATGCCTATATCGATATCTCTGTATATATATATATATATATATATATATATATATATATATATATATATATATGTATATATATATATATATATATATATATATATATATATATATATATATATATATATATATATATATATATATATATTAACGATTGCATATAGATGGTTGATGTAATTCTTACAACAAATATAGCAATAATAGGGAAATGTTAAATATCGGTAGTCAATCGAAAACAAAGACATTTATTTGTATTTCCTCAGAATTTCCTTCCAGACATCATTTGCTGTACATTGTTCTCGGGATGGGAGCAATTTTGGCGGCTGCCTTTTTCGCCTGTCTTTTGCACAGAATTAGGATCTGGTATTAGTAATTTTAAAGTTATTGAAAATATAAATAACATGTTATTCAAATTTATACCAACTAGTATAGTATTATCCAGCATTTCAGTTACTTTTGATATATAGTTGTATATTTGTTCTCTTCTGGAATTCTTGTAGACCTTGATATCTGTCTTAGTAATCAGGAATGACAGTGTACATATGAGTAAGAAACATTGATGTGTACACAGTCGCTGCCTACTCCGGTTAGAATCTCTGTAGTGTAACAAATTAAAATTACATACTCTGAACATATATATATATATATATATATATATATATATATATATATATATATATATATATATATATATATATATTTCTAGCTATACTCATGTATGAGAGGCTTTCTTACTCTTGTCATATATATATATATATATATATATATATATATTTAAGCACCGCTTAAAGTCATTATAACGTATTATTGATTACACTTTGTACAGTTTATGTGAATCTATCTATCTATCTATCTATCTATCTATCTATCTATCTATCTATCTATCTATCTATCTATCTATCTATCTATCTATCTAGTTCCTAGTTCACTGGATCTAGTAAGGGATCGCGTATGTCAGGGATTCAGATATATGCAAAACTTATTTCCCGCTAGCCTAATCGGATTCAACTCAGTTTCCGGGATTCAATTGGTATTTACGCAAATTTACATTTAAAGGAAATTGCGGACCATTTCCATTTCAAGGTTAATATATAATATAATTCAGCACCATCATTAAGTTGAACTGCTTGAAATGTAAAAGGTTTAAATTTTTAAATCCATTAGAAAGAGTCAAAGAACCTTTTGAAAACGCGTTTTATGTTGGATTTTTTTTTTGGTCTTGTGTCTGTTTGTTTATTTGCCTATCCAAAAAGCATTCATTTAGAGTAGAGAGCGCGAAGGCTATTTAGTAACCACAGTTTGTGCATAAATCTTGGTATGTTCATACCATCATTACCTTATTTTAATAACGGAAATGTTTAATGTGATTAAAGTTGACAAACCGTTAGTAAATTCATTCATTAAAATATAATTTCTAACCCGACTATAACTAGAGTGGCCTTAACATTCACAGTATCTGCTCGTTGCATGCTAAACGGAGTTTCCACACTACAACTGCGCTATATTGTTTATACGATGGGTAAGTCTATTTTCCTTACACGACAAAGCGTATAATTAATTCATCATACACTTTAACAAGTAGAAAGTTAGCATAAAGTTGATAGTTTAGAGTTATATCCCTTTGAATACAAATACATAGACATTACACCACTTGGTATCCACGTAAAAGACACATTTGTAGTTGTTATTCTCTTCCTGTGATTGATACGACATTGTAAATATCGGGAGCAGACAACGTAGTATTTTCCAACCATGTAAATACCTGTGTAGCCGCACATCGTCACCGTTGCTGAAAATGAACTTGTCCTTGAATTGAAATGGCTGGCAAGCAAGGTCGTTTCTTACACTAAAAACGTCTGTTTGGAAACGCGTTGAAGATAAAGGTGTTAAAACCCTCTTTGACTTATTCACGTTTGAAATTATACATTAATGAAGGAAATTTGTAAATTATGTCTATACATAATGATTTCTATTTTTTAGCTTATGTGAGGACAGAGTAGCAAATACCAATACATGTGCACACTCTAATATGGTTGATTTCGAGGAACGTCCAGCACAGGAGATTCAGCCTGGAAATTATTGGACAATTGTGAGCAATGAAAAAGGAGACATGTGTACTGCTATCGAAACGGAATTTGAACCAAACACTGAACCACCACCGACTGGACAAATTATATGTACTATAAATAATGAGTCAAAGCAATCACCCTGTATCGTCAACGTTAATGACAATCTTGATGAGTACCTCAATCCCATTCACTCACGTTCTGTTGAGCTCGAATACTACATACATCCAATTCACACATCGCCTGTGAATCCAATTTTATTAACCACACGTCACTCATCAGAGTTTTGAAATAACCTAATTTACCATCATATCATGAACATTCATAAAGAAGTAGAACAAATTTAGATCTATATTAATGTCCACTGGTACATGCAATGTTGTATTGTGAACTGAAAAAAAAATAGTCAGTACTGTTGGACATTGTTTCAATACAAGTTATTCCATTTGTCATTACTCAGTTTTCGTATCTAATACGAATAGGTTATGTTTTCAAAATTTTGATATAACTGTATAATGGTAAAGTATATAGTGATTCAAAGTAACTTACACTCATATCCTTCGTTAAATACTTTATAAGACGAGAATTGATTTAGGAACATAAATGTACGTGTTAACGCATTTTAAACGGTTGAGATATTACAAATGGGTTTTTGAAATTTTAACAGTTCATTCATGATTTGAACATGTTCACTAAACTTGATATATGTCTACAAATGTCCCCTTGGATCAATAAAACCCTTATATTGGTCTGCCATGAATCTTAGACACACTTAAGTATAACTTACATGATACACTTCACTTAAAAGCTATAGCCTAGTGATGGGATTATCGAATTAGAGATCAGTTATATATATATATATATATATATATAATCTAGCTATCTAAACCATGCTCTGAAGCATCGGGAAGAAGACAAAAGCTCGGGAGCGATCTAAGAGTGTTAAATTAAGGTGTTAAAACAGTATTAACAGTTACAATCATTCTGATTGCTCTATTAAATAAGATAAAATTAATTTCTAAATTTAAGCATAATTTCTGACAGAAAACTTGTAGTAAACTATGAATAGAAATTAATCCTCTTGCTTATAATTAAGCTTACAAGATTGTTGGCCAATACATCTTAATGTTTGCCTCTTGTGGTTCGCACATGTGTTAAAATATTGATAAACAAACATGTCTACGTGTTTACTATAGACAGTGGCACAAATTGCAGATACATCGTCACAAATATACATCAGCATCATTGCCAATTTCGGGTACCATTTCTAGCTATAACCATCTATGAGAGGCTTTTTTACTCTTGTCATCAAGTTTATATCAGATATGTAAAAGGTTATCACGCCAGTTACAAAATATGTATCATACACTATCAAATCTAATACATGATCTACTGCCACAACATATTTAATGGCGCTTTGTAGAATGTACATGTTGAAGTCCATGATTTATGGTGATAAGGCGTCTAATATATTCTAGTAAAACTTCAACAAATGTTTTGACTGACTGAGTGTAATATTTCAGTAAAGAAGAGAGCGAATCGTATGGATAATGACTTAATTAATTGAAAGGTGTTCCTTTGACTAAACTATATCAAATGTAGATGATGTTTTGACCACCGTAATCTTTAATAATATTTGTATAGATTGTTCATCAAAGAAATCTAAATTATCATATTGGTGTTGTTTATTTTATATGAAATGTTTTAGTGAGATTGTAATATTTCGTTTAGCAAGTAATTCGTGTTGTATTAATTTATTTTCAAGAGCAAAGCGTTCGTGACTAATTGAACCTCTTAATTCCGTTGCAGAATATGTAATTCAGATGTGAACTCCATAATACTTTCCAGCAGGCATGATTATTAACGTGTACAATTGCTTTAGCCTTATGTACGCATTAATGTTTCCTGCTTTTATTTCGGTATTGCAGTAATGCGAGTTTATAATCCTGATTTTGTTGCTTTCCATCCATTGTAATTCTGTAACCCATTCTTATTTTTTTTAAAGGTTCTTATTGTGTTATGTGCTGTCCCAAGGTCGTGCAGTATTCTCATCCAAAAAGTCGTTCGTGTCGTGTTTTCGCATACAAACCTAGAAACCAATATATATATATATATATATATATATATATATATATATATATATATATATATATATATATATATATATATATATATATAATATATTATCTCGTTCATTGACAACACAAAACCACCTGTCGTTTGTGTAGTCTTACAACAGATTCTCATCCAAAAGGCGATATTGTGGGACGGCTTACTGGGCAAACAAATAATCAACGTGGTCGTTACGCAACACAACGCGCGTGTGACCCTTCAAACAACAAATAGAGATGAATATCAAAACTTTTAGTGATATGATATTTGACACTTGATGGTTTAAGTGTGAAGTTATGAGGAACGCCCTGAAGAACCTTTGCTTCATTATAGACAAGTCAGTCAGTTCACGTTTATATCAAAATGTGTGGTCTTATGGAGACTAAGCCCATACAATTTGAAGGACATTTTCATATTACCAAACGAAATAATATATCGGTGATTTTAAGGTCATTATCAACAGTTCACGCAATTGCAAAAGACATGTGGAATGCATTGATTCCTTGTAGCAATTCCATCGTTGTGGGCGGTGGCGGCTCCAGCTATGACAAGACGGTGATAATTATAGGTGCTACAACGTCATAAATAATCGCTCCGAATAAAGCGGTTGGAGATAAAGGCCTTTGATTGCCATGAATAAGTCGTCAAATTACATCAATAAGAGGTCTAGGTTTACAAAAAACGTCATGCGTCCTTTAACCATTCTTAATTGACTTGTGAAGTCAAATATGATAAGTATTTTCGTGATGCGTTTAGGTATCTACACATGCACATAAATCTGAAATGCCATTATTAAACTAAATTTGACAGCATAATCTTGTAGTCAAAGTTTGCATACGTGGTGATATCTAATGATTTTATTGTATTATTGTATTTGGACTATTTTGGACGTGAAACACCATTTGAAGTTATTATCGTCTACCATTATATTACAAGACTGTAACAAATAAGGTCGATTATATGACCTCTTGCGAGACTATCTTATTATCAAGTTTGCATGCACTTGTATGAACGAAAGCTTTCTGAAGCTCAATTATGCAAACGCTAATAGACTTTACTTTATGATACGTTTAGAATTATGTAATAGTATTTCCGGACGTTATTCAGCTACACTCGGCTCTGATGTGAATCTAAGAAGGGCTGTTTATATATTTTCAAATCGAATTGGTTAATTATAAAGATCAATCTTTTACATTAAATATCATGTTATGAGGTTAAGAGGCGCTGTTCCAAAATAACCTGGAAAATTGAAAGATTACCTGTTATGTCGATAAAAGGTTATGTTGATGTTGCAGTTGCTACAACAAACCAATACCTGAATGAACAAATCGCAAAAGGATGTAAAAACTATATACATCAACCATTGGAACATAGATGATGTATCACCAACTTTGAATTGCATTACATCATCAAATTACTCCATTGTTACCGCACCTCCAGGAGTAAAACCAAGATTATAGCTGCAATTAAGAGGTGGTATTCAATGCTAAATGCTAAATCCACATCGGTAACATTTACGTTCCTTCTGTCTACCTTTCCTTCTGCCACCTTGGACGCTCTCCTGCAATACTGTTGTGGATATAGTGTTGGTTCTAGTGACATGGCCATACTAGTTCAGCTTTCTCTTTTTGACGGCAGTGAGGACTTCTTTATATTGGCCTTCGTATGCTCATGGTGTTACACTCTGCTTCATTGTGGTTCATGCAATAGATGCTAAGGTTGTTTGTGTAATTTCTCATTTCAAAAACGTGGATTCTTCGTTGTAATTCTGCTGTCAGGGTCCGGTGTCACATGAATACAAAACGATTGAGATGACTAGTACTGTCCATATTTTGATTTTAGTTTCCAGACAGATATTCTTGTCTCTCCAGATGGGTCTTAGCTTTTACATAGTTACTGTTATTTGTGCTGCTCGTTACAAACTGTCTGCTCTTGATTCTTCTTTGGTGATTATGGAACCAAGATATTTGAACTAGCGCACTGTTTCTAGTTCCTCTCCTCTGACTTTAATTTGGCCGCGATTTGTTTGCCACTATTTGTCATCAGTTTTGTCTTCTCAGCGCATAACTCCGTGTCAGATCTGGACGCAGTTTCATCCAGATTATCCACGAAGGTGGCAAGCTCGTCTTCACTGCTTGGCAGTTGATCAATGTCGTCTGCAATGCGGAGGTTTGTGACGTTACGCCCTCCAATTCTGACTGTCTCACAGTGGTTTTCCAGTACTTCAATCATACTGCGCTCAGTGTAGATATTTAAATAAAAACGCGGGAAACAGGACACAGTCTTGACGTATTCCCAATGTTGTCTGGAGTCAGTAACCCACAGAAACGTGAGCAGGTATTGCACTGGTATCCTTGGCATACAGATGATTGATGGCATTAGTCAATTATTAATCAATGTTTAACTATTTCATTCTAGCGCAACATTTATCATGCCACACTCTCCTAAGTCCTTTTTGAAACGTATGAACATATGATTGATGTGTAGTTCTTGTTGCGAGTACTTTTTACACAGAACCCTGAGATTGACTATTTGCTATGTTGTGCTTCTTCCACTCAGGAACCATGCCTTTTCTTTAGCGATTATTTCTTCTGCTCGTGATATCAGTCTGTTTACGATGATCTTCGTTCAGATTCACCTTACTAGCATGGCTGATCAAACTGATAGTTCTGTACTTTTGGCACAGATGGAGATTGCTTTTTGGTGGGAGTGATAGAATCAGTGACTCGGTCCACTGTATTGGACATTTGCCTGTCTGCCAGATCTTGTTGCAGATTTTTGTTAGTAGCTCTATCACTGATTCCCCGTCCCCATTCCTGATAAGCTTAACTGGGATGTTGTCTACTCTAGCTGCCTCCTCATTATTCAGTGTTCTTATTGCTGACTCCACAATTTCGTTGGATATTCAAAAAACAAAAACATCATTTGTGGAGTTTGGAACTTAAAGAGCCAAAGTGATTCCTGTGGACTGATGGCTGTAGAGTTCTTTAGAATACTCAGTCCATTTGTCTGCAATATTGCTTTTGTGAGGAATTTTCGTCTTTTATGGTAGTTAATCTTGGTTACTTCTGTATGGTGATGTATTTCGCAATGTTGAATGCCTTTTTGCTATTATTCTTTATCAGACTGCTCTCTATTGCTGTGCACATTTGTCCAATCCGCCCATCTGTTGCTTTCGTTAATTATGTTCAAATATTTTAATTTATTTATCGGTACTAAATTGCCACTGTTGTGTGTCTTGTATGTTTGATATATAGATATCCTTATTGCTGTGTTTCTTTATCAGACTGATTTCCATTGAGGTGCATGTTTATCCAATCCAATCTTCGTTTGCTTTCTTCAAGTTTTTCTGATATTCTTGTTTATTTCACGGTACTCCTCAGTTTAATGAATCATTCCCCTACAATATATTTTAAACGAACAATTTGAGGTCAACATAATATCAGTTATAATCAATATTTGTACGGCGATATATTAATACCTTCACTAGATTTCTAAATCACAGTTGTACATAAATTTATATATGTAGTGTTGAGATGCCATGAATTTACACCAATGCATTGATTCAGGGTGAAACGTGATTAAGACAAAATATAACAATTAAGACGTTATTTAGACAATATTATGTGCAAATGTAAAGTATCTATGACGTGCAGTTATTTACCACTAATTAAAGAGCCATTTTGTATTAATACTTTAGATAAGGAAACAGCCTTGAAGTTTCTTTCTGATGTGATATGAGTTTTTGTCACATTAGTACTTCTGTTTTGTTTTGCGCTCTGTGTACTACCATTCTCTTTCATAGTTGATTTTTCATCTGACCTATGTTAAATGCCTCTCACCACAAAACATGAAAAGCCATTCTTGAATTGCAATATCATGCTTAACTTTGAAGAGCTGACCATTTTTAAATTGTATTATGTGTCCTTTTATTTGATTTAAACAAGGTTGCATCTACTCTTACCACATTTGTATACTCGGGTTCTCTTTCAATGAGGTATCATAAAGATATGACAAGAATTTGGTTAAAGTTTGTAGGTTGTCTCTTACTATTAATACTTTTTTTTGCAACACATGTTGTTTAATTTCATCACACAGTTTGACTAATTGTTCACATCTTCGTAGCATCAATATTATATATATATATATATATATATATATATATATATATATATATATATTGTATATCTTTTTTTGTAATTGTTATCACTCACCTAAAGCTTAATTATAAATATATATATATATATATATATATATATATATATATATATATATATATATATATCTTTTGTCACATGGATTTCATTATTGTAGAAACCCTAGCTGTTGTCTGTATCATACAATTTGTGTCTTCTATGGGTAGCCAAATAAAGTATCAAAATAGTTACACGGTGAAAATCTATTGTGTGATAACTCATTTAGCTAGCGGAAATAACACTTTGCTTCGTCTTTGTTTATTGACGCTGAAGCTCATAGTTTCCAAAGAAAACATTTAATTACATTTTATGTATCGAATCAAGGATTTTGAGAGGCTCGTAAAATGTACATCTTTGAGAGATATGCGACAGTCCTTGGGCTCAATATGCTTTCCCATGCGATATTGGTTTAGATTCTTGAAACCAGTGGATCATTGTATTCGCGAAAGATACGAATATATATCCTAAATAACTGTTTCAATGATCAGAACGGTATTTCCAATATCTGCGTCTATATAGTTTGTTGCTTACATTGCAAACATCACGTTCATTCGCGTTGTTGTTTGCAATTGTTCCTTCTGAAATAGTGACATCGTTCACGCCTTTACCTTTATCATCCATATTTTAAGATGGACAAAACATTCACAATCTGAGTTAAGCAAACCCTTAAACATATACGACCTGCGTGTATATTAATTGTTTACAACTGTGATAATCAAACAAGCAGCAAAGAGGGCGAATCAGACAACTGTATAGAGGCGTCCACTTGGTAACCTATAGTCTCCTCCAAAACCGAAACAAATAACGTCAAAAAACAAAACCAAAGCTCTAACTAACCGAAAGTATCTCTCAGGGAGTATCTCTTGGGGTTATTATTATGTTAGTGATTGTTTACTTTTCGACGCATTATTATATATCGCGCCCACTTTGCTGCTATAGATCATATCATATAACAATAATGGTAGGGGAATCGTTAACAACTTGATTAGCTCGAGAAAAAGTAGCAGCGATTAAGAAATTTGTTCCCGTCCGTAATTATGTCAGATAACAATTACAGCAACGACAGGAATTTCAAGTTGATTTTGCAGAGGGTTCTCAACAATTGTTTAACATAGTACTGGTTTAGCGAGATATTGAGATGATTATACAAGATCAGCAGGTCCATCTATGATGTTTGCAAAGAATATTACTTATCGCGCTGAATATGTTCAGTATGTTAAGTTCACAAACTCGTAGCCATATGATATTTGACCAATTGGGTGTTTCTGAAGTTTCATTAAGGATAAACGGTCAACAAGAGCCATCCGAGTTTATTTTACTTAATTACGACCAAAACCAAATAGCACGTGCATATCATCATTTGTTGACATTTATGGGATGTGATCTGAATATAGAAAGGGGTCTACAAATATCACAATTAGATTTTAGAAACCGATATCCGATTACATTTTGTTGGAACATCTTGATTTAACCAGACTGAGTGTCGTTGACATACACTTCGGAGCTCCTGTATAATGTCCGAAGGATGATGCAGGTGATATCACTATCCCTAATTACAGAACAATAGCTGTTATACTTAGCGACAAATCGATGTCAGTCGAGGGTGTTGGTGGACGAACAAGACTCATTGATGCCCCTGTAGAAAATATGTAACACAATTAGATCATTCGTATTATTATAAATGCCATATAGGAACGTTATTGTTACTCTGACTCCTGGTCAGATTAAAAAGTTACAATCAGGTTCAGCTAACAAAAATGTGGAACTACATAATCTCTAAATCACGATCAAATCACTGGTGGTCCGACCAAACTATCACTGACAACGCGTCAAATTAAGCATTTCAATGATGAAAAAAAAACCAAAACAACGGGTGTTCAACTTAATCTCTCAGCGAGCGCGACTAAAGATACAATTAAATCAGGTAGTATATTTTCACTTCTCGCGGCTATAAAAGCATTGATTGCCACGACCGCCCCCGCAGTCGCGAAAGCTGTGGCATGTTTGACAGTTGGGACAGCGACAGTGCCTGTTTACTTTTTGACAACACATTATATGTCGCGCCCTTTTTATTGCTATGAATAAAATCATATCATATAACATTAATGGCAGGGAATCGTTAACAACTTGATTAGCTCGAGAAAAACTAGCAGCGATTAAGAAATTTATACCCGTTCGTATATGGTTGTATATAACCAAGTACCACATTGGAAAATTCCACGGTTAAGTTCTTTGAGATGATACATTTGACCATGCTTTCAGTTAGTGACAACAACGATTCTCGGAAATGACAATGCAGACAGCTACAGAAAGCTGGTGAAAAACCTACTCAAGGCATGCAAAAGCTTTTGTGTCAACCTGTCAACAAAGATTCGTTTTTTGCACTTTCGTCTAGATTTTTCCACATAAATGCGGAGCAGAGAGCGACGAGTATGGCAAGTGATTTCATCATGTCATTTCAACAATGGACAAAAATTATCGTGGTAAATGGAGCCAGTCATGACTGTTTTTTTCTCGACATATGCTAGATTCATGAAACGTACATATAGAAAGTGAAACATAAAATTACTACTGATAACGATATGAAACCATTATTTCAAACACAATACATAGATTGAACTGTGCGTGATCTATATATGCAAATTCTGAGTTAAATCGAGTTTGTGGTCCTTTAAAACCATATACGGCTTGTTAGAACAAATCTATAACACGTGGAATTATTTTAATTAGATGTTCATCTGAGTCTTCATCCTAATATTAACTTGTTACGTTGTCCCAGCTATCATGCTTAACTCAGCTCTAATATTATCAGTATTCTGTAACTAATGAAATTTGCCAAACTCAGGTAAGGTAATTAGGGGATCCAATGAGATTGCGTTTCGACATAGAGTCTAGCAAAGGAACAGGAACAGTCTGCAAGCCGTTAGCTATATATAAACAAGACATCTGTATCAACTATGTTGTTGATCATAAAGATATTCCACTAATGCAACAAGTCGTCGTTTATGAAAAAATGTGTTGGCTGCAGATCAAACTAATATACTTATGGACTGAGGTAACTTGGCAGCCTTCTAAAAATGTAACAAAATATTAACAGTACGCTACGAGTCATGTAGTAATAGGGTAGTTGAACAGATCAATTTTTTTAATGCAAAATATCACGGCGAACAGACCAATTTGTTTCATGCAAAAAATCACTATCAACAGACCAATGTCTTGGTATGCAAAAAACATGGCGAACAGACCATTTTTACATGTAAAAACATGGTTGCAATTTATGTACACGTATACGTGTACTCGTATATGTACAAAAATTACACGCGGCGTTTTGTCTCGCACTAATTGGTTGCTAGGTTTAAAACAAATATTGTATCGAGTCCGATTCGATATCTTGTCCGAGGATCATGTATATTTACCGTCACAAATCCGTGTGAGGTAACATGAGCATGGCTAAATCAATTTCTAAATTGTTTATATCTATGTCACCGTTGCACCAAGTATGATGAATATTTCGAAGTGTATGAGTGTCAACACCATTAAACACTGCGATGATATTACAATTGTCTCTGATCACTATAGGCATTTGAGTATATCGTTGAGTAACATAAATCATATCGGTGTTTTTGTATTTACCACGTGAGCATATTTTAGCGTTTTTTTTTGTTGTTTATCCAACACCACATCATCATACACAACTAGACTGTTAATGTTGTTATCAACATCGTCAGCGTCCGGAGCTTCATCGATATCGGTGATAAATTCAATAACGTCTTCGCCGCTTATCGATTTCGCGCTTTGGTTAAAATCTTTTAACACCCTCGAAGCTATCAATATAATTTATCCCATTTCATTCCTTGCATAATTAAATTAAGCAACAAATGTGTCTTACCGCTTCCAGATGGACCAGTTATAATCATTCGAATATTATTTGGCAACATTTTATGATGTTTAGTAGGTTCTCTTTGTTTTGTCGAGGAAACGTCTGAAATCTCCATTAGATATAGAAAAATAAAAATATATTTATATTGTGTGAAATGTAGAACGCGCACGTCAACGAAGGGCCTAACTCCTGTTACTACAAAAAATAACCGAGATGGAATCACTGGCAAGTGTACACAGTGTGGTATAAAAAATTAGATTTGTCAGTTAAAAAGGGAGGTGTTATTGTCTCCAAGTTAACAAAACTTCCTGGAGCTCCAAGAGCTAAATATCCTGGTGAAATACACATTCCGGGGTATAATTACTGCAATCCTGGAACTCGACTTGATATCCGACTTGATAATCAAGTTCAAAAAGGTGAATATCCAGTAAACGATATCGATAAACACATCGCTGATATAAAATTAATTCACGCGTTAAATGTTATCACTGATAAAACGATCAAGGAAATATTAGCTTCCTGGTTAATAAAAACTGCGATGAAAGGTAAGCTCATATTAAGTGCCGGCAATTAATATTAATATGGAACTGATTTAATAATCCCCGAGTGGATATAAGGCCCGATTAGTAAATTTGCCTGCGCTGAGAATTGTTAAAGAGCTACCTCAAAGAATTGGTTATCCAGGCAAGCGATATGGCAAATTTATTTACCACCTCCTTAGAAAATTTAATTTGCATCTTTTGATGTTAGCCTTCCAAATGAAGTTCATCAAGCTGATATCTTATTTCTTCCGCATGATACTGTTAATACACATACTTACAAATATGCGTTAACAGTCGCTGATATTGCGAGTAGATACAAAAAACCAGAGCTGTTAACGACTAAGACTTCAGCTGAAGTTGCCTCTACGTTCAAACGAATTTATCGACGAGGACCTCTGCGGTAGCCGAATCTATTAAAAGTTAATCACGTTAAAGAATTTCAAGGTGAGGTATCATCGGCGACGAAACAACATAAAACCGCTATCAGACGAGAACTTACTGCAATTCATCGCGATGAGGCAATCGTTGATCGGTTTAATCGTACGCTTGCAGACCGTTTTGATATTTGGATATCAATACGCGAAAGAATTCATCGAAGATAAACAATCATGTGAATGGGTTGTAAGATTACCTGGTGTAATAAGCTTTCAATAATGAGATTACTCGGATGATCAATATGAAACCTGTTATCGCGAGAACAAAAACATATATAAATATACTCAAGCGTGATTTTTCAGAACAGCTGGTATTAGGTAATGTAACAGTGAGATATTTATATGAACCTGGTGAACATGAAGGTGGTATAAAAAGATCAACCGATCATACCTGGAGTGTAACCACGCATAATATATCTAGTGTTGTCACGTCTAAAAACAGACCAGCGATTTATAAATTAGATTCAACAGCTGAACAGCGTGGATTTATACGTGAACAATTACAATTATTCCCGATGTTACTCAATTACCACCGTGAGATCTTAATTAATATCATTAAATTTATAACAACTCTTCGAAGTTGATTTAATCTTCTGACTCGAAATAATGATAAATAAACTAAATTTGACAACTCGATGAAATCATCGATAATCCAAACAACTATATCAGAGATGGCCAATCCTTGAGATGATGTATTGTCATCGGGTATCCTAACCACCATGGGGATTTTGCAGCACTCAAAGCATCTTCTACGACGTTAATATCAACTAGTCAAATATCATTCAATACTAGATTTTGTCTCTCGGATGTTCCCGGGATATCAACATCTCCATTTGTCGTCGTGTATCAACATATCTATAACACAACGGAACTGGATCCAACGAAACATTTTCTTTATCAATTTGAAATAAGGTTACTTGAAGTGCGTCTCTGATTTTTGTTTCTTCTCGCGATTATCAAATCAGTTGGTTTCCACGCTCCCCCTTCCCCCCCCAACAAAAACCGAGTGATGTTTCATGAATTATTCTACGCGTTATTTTACCTCGTATGTTATCCGGTTGTAATCTTATTGATGTTTTTAACTCGGTTATCTCCGGATCAAGTGATCTATAATCGATATTAATTTCCTCGTAATAATCCACATTTGTTTTTAGTCATTTATGAGGAGATGATCCAGTAAAGAGTGGTAGATGGCCATGATCACCATACATCAAAACAGCGGTGATTTTTGTTAGCAACCAATCGAAAAATATTTTTAATATATCCAATGATACGTTACATATTTCATCGCAAATGGTGCTCCCAGGAATATATTTTCTACCCATTCGATCAGAAGTCCAAGTGTCACCTTTAAACCGAAAGAACCCTTGATACGTACTCATAGGTTTGTCGTCTTTCTTGCAAGTCTATGCGTAGGTGTTAATACTATGATGTCAGAATTCTTTCCGAATAACTCGATAGTTCGAGTCGTCTTACCGCATCCTCCTGGTCCGTTCAAGTAAATGGTTTAATTTATGAATATAGGATCGTAAACAGACGGCGACAAGGATAATTCTAATACTGTCTGTCCACGGTAATTATTCACTATGGGAACATCCACTAATTCGCAATATCCGTGTAATATTTCCTGTTTTACTCTCCACGATCCTCATTCGTTTAAGATTGTAGTAAACGTTTCGACGGTTTTATTATGTTCTCGATTAAAGTAAAATGAATATGTGGCAACTCTGACCGCGATGTAAGAAAATCTGTTTATCATCGATAATAAATTAATTGAAACATAAGCGAGCATCGTCGATCTCAAATGGTTGTATTGTGGTGATTCACCATCAGAATATTCAACAATTGTTCCGATTATTCCCTCGTTGACAAATATATGTTTTCTAGATGCAAATTTATCTTCTCGCTCAGTATCCGCGATTATAAAATCACGTTCCGAGTCATCTAAAATTAATCGTGTACAACGTCATTGATGGTCACACGATGAACCCTGAGTAAATTTACCGGTTATTTTCCTGCCGAGATCTATTGCGATTTAATTCCTCGGCGACTTATTCATTCCAATCTTCACAAATTACAGGAAATAGTAACCAAACTTGTTTATATGCTCGATACGATATAATCGCCTCGCTGACAGTCAATCAAGTGAGTATCTTACAATCGAGCACAAATCGTTATAATTCTATTGGTACCCATTTATCTACCGAGAAATGTTTGCCAAGCCAAACATAACAGATCGGATGAAGATTTTCAGCGAGGTTAAATGATGTCACACGAGTGAATCCCGTTAAATCAATATCAGATAAAATCCCTTTATAGCAGCCTTAGTCATTTCGTGAGTAGGATGACCGAACCGCTCAAAATATTTGTTACATTCGCCGTACTCGAGAAAACTTCCTGGATAAAACGCGGTCATGTCCACCGTAATATTTTGTGATCATATTTGGAATTCCACACTCCACGATGCCCTTACTCAACACAGCTTACTGGCATATCATCAAGAAATTCAAATTTGGCTCGTTTCCACGAATGTTCCTTTTGTGCATAATGAGCTGTGACAGATGGAACGGTAAAACAATTACTTAATAATTACTCTGTATCACTCGAATATCTCATTATTCATCTCGGTGTGGAGTTTTTCTTTGCGGTATATTTCTCCATTAGGTCTTACAAATTGATCGTGATCATCATACTCGGAACTTTTAAATAACCATACTTAAGCATGATCAGTTTTACTCAACTGGTAAGTATAATCAATAATATGTTACTACTCGATTTCGTGGAAATATTCTCGTGGAATTACTCCACGAGGGTGAATTATGATCGATGATTTCAATCGATTGGAGCACCTCTTGATTGATAATTTGACTCGTATAATACCTCTCCCGTGATAGTTTTTACGGTTAATGGAAATTTTAATTTCTTTTCTAATTCGATAAAATCACCTATTGAAGCGCCAGTATCTTTAACTGATTCCGCCCGTTAATCTATCTTGGATTGTCTCAACGCGGTTAAACAACGTCCCCCTTCCACTGTCACAGAATTAGGCGAAAATTTAATTTATTTTCTAATTGAATTACAAACTAATTTCACCATTTTTTTTGTTTCGTCGTACATGCGTTACCTGGGGTGAATAAGTAGTTTTCTCCAAGGTAAGCGGCGTGTAACGATTTGCATGTGCCTGACTTCGAATTACATGAAGTCCAGAACATTAGAATCACGGGGTGCACGGTAATGTTGCCGTGAATTCTGCTCACCTTTTTGAGGGTATATAAGGCAGAATATTTCTGATAAATATTACGGGACCAAAAGTATCTTATCACAGGAAAGATAGCTCGTCATTCAATCTCCAGTCAAAGGGGTGAGTGTTAAATTTATATTTCGTTTTATTGTGAATTTTATTCAGTTTATCATTTCATATAATGATGCCTTTATTACAATGCAGATTTTAAACGTGGAATATTTGGAATTACTAGTCACTATTAGACTTTAAATGCAATAGCGTAATCTAAGGTTTAGATTATTTTTTTGAGAAACTATTATTAGTCTGGTATTCTTTATTGTAGCTGATAACGTCTTTGAGATCGTAGCTGAAATTGTAGATGATTTGTTGCGGAATATCTCTGATAACATCTCTGATAACATTTCTGATATCGCAGCTGAAACTGTAGCTGATATTGTAGCGGAGCATCTCTGTTTGTCGGATTGTCTGTCCGTCTACATCTGTCGTGACGTGTAAATATCCGGAAATCTAGAAGTCCGAGTGTCGGAGCTGTCTAGAGTTGTAAACATCCGGGGTGGCATCTAGGGTATTGAGGAACGTTAGTTCTAGTAGATGTTGTATGCTGTCTGTACGTATAACTGTGGTGGATCCGTGAAGGGCAAGTGACTGATAAAAGTATTGTGTCAACCCTAGGTATTCGGGGAAACTGGGCGGCGATTCAACAGGTGGTGAATCGTACGGTTATACAGGGTCGAGACACATGTGTGTGTTGCAATTGTAGTACAATTGAATACATTGTTGTATTTACATAGTTACTTCAGATCACAATAGTATTTCAAGGGATTGCATGAATCTCAATAAAAGTTAGCAACTTGATTAAATACATGTATATGTTCGTGCTAGTTGTCGCAATCCATACGTGCGATAGTATAGTTTGATGCTTGTGTTTATTATCGTAATTTATACTTGCATTAATAAAACGTTTGTAAAGGTTCCTTGGATCTGTGTATAGTGCAAGAGATTCCTTTGTATCTGTGTTTTATTTTGTATTAATATTTCATTTATTCATGTATTGTGAATGGTTGTGAGTGTAATTGTGGGTTGAACGCATGAGTTATTGTGTTGATACATCATTAGTTTTCATTAATAATTTATTTCATAAATTTATATTTTCTTTTACATATTGTGTTTATGTTGTTCATTTAATCCACCATCCTCTCGGTAACAATTCTGTTACAATGGTGTCAGAAGTGGGATCGCTGGATTAAGTGAACTGTCAATCATTTTTGTGAAAGTATACATTTGATGGTTTATATTTTAGCGTGACCTTCTTGACAAGATAATACTCAAGTTGGGGTTTACTTTTGTTTAGTTTATCTAGGTCCGTTTGTCCATTATAAACGTATTTAAAGCATTGGATTTGTTACCTTTATCAGGAAGATAAGGTCAGCCTGTGGTATATATATATTTATATTTATATTACAATTTGTCATGTCATCCCATAAGGACTTGGTTGCCTTAGGGAAATAATTTGGTTATGAAGGTGAAAGTTTAAGGAAATTTATTCAAGAAGAACAAGCCCGGGAAAGGGAAGAAAGGGTAAGGGCAAGGGAATTAGAAAGGGAATCCGAAGAAAGGAAACGGGAATTAGAAAGGGAATCCGAAGATAGGAAATGGGCCTTTGAGAGGGAAAAGATAGAATTAGAGAAGCAGGCCGAAAAGGACAGGATAGGATGGGAAAGGGAAGCGGATGAAAGGCGAATAGAGTTAGAAGAAAAAGCAAAGCACGGGATCATGAGCGTAAGGTAGAATTAGCAAGATCTGGAAGAGAACACGATTCTGCCTCTAGCAAATTAAGGGGCCCCAAATTACCTCCCTTTGACGATGAAAAGATAACATGGATAGTTATCTTCATCGGTTTGAGTGGTATGCCGAAAACCAGAAGTGGAGTCAAAATGACTGGGCATTGCATCTTAGTGCTCTATTAAAGGGTAAAGCACTGGATGTATACTCGAGACTTCCGAGAGACGATGTGTTTAAGTACGACGTCCTAAAGGAAGCACTTCTCAAAAGGTACGAGCTCACTGAACAGGGTTTTCGTAAAAATATCAGGTATAGCAAGCCCGATAAGGGAGAAACCTTTGGTCAGTTCACCGTTAGAATTGCGAACTATTTTGAGCGGTGGATTGAATGCGGCAAAGCGGTGAAAACGTTTGAAGGGTTGACTGATTTCTTGATCAGAGATCAATTATTTAATACAGTTGTTCGGGAATTAGATCAATTTCTGAAAGAGAAAGTCTTCACAAACGTAAAAGATATGGCTAAGCAAGCCGATTTCTTTGCCGAAGCTCATGGGGGAACCCAGAACGTGGTTTCAAAAGATTTTAAGTCTGGAAACCAGTCTGCGAGACCGATGCCTAGGGAGCTTGTGAAGTCAGCTGAGGCAAATAGGTCAGTTAGGAATCCAGGTATTCAGCGTCTTCAATGTTACTTGTGTAATGCATGGGGTCATGTTCAAAAAGACTGTCCTAAAAGAAAGGAACTTGTACATAAGGTAGCAGTGGCTATACAAAGTAAAGGTATATCTGATAATATCGTACAGGTAGAACCATATATTCATTCGCTTGGCACGTGTCTATTTCCCGAAGCGCGTGTACCAACCGCGAGAGGGTTTGTTAACGGTCGAGAAGTCGTAGTATTACGTGACACTGGTTGCACGGGCGTAGTGATCAAACGTAGTCTCGTGCAGGATAACCAAATGCTCGAGTGGGAGTCCCCATGTATGTTACTTGATCAGACGATCGGTCGCATTCCCGTAGCAAGGATCACGATAAAAACACCTTTCCTAACGGGAATTGTTGATGCCCTTTGTATGGAAAACCCTATTTACGATCTGACGATCGGTAATGTTGAAGGTTCCCGTCTTGCAACCATGGCCGATTTTAAAATACCTTTGGCCCAGGCAATCGAAACGCGAGCGCAAACAAGGCGAGAGAAAACCGCGTTTCATAAATTAATAGTCCCTGAATCGATCTCAGGAATTTCGCGTGATGAGTTCAAACAAGAGCAAGAATGTGATGAATCCATCAAAACAATTGTTGAGAAAATCGCGTCCGGCGCGATTAAAAACTGCAAGGGTGGGGGTAGCTCGAGATTCGTACGCAAGAACGGATTAATTCGTAGGGAGTTTAGCGCTCGGCAGGGTAAGAAGTATTGGCAAGTGGTCGTACCCCAGAGATATAGATCTCAAGTACTTAGGGTGGCGCATGAGTCAAGCATGGCAGGACACCTAGGTAAGGCAAAGACCACTAGCAAAGTAGTCGCTGAATTCTACTGGCCCGGTGTTAATGGCGATGTCACACGGTTCTGTAGGTCGTGCGACGTATGTCAGAAAACCGTATGTAAGGGAAGGGTCACAAGGGTGCCCTTAGGAAAGATGCCATTAATAGATACACCGTTTAAAAGAGTGCCAGTAGATATTGTAGGACCAATACACGCAGTTACCGAAAGAAAGAATCGGTATATTCTTACTCTGGTTGACTACGCGACCAGATACCCCGAAGCCGTAGCGTTACCAACTATTGAAACGGAAAGAGTAGCTGAAGCATTAGTTGATATCTTCAGTAGGGTAGGGGTGCCAGAAGAAATCATCACTGATTGTGGTGCCCAATTCACCTCTGACCTCATGGGTGAAATAAGTAGGCTGTTATCCATCAAACAGCTAAACACTACCCCATACCATCCGATGTGCAATGGACTGGTAGAGAAGTTTAATGGTACATTGAAAAGCATGCTACGAAAGATGTGCGCGGAACGTCCGCAAGACTGGGACCGTTATTTAAACGCTGTTCTGTTCGCGTATCATGAAGTACCGCAGGAGAGTTTAGGGTTTTCACCCTTCGAACTGTTGTACGGTAGAACAGTTCGAGGCCCGATGCGGATACTACGCGAACTATGGACTGGTGATGTCGCGAACGAGGAAATAAAAACAACTTACCAGTACTTGTTAGACCTGCGAAATAAACTTGAGAGTACATGCCAGATGGCACGGGACGAATTAATTAAATCGGGGCGCAGATATGCCAAGTATTATAACCGCAGAGCGCGAAATAGGAAATTTCTTGTAGGAGGTCAGGTGCTATTGCTTCTTCCAACGAGCTCAAATAAGTTATTAATCCAGAGGAAAGGTCCCTATGAAGTTAAAGAGGTAAAAGGTGACATGGACTATAAAATTGACATGGACGGTAATTTAAAAACATTCCATGCTAACATGCTCAAGTTGTATATCAAGAGACAGAGCGACAATGTCAATAAGGGGAGTTGAAAATATAGGCGCAGACTACTTGAGTAGGGCATGATGGGAAGTTTGTATGAATTTGCCCAGTATTAAAATCCAGATTGTAGTATAACCAGTGTAAATGTTGTAAGATATCATCAGTAGTTATTTTTCTTCTATTCTGTGTTAGTTTTAAAAATGTGTACATTTTTATTCTTGGGGGGGGGGGGGAGGTATTGTCACAGAATAAGGCGAAAATTTAATTTATTTTCTAATTGAATTACAAACTAATTTCACCATTTTTTTTGTTTCGTCGTACATGCGTTACCTGGGGTGAATAAGTGGTTTTCTTCAAAGTAAGCGGCGTGTAACGATTTGCATGTGCCTGACTTCGAATTACATGAAGTCCGGAACATTAGAATCACGGGGTGCACGGTAATGTTGCCGTGAATTCTGCTCACCTTTTTGAGAGTATATAAGGCAGAATATTTCTGATAAATATTACGGGACCAAAATTATCTTATCACAGGAAAGATAGCTCGTCATTCAATCTCCAGCCAAAGGGGTGAGTGTTAAATTTATATTTCGTTTTATTGTGAATTTTATTCAGTTCATCATTTCATATAATGATGCCTTTATTACAATGCAGATTTTAAACGTGGAATATTTGGAATTACTAGTCATTATTAGACTTTAAATGGAATAGCGTAATCTAAGGTTTAGATTATTTTTTGAGACAACTATTATTAGTCTGGTATTCTTTATTGTAGCTGATAACGTCTTTGAGATCGTAGCTGAAATTGTAGATGATTTGTTGCGGAACATCTCTGATAACATCTCTGATAACATCTCTGATATCGTAGCTGAAATTGTAGCTGATATTGTAGCGGAGCATCTCTGTTTGTCGGATTGTCTGTACGTCTACATCTGTCGTGACGTGGAAATATCCGGAAATCTAGAAGTCCGAGTGTCGGAGCTGTCTAGAGTTGTACACATCCGGGGTGGCATCTAGGGTATTGAGGAACGTTAGTTCTAGTAGATGTTGTATGCTGTCTGTACGTATAACTGTGGTGGATCCGTGAAGGGCAAATGACCGATAAAAGTATTGTGTCAACCCTAGGTATTCGGGGAAACTGGGCGGCGATTCAACAGGTGGTGAATCGTACGGTTATACAGGGTCGAGACACATGTGTGTGTTGCAATTGTAGTACAATTGAATACATTGTTGTATTTACATAGTTACTTCAGATCACAATAGTATTTCAAGGGATTGCATGAATCTCAATAAAAGTTAGCAACTTGATTAAATACATGTATATGTTCGTGCTAGTTGTCGCAATCCATACGTGTAATAGTATAGTTTGATGCTTGTGTTTATTATCGTAATTTATACTTGCGTTAATATAACTTTTGTAAAGGTTCCTTGGATCTGTGTATAGTGCAAGAGATTCCTTTGTATCTGTGTTTTATTTTGTATTAATATTTCATTTATTCATGTATTGTGAATGGTTGTGAGTGTAATTGTGGGTTGAACGCATGAGTTATTGTGTTGATACATCATTATTTTTCATTAATAATTTATTTCATAAATTTATATTTTCTTTCACATATTGTGTTTGTGTTGTTCATTTAATCCACCATCCTCTCGGTAACAATTCTGTTACATCCACATTCCTAAATTGTTCTATAACTCGTTCAGCTACACAATTTACCATCGATGAAACTCTCATCTGGGAAAGGTTTTTAATATCTGGTGGATTTATCCGGTAAATTCCATAAACAACCACAGTTAACGGATATGCTCGATCATAATAGACTCGATCAATTCTGGTTAACACGCCAGGTTTAGTTTCATCGGTGATGATCACTAATTTCTTCTTTGAGATCAATACACGTTCACGGTGATTATAAACCTTGCAGTTATGTTTTGAAATTTTACTAAATTCAGTCATAGTATTATTGTCCCGGGTTGTTTTAAACGTCGACCAAACATACTCGGCGCCGTCTTTGAGAAACTCGTATTTAGCGTGTTTGATACTATTTTTAAATTTTGATTTATAACTCCTATGCTGTATTCGACGATCTAAGTACCAAACTCGCCGTTAACTAGACGGGGTTATCTCTGTAATTTAAGAAATTCCTTTCATTATTAACATTAAGACAAATATTTACATAAAATGTGTACGTATACTGAATAATTACAAGTGGTTAAGTATAGGATCTAAAGCTCTTTGTGATAAATTCTGCAGAAAAGAGTTTTGTGGGCATCATATACGGAATATCTGATGAGGAAGTACAGGACCAAAAACTGTATTGTCTGTGGTATTGGTGTACGAGGAAAAACATAATTATGTATCGGCTGTGGCGGTAAGCGTTACATAGAAGTTAAGCGGTATTATGATAAGGAAGGTATTGTACATAATGTTAAATCTAAAGTTATTCAAACTCCCAACGATTACCTTAACAAAATTAACGATTTAGACAAATAAATATATATGTGATAAATGAGCTAAAACGAATATCATTCTCATCCTATATACAATAACTACGAAGCATCTCGTGATGGAATCATAAGACACTGTAAACAAAAAATAAAAATTGGTCGGATTAATAACATGAGTTATGTGAGAATCAACATTAATGGAAAGAAATCCTATCTCGTTCATCGATTAATCTACGAATATTTTAACGTGCCAATCGATAAATGTTTTGTTGTTGATCATATTAACCGAAATCCACTGGATAACCGTGAAAATTTTCTTAACTCGAATCCTCAACAAAATATAAATCGTCAACGAGGACCTGTAATCGCGTTTATTTGTAATGACATTATCGAATTTCAATCAATATCCTCTGCAGCTAAACACTTCGATATTAATCCTGGATGTGTGATATACGTCGCAGAAGATATAATAAAATAATTGTTTTTAAAAGAAATATAATAAATGGGTGTCATTTATATTTTCGTGATTTTTATACTAAACAAAAAAAGTATATATTTAGACAAAATATTTTTTGTATATTATATAATGAACAGTAATTTATACGAGAGTTTAATCAAGGAAACTGAAAAATATATATCAAAACAAATAAGTATATTAACGACAAAAGATATGAAGCAATGTAAACTCCTTATAACAGCGACGAAGAATAAGATGATATTATGCCCACATCAATATGCTTGATGATAAATTATCACGCTAACCAAATCGCAGTGTATGATTAATAGAGTGTTATAAACGGAGATTCCCAAACTGAATGATGATGATGAACTACCATGGAAACCATCTCCGTTATATTTTAATAATGAGTTAATTAACCAACAAAGGATTTACAATAGGTTCAGTGGTATGATATGGGATCCCAAAAATGTTCGTTCTGTTCAAGATTATATTTTAGCTGTGACTATACCGCTTTGTACCACATTTGAAAAAATAATCGACGATTTGAAAACAATATTTTATATTTAATGAACGACGAATATATTGCTTAGCTGAGGAAAGAACTTGATCAAATACAAAATATCCACGATAGTAAAATTTTTACCAGTAATTTTATTGCCGACGAGTATGTCAAAATTACCATCGCGAGTAAATCTGGATTACCACCCTTTTAATCTGAATACCGAATAATTAAAATTATCACCCGAGAGAGAAATAAACTAATTTATGAAAATCAAACCGAAAAAGCATGTTTCATACCAGTATTAAATATCAGGAAGAAGATTTTTAAAAGTATCACTGATATTTTTGAAAAGCAAACAAGTATAGATAAACTATGCGGAATTCGAAACATTACTCGATTAACGGATTGGTGGAAATATGAGTAACCATATACCGCATATTTTCGGATCAATTTTACGTTTTGTTTTTAATTTTATTTTTTAAATTCTTGATACGCGATCTAAGTTCATTATGATGAGTCTATAACACCTTATAATCATTTCGTGATTTCGCAATCGCTGGTGCATAATTGTTATTTACCGTTTGTAACTCAATCAATATTTTTTATTTTCCTCGTTAGCAATTTTTAATTTTGTAATCTCCTGTTCGTATTCAGCATGTTTTTTTTCTAAGTTGGAGTGTAATTGATCTCGCAGGATTTTTAAATCTACGATTTTCTGTTTTAGCCCGGCGCTATCTTCTTGGATATTTCGCTTACTGGATTTAATTTCTCGTTCAGCCTTGCGGAATTGTTCAGCGTTGCATTGCGTAACAGCGCTTATCGGTTATTTGGCCCATATTTTATATAATCGTGATAATTCTACTCGTTCGTTACTTCAAGAGGTCTTTTAACACCGTGCATCGCAATGATTTTTGTTTCCTCGTCCGCGAACTAATATGTTGGAGTTCTTATATATTACCCGGATTAAAGAAATCATGATGATAATTACGGGATAAAAATTACAGCGATAATTAAAAAAAATTTAAAAAAATCATGGTAATATTCATGATTAGTAATCGTGGCAATTGTTAAAATTTACTGGGACTTTTAATTTAAATTTTAACAAATTTTCTTAGACATTACAGGAGACATCGTCTAGAGATTTCTCTGATTAAATATCGATGAGGTGTTCACGAAGAATACACGAGTGAGCATACTTTATAATCTGATCTTGGGAACATGAGAGCATAGTAAAATGATTCTGTTGAAGTTGATCTAGCTGATGTTGTGTCCATAAAAAAACACTCGTAGAAAATCCTCGATGACAATATTAAAATTCCAGGTGATTTATTTATCGAATGAATCTCTGAACGCGTCTTTGAGTTGCTGTTTATCATGGTTATTTACCTTCACGTGATGATACATTATTATTATTATTATTATTATTATTATTATTATTATTATTATTATTATTATTTAATTCTAGCTGATTTTTTTTACGATTCCACATCAAGAGTAATCTTCAACAGCTCATTCGATAAATCGATCAGGTAAGAATTTTGATCAACGAGTTTTAAATTTATTTTTTATATCCAAGGATTTGTACTCTTTCAATATATTGCATTAATCGGTATTTGCACTATGAATTTCCAGTAGATACTTGAGGAGAAAAGGTATACAGAATATATCCATGTTGTGCTTGATTTGATAATTCTGTATTCGCGTTTAAACTTCCTTCGATGTTATCACATGAAAGATTTACCGCGATCACTGAGGTTACATCAGCCTTGCCCGGTGAGATATGTCTACCTGTTCCATCTGGAGCGTTGTTATATCTGAGATACCTATCTTGGATAGGTGTGTCATTAGAAAGAGGTATATGTGGATATTTTTATCCACAGAGTGTGTAATCTAGAAAAATGTTCATTGATGAGATTATTGACAGATTTTTTTTAAAACTCGGATACATTATACTCGAGAAATTTAAATGTTGGGATATCATCTATGCGTATCTTTTATCTTGCTGCAAAATCTTTTCTGGTAGTACCATGTATGTCATTAACACATTTTGAATACTTTGCAAGTTAAACAATTCCATATCAGACGCAATTTGATTTAATATTTCTCCGTGGCAAAGATTCTTGAATATGTTTGATAAAACTATTATTGAATTTTTTTAAAGATAATTTCGATGGTCTTTATTAAAAGAATTCAAATGTTCTAAGACAATATCATGTTCTATTAGATACCATATTCCTTCTATACACGGTGTACGTATCGGCTCAAAAGTACCACCTTATTCAAAAGGTATTTTTCGGTATGATGGAGAGATAACATGATACGACTCTTTATCAGATGTATAATTAGACAATTTAGGTTCAGGTGAAAGTTATTCTTCTTCCACTGGTGGTTTTTCTACTGGTGGTTTTTCCACTTGTGGTTTTTCTTGTTTAGATGTTTTTTCCATTGTTGGTTTTTCAGGCCTACCTAATATATTTCTGATCGCTGAATTATAACTATCTACGGCGTACCCGGGAGAATTTATCTCGATCGCGGTTGACAACGATGGTTCTTGAACTGTTATAGTTATATTAGATTATACTCCTGTGAGAGATTTTATTCTACGCTGATTTTCATTATCGATATATTTGATGTCATAACTTCTCATGGGGAGATATATAACCTATCAATCGGGAGATCCATCCGGTTTACCACTATTCACAAACACAAAAGTAATATTGGATGGTTTACGAGCATATGATGTTGACCTGATATTTGAGAAGCTATAATATACTAGTAATTGAGTACGCGCGATTTACTTTACTGGAATCGGGTTTGAAAATCTACATTAAATTCAGGTTTGTTTGATGTTATTGAAATCATTCTCATTGTTGATGGGTTTGTTTTCTCGACTATCCGCTGAAGCAATTCTTGTGGCGTATCATCGAGGATAGACAATATCATCGCTGATATTTGCGAATACGCGGTTGACGCTGTGTGTAATTTAACCGTATAATCATGTAATTGACTTTGACTACACGATAATATTTTTTGTGTGATGATCCCGAGAACTCTTGTGATGGTTACCGCGGTTCAAATACAGATTGTGACAACTACAGGAGCGAGCATCGTTATCTACGATAAAATAATACATCGGTTCCAGTGATAACACGTGAAACTGAGTATACGATTATATAAATTCGGGTAATACGTCTCCGGTATATTTTTTTATACTTTTGTTTGATACTCATCAACGAGATTTTTAAGTTTAGTTTGTAAATTGATCATATCAATACTGCTGGGTGGTCATTATCTAAGTATACTGTTCACTTAAATCAGCTACAAATTCTACGAACCATGTAATCGACTCTCGAGCTACTAAATTACCAGTTGCAGGAGTTATCGTAAATCGTTCACTGGATCCCTTTTCTATACCGTGCATATAATACTATTGATACCTGTAGATGACATCGATGATATATTAAATTGCATCGGTGAAACGAAGGTTAATCTATAAATGCCTTTGACTTTAGCGGGAAGGTCAAGAACATTTGTTTGAGGTGTCCAAGCGAAAGATCCATCAAATATCTAATACTCGTATTTGATATTTTTCCCATGAGTGGTTTTAACTTTATCGAGCCGAGCGGAGGTATCAGGAAAATCAATGACGATAGCATCATGAGTTTTTTAATCGTATCAATAATTGTTTTAATATCAGTGAGTTTCAACGGGACTAGTAATTGTTTACCCAAATTCTTCTACGGTGCCAAATTTTCTAAACTTTTACGGAGACTAATAAATTGTTGTTTTACATGCTCATCATAATCAGATCGCAACGTTTTTAGTTTTTCATCGGTAGCTTTATATTCAATACTCATCGCTGTCAATTTATCATCGGTGGCTTTAATATTGGCGAGTTTCATAGGGATCGCTGGTGGATTCCGAAGAAAATATAAGTTTTATCAATAATTTATATATAAAAAATTGGCCTCCTATAAATTCATTTGTAGGAGCATCATAATCGGATCATAGCGTTTATATTTTATCATCGGTGCTAGATAGTGTTGATGTTAACGTTGTTAGTTTATCTTCTATGGTTGAAAAAATAACACCGGGTTTAATCTTCCCCGTTAAATCAAACAGCGCGATAGCATTTTCTGATACATTAACAAGTTAAACTAGAATATTATTCAAGGAAATATTACTTGATTTCAATTTACCCTGTCGATCTTGAAAAATAATTTCTTCCGGCGATACATCTACCAGGATTAATGTTTCGGATA
This sequence comes from Unio pictorum, assembly GCA_030141615.1. NCBI lineage: Eukaryota > Metazoa > Mollusca > Bivalvia > Unionida > Unionidae > Unio > Unio pictorum. Next base: position 955,879 of record JARLTB010000071.1, read on the forward strand.
ATGCGTCGTTGATAAGTTTCTTTACAACCTCGATTTAAGCGCCTTTGGGTTTTTGTCCTCGTGAGAGAGATGTTCCCCATTTATCTACCATTATATATTTAAGATCTCTTTTAAAAGTTATTTCTAGTATATTCATGTGTGATTTATGAGGCGATGCAGTATATGATGATATCGGGTCAAGAACGTTAATAAGTTCTCGTTAAAATATAGGCGGATCGGTCATTGTCTGTGTTGGTAACGTTGAATACCAACAGGGAATATTTAATCTCGATATATATTTTAGACATTCTTTAGGTGGTTTTAACCCGTAAGAGTCAAAATAAATAATACCGAGTGGGTCAATCGCGTATGCGACCCAATGAGTTCCAGGTCCAGTTTTATTATCGAGATTAATAATACCAGTTTCAGGATTTGATGGTTGTTATGGTAATTAATCTCTCATAAAAACACCTCTGAAATCTTGTATATTATATTTTTTTAGCAGTTTCCATTAAATCAAAATTTGACATGAATGCATGCTTCCTGGGAATCTCAATCCTGCTCCGTATCGTGTGAAACGACCGCCTGGTAGTCTCAAACCCTTTCCTGTGTTTTGTACCCATTTCCAGTAACTTTGATTAGTGCCATTCCAGCACCGGTTCCAACAGCATCTAATGCGGCAGCTTTAGCGACCGCAGGATCCACAACAGCAATCAACGCAGGAATTGCGGCGAACAAAGGAAATATTGCCCATAATTTTATCATATTTTTTTAACGCGGAGGGAGCAAACTGAAACTTAACACCAGTGTTTGCATTTAGCGCTTTATGAAAATTGTTAAGTTGAGTTTTAATCAAAGATAATTTATTCGCGCCTTAAATTTTTTTACACTATACATACTCGCATTTTTCGATTCCAATTTCTTCGCCTGACCTTGAGTCAATGTGATATTAACATAATTGTATGAAATTTTATTGAATTCGAGATTGATCGAATTGTCTACGTCGTCTACATGTTTTCTACTGGTGCGTTAACAACTTTCATCCGTCCACCAGCACCTTTGACCAACATAGTTTTATCACTGAGAATGACAGCGATTGCTCTAAACCCAGTAAAAGGGGCAACACATACATGAGCTCGAAAGTTTATATTAACGACAGATTGCCGATATATATCAAAATGTTCCAGTGAAAAGTCATAAATTGGATATAATGTAAAATCACGCTGAGATTTTGACAACCCGGTATCAATATTTTAGTCGCGTCCAAAGAAAGTCATCCAATGATAATACGCCTCTGTAACGTGGTTATATTCTAAATCCATTACTATATCCTCGGATGGTTCTTGATGTCCATTTATTCTCCATGAAACCTGTGAAACTCTATTTAGTTCAAACACCATAGGACATCTCTCTGGTTGCCTTTTCTCGCATTATCCTGAAATGCGACGAAAACCTGTCTCAGAGCTGACAATACATGTTGTGTTGCTATCTGCCATGTGAATAAACACCGGTAATGACCAGTGGAACTACTTGTGGTCATCGACAAACAATTACAGCGATTTACCACCTAATTCCATGAAAAAATTAATCGTTGTCCTTGAGTAATTGATGGAGCCATTGTAGGCATACACAGTGTGAGTTTTGTTAATGTTACCATACCATAACCAGTTTCATGTTGTCGCCAGATTGCATAATGATCATCACCTTTTCTATACAATACAATAGTATGTTTAGCACCAAATATAACTTTTTTAACATCCCGGCAAAATCCGAATATGTGAGAGAGTGCAATAGTACATGGAAATTCATCGTTCTTATTCAGTAGTGCTCTACGAGTTGCAAATCCCAAGTTGTAATTTTTGTTCATCGATAAAACTTCATTTGTATTACCATCCACAGCATCATTTCTCACATAACCTTTGTTTACAATTCTACTTTCTTCATGATCCATTGAATCTTTTATAAACATCATCGACGGTCCAGCTGAGCTTAAATACTCATCTGAGTATCGTGCCAAACCTAGTATAGTCGTCACGATATCAATACTTTCGTGAATTGTCTCAATTTTTCTTCCGCTGATAATATGTCTAGCACTGTTAAACAGCGCAATCACCCCGTTATTAGCAAAACCATCCTGATCAACAGCTCCATAACCGGCATTATCAGCTTTTAAAATTCGACCTTCAATTTCGATGAATCCCTCAGAAGGTAGGAAATATCTACTTGTATCCTGAATTTAATGTTCCATTCACCCCCTAGCATCAGGAGTTTTCGCATCATATGGATAATATTAAAAATCACGCAGACATGCATCTCTAGGTACTGGTTCATCTATATAGAATGCGGGATTGCATATATGTTCAAACATTTTATTATAATTAATTTTCGTTTAAAATGAAGACCACTTCCTGCTATCATATTTGCAGAAATATTTATCTCTCGTTGTTTATCAGATATCCCAGCTAACTCTGCTATTTTTTATTTACAGTTTGATTAACTACCTTAATGATACCCGCAAGCATAACCCAAGTACTAGGTAATTGTACAGGTCGTACCTCTTTAAGTGTTTGAGGTCTACGTATTAATCTTATCAATCTATCCTTGTCTGTAGAAAACGCCTTTCCAGCGAGATCGCCAACAGCGCCAGTAGCTTTATCACGAATAACAACGATTGCTTTCACCGATAGTTGTTTTGCAACTGGTAAAACTCTTGAAGCCATTCTAGTGATTAACCCCCGAATAAGATTTCCCAATCCATCTCCGTAAATTATTTTGTATACTGGCAACCGTGAATTTACCAACTCTGATTTGCCGTCGACGTTGATAATGTAAACTTATCATATATGATGCTCGTTTATCTAAAACAATTAATCACTGTGATAATCATCTATGATTTTATCCATGAGAGATCGATATATATATATATATATATATATATATATATATATATATATATATATATATATATATATATATATATATATATATATAATACCACCACCATGAAATAATCGATGACAGATATCAGCGGCTTCATTAACTATTTCTGGATAATTATTTCCATCTCGTAAACCCCGATGAGAACTTCCAACCGGGAAACATCTTTGATGATATTATCAGGACAAACATCTAGACATATATATATTTATTCAATGGTAGTGTGCAAATGACAATCATTTTCCCTCACTCTTTTTAACGAGACTGGGATCACCGAGAATATTCTGAGATGGTGGAGGATCTTAAGATGTTTGAGGACCTTTTTTTTGTTTTATTTGGTCTACCTACTGGTATTCGCATTTGTTTTTGATTTTGTTTCTATTTGTCTTTGACGTTCTTTTGCTTGTATTAAATCATAATTGACTACCCCTTTTTGATATTCTTTATAAAATAAATATCTCTTATTTATATGACCAATTCCCTTATTTATTTTATAAACACGGTCAACTCACTCGTTTCGAAATATATTTTTATTATATCAAGGTTTTAAAAAATCAGCTCTTGAATGAAATGGTAACTATTGGCATGAAATCACCAAAAGCATAAAACTCTTTAGATTTTATTAGTTGAAATTGTTTTTTAATTTTATACCCTTTTCGTTAAATCTATCCATAAAGAAATTCCCCTTAGAGTTTCACCAACAGCATCTTCATGTTCTTTGACAGGATTATCATCAACTTGAGGATGTGATTCAGCTGCAGCGATTTCTTTTAATAGTGGAAGAATACCTTTTTCTGGCTTCGTCATCCGTAATATCTCCAACTGTAGCTCGTTTAGTAGATATTGCAGCTTTCTCAGTAGCTTTAGTAACATTTATAAATAACTGTTCTTTACTAGTTACAAAATCAACGTGAGATTCCTGTCGCTGTCGAAGTTTTTCGTTAAGTTCATCTCGTAATGGTATAACTTTTTTAATCGCGGCTAATCGCTCTAGAGCTAATCTAGTAAAACATGATGCTCCAACATTTGCCATTTATCAATAACACATTTTTAAAATTGTAGTAACCGATTAGTGCGCGACAAAACCCCGAGTGTATTTTTGTACATATAGGAGAGAGAGAGAGAGAGAGAGAGAGAGAGAGAGAGAGAGAGAGAGAGAGAGAGAGAGAGAGAGAGAGAGAGAGAGAGCATTTTATTTACCAGATAATTTACTGAGTCCATCACTTTGCACTGTTTGCAGGCTGTCAAAGTCAGGCTTGGATGCAGACTGCGAGCAGTACCAAAACATTCATCAATGCATACATCCATTTTTTATAAAGTAAATGATCCAGAGATAGGTTTTATAGATTGGGGTATTGAAAATGAATAAAGCAATATAGATTTGAAGTCCTCAGTAATAACAACTAACTGGAGAAAGAATTAAATAATCTAATTAAAGAACATGACCAAAATATAACCATATATCTGAATCGTAACAATTAAGAAAATATATTAACAGATATCACAAAAAGACTTTCAAATTACAGAGGACAAATCATTTAAAGGTAATGGAAAGATATGAAGCACGATAAATACGTTTAATATGAACAAAACAAGCTTTTATCAAGCCATAGTTTATATCAGCGGTAGGGATAAAGTCTTAATAAATTAACCAAACTGAAGCATACAAAGAACAAGCAAATACGTTGACGATGATCTAGATGTGTATAGTTATGGTACATTTGATGCGCTAAATGAACATATATATATATATATATATATATATATATATATATATATATATATATATATATATATATATATTGAAGAAAAAATTTATTTTATAGATTACAAGTTACCTAACGAAACAATCAAAACACTACATAGTGAATATAAAGACTACCACATTTAGTGAAACAACTGATACAGCTAAACCAGAAATAGTCGTGTACATAGGGATATTTAAACTAGTCTTGTACACTTTAGCTAGAAACATTGCAATATGCACTAACTAGATAGCAAGGGAAGCAAAGATAATATTGTCATGAAATTAGGTTTAATTTCATCGGATTATAGAATAACACCTGGACACGTACTGCTCTATTATAAAGAACGTACTCTAAGGTTTGATAGCATGTTCTCTTTAAGTTAGAAATATTTAATATTTGCTATGAAACAATCAACTATGATACGAGATGCAATTATTAATGTATTAGCATGCACATTATGTTCATGTGAACCATTTCCTTTTGGCTACAATTGTTGTAATATTAATAACGTACAATAGCAGAGAGTTAATGAACATCTGAAAGTCCCAATGTCTAATCTCACTCTCTTGAGACTGACATAAATTAATTGAATAAAGGAAAGAAACAATGCCATAATATAAGTAAATGTTGAGTGGTTTATTAATGGCACACGATCAACACATCGATGAATTTTATTGACCGCGTTCTTTCAATCTGTTGATGCAAAAAATTGATATAAATATCTAAATGTGTAATTTCATTATTACGCATCATTGTACTTTACTGCTTTGTTAGTGGCAAATTATTATCAAAGAAAAACAGCTTTATATAACATAATGCTGATGCGATAACAATAGCTGATAAAAATAACTACGTATCCATTGTCAGCTCTGGACAAATTGTGTTTCTTGCGAGTGCGGATTACAGAGGAGATGGTAAAATATGTTCCAACATTGGGTACCTAGATCCATTTGATAGAAATACATTAGTTTGCTCCTGTGCATGTCCATTTTATTCATTTGAAACCTCGCCAGAACAACCATATTTTTACCCGCTGGGAGTTTTATCAATTTGCGCAAACGGATTCAAAGGAAACTGTTATATAGTGTCCTTATACCAGTACGAAATGGACATTTAATATGTCCCTAAGATCTTAGACAAACGTAGTCTTTTTCTTTACGTGGACGATTCATTCTCATCATTGCTTCTTCGGTCTATAAGAGAATTTCTTGGTTGGTCGCGTTCTATTGATGATTTCTTTCTGAACCCTATATTAGAAAAAAAAAAACAATAAAATAGCTTCATTAGAATATAATCAAACAGAAAGCTAACTGAAATATCAATTGTTAATGAATATTAATGTTATTGAACTTTTCAGATGGAAGGTATGTTCTATTTTAAGTTTATAATATTGATTATAATTAAAAAATCTGTTCAACGAATGAACAAACCGAAAATTAAATTAAATCCAAATATAATCCATGAAATGAAAGGCTCAAATCTATGTAATAAACATTCCTGAATAAAGGCGATGACATGTCTGTTATGGTCTGCGAAGTGCTGATATGTCAACAATCTCTTGTTGAATCACATACATATTATTCCAGGTTTGAATTAAGTATAAATTGCAAACAATATCTTTATCCAAGAATATTATCAGAGCATGTTTGTATTTATAGATTAAATACCCGCTTGAAGGCAATGCTTTGAAGAAAATAAAATTCAGCACAAACTGTCATAAGATAATATAATTCTCCGCTTGACCGCATGGTGAATATTAACATTTTCTAAACAATACCACATCCGTTATCTAATGGAAAATAACCTTCGGGAATTTTTGTACCAGTCTTGTTTATTTAGATCACAATAGCCTATACAATTGATATGGGTATATCCGAATACCTGACCTAAATCATGATATATATACCTTCCTTGTTTACTTGAATACGAATTATGTTAATAAGCTCATACACATAGAGAATAATAAAGCTATCGCCAAATGATTACCTAAATGAAATTATAAACAAATGACACAAAAAAGTCATTCCGGTGAAGCTGTAATGACTACAATTTACAACAAGGTCAAGTCCAACAAACAGTGTTACATTACAATAGCATGTAATGAAATATAAAAAAATGTATAACTAACAGACACGCAAATGAATAAGATGCACATATCAATTACTTTTTGCAGAAATTTAAAATGTTTTGTCTTGATGCAATGTGATACACGTATACTTTTACAATTATTCACACAGATTGTAAGTAATGCAGGGGACATGCTATTGTGTGGAATTATTCATTGTGCTGCACATTAATTGCAACACATCTGCATTCATAGAATAAAATAATAAAGAATAAGCCAACCTATCCAAGGAAAAAAGTTTCCACAACAAGTTGTACTCCTCGCACTTAAGAAACTGCCATTGTGTTTGATATTTGTTTATTGTTTGCAAGATATCCATTTCACAGATTTCTTTGTCGGCGCTCGTTAATAACCATGATTGCGAGAAGAGCAATAATCACTAAATGTTATAATATTAACGTAATTACACATTACTGAACGAAAAGTATTTTATATCAGTTTAAACAAAAACAACGCTGTGTAATATCTAACAAGGTCAATACTATACTGTTCATAATCATCATCAGGGCAAGCGTAGGGTAATGACAATCTTTATTCAAAACAAATGAATGGAAAGAAAATTAGTGTAAGGTTTTAATTAGGAATTAAGACGTATGTTTTGTGACGAAATTCAAGCAGATTGGGAACAATAACAGAATGACTATTATTAATACCTTTTCACTTGACACTGCCTGACATGTTATCAGAACATTTAAATTGTTCTATTTTTATATATTTCATTTAATAGTCAAAAAGTTGATCAATAATATCGATCATAAAGGATATAATACAATTGATGCAGAACACTGGGAACTGTGGAGAATTTTAAATCCCTCGAAATCTTAAATAATTTTTCCTTAAACGAACGAATGACCACAAATGCCCGAGACCCCAATTTAACACTTGCATGATTTTATTTCACAATTGTTTATTATTATAGATTTAAAGAATAGTTACAATTATCTTTTCGTCTCACTAACTTACTAGTCTACCTTCCTCCCTACGTACCTACATACATATAAGCATCCATATCGACAAAGATGTAGACAAATATATATTTTTAAGTTTTGAAACTTTGCAGTACAAAATGACACAGAAGTAAAAGGCTTATTACATTATATTTAATCTCTTCCTGGCCTTGGTCTAATATGCTTTACCATACCTTTTCATAGAGGGATATGAAATTAACAGAACAAAGCTGTTTAAAGATGTGTGTACACTTCATAATAAAACAGGCCTCCCGGATACTCAAATATGTTATGGTCTTAATTCCGTAAAATGTACTTGTATTTATATTGAACATCTAACTATTTATAACAAATGCATAGTTACAAACAGGTCTACCCCCAGCAGAAACGCCTTTACGGACCACAATGCACATTTGATTTTCATGTAACTTTTTTCAATTTTAGAGGCATTCTCTGTTTGTACAGTTCTTTGTTCTTCATTTATATTTTGCTTGTTAATCTGCTATTCGTTTACTCCATACAATCGTACGACACACTTGTGACAAAATATTTTAATATTTGATCAAAATTATATTACATCACACGCAACATTTCTACATTTAATATCATAAACAATTGAACAGAGCTTACGTATTTCTTGTAGTACTAGGATGGTAATCACAAGGACTAAAATAACCAGTACAATGATGAGTATCACAATCATAAGCCACATTTCTGATGATAGTTGTGTATTGGATGGTGACACTGCAGGACTGCTATCTGTAAAATACATCAACCGTTTCAGGCGCCAAAAAAAACCCTACACAAACATACACACAAACACACAGACACACATAAACACACACACATATATCAATCTATATATATACATACATATATATATATATATATATAATGCCATAATGCCTTGCTGTATATTACCACTTCTTGACAAACAAAAGCTAAACATTTTGAAACGATAACAGAACAGTTAATTTACTATACGTGTGATTGATGAGACAATGTATTAATAATTTCAGTAAACTAACTATATACCAGGATGGTAATCTAATCTTGTATCTCCGAAGCGAGTGACGAGTCGTTTTGCCTTAATCTTTGCCTCAGTAATGACCGACACACATGTTGACAGTACGGATTTTTTGACCAATTATCTTATATTATCGTTTAATCTAACATAGTTGTTTTCATTAGAACAAGAACGAATCTATATCCTAATGTTGTCGCTAACCGGCATACACCGGCAATGAACCCACGCGATTTTGGGTTACATTGATTTACACCTCTGCAATACATCTCACATCTCTTAAAGAAATATAGTAATAATCTACAAGTGCATTTGGGACTTGAACTTGGTACCATGAACCGTTATGTTTATATTCCATTCCAAATATTCTCTGGAACACCTTCTACTCTTTCAGCCTAGCAATCTTTTTTATATGCATTATTTCTAAGTTGCAGGTTATCTTGTTATTTACTAAATTATATAGCATTTTATATTCGTACAATTCACATGTAGTTTAACTCTGATCTATATCAGTAGATGTTTAGCATATTTTGTTGTATAATCATTTATTCTTTCTACATGATTTAATATCTCGATAACAGGTGCTGCGGAGGGTGACGTATTGTAATTCAAATGGAATAAATTATCGGTTACGGCCTTTTATTATTTATGCATAAAATTCAGAGTAATGCTTTGAAATTACATTGCGGATAATTATTGTATCTAATGAACACGAATATGAACTAAAACACATTTTTCAACAAAGCTTGGTTCTTTCGAATAAATATTTATTGTGGGGCGGACAACCTTAAAATAAAAGCATTTTACATTAAACTTATCCAGTCTCACACAATATGCCAAGCACATACATTGGTCAATACGAATGTGATAAGAGCCAATATCAGGATACATATAACTGATTAACGAATGCTTAAAGATCTGTGGAATTGCCTGTCATATACCATTATTATCCATTTTATCGCACAGTTACTGTAATTTAACTAACCATTGGCTGATATTGATGGATTTTGTAATTCGAATAATGCTTTTAGTTTCTGTATAAATATTCAAACATCGTCGATAATAATGAATGCACGTTACTCCACGCATGACACAGTAAACCAAATCAGGCAATGTGGATTTTCACCACACATTACAAAACATCACCTACTAGGAACCGAATTGTAATTGGCTATACAAATGGCATGCCGCCTTATTGATTGTTTATTAAATAGTGTGTCACACGTATGAAGTGCATGTATTAAGAACGTCGTACCTTTTTATTCCATTTTCTCAGTGAAAGTGTAGATAGTGCAAGCGATGAACATTCTAAACAATACAGTACAAATTTTCTTCAATAATAATGACACGATTAACGTTTGCGGAAATTACATTTATATTAATATACCAGTTTGGTGTGGATACACGTTTTATATAGGATCATCTGGTAGTTATGTAATCAATGCATTGCATTGGCTTTTTTATAATATAAATGGTGACTACCTAACCTTAGCAAAGATGTGTGTGATTGACATGGCCCAAACTCTGCTAAAAAGATTACTGTCCTAAGATTTAGTACATTACCTTCCTCGCATGTGAACCAAATGTATTGGCTTTAAGGAGCTTTCATTGAAATAAATGGATATATTATGTGCTATAGAATGTAGGGAAAGACACATGCTATGAAATACTTGCCTTTCATTTAGTTAACCATAATTTAAGCCATTACATTAGTACATAACTTTTCAGGTTCATGCAAATGCAAATGCATGTTAAATCGCTATCTCATAAATAGTAATGCTCCTCATCTTTCCTAACTATATTTATTTTTCAACACAGTAAATACCATTTCAATTAAAACAAAAATGTCATAGCAACGCATACTGCGTTAGAAGTGCAGTGCTTTTAGATTGATTCATATTGTATTGTGACTCTGAACGTCTTCTCCAGCTTACCAAAAACTTCCAACCACATAAATAATTTTGAATGAAACAGTAATGTTATTGATGTTTCTAATTTACTTAGATTGTGTTAATGAAATTCATACTTCATATGTCAAGTGATGGCATTTGGGTTAGCTCTATTGAACGGGAGACGATGTGACTAAGACATATGGTTCCTAATATACAAATATTGATGTATTTATTTAATAATTAATAATCATCACAATGGCTGCAATATAAAGTATAAGTGAATCAAAATTATACACCACCACTGAAATCATTAGAAATGAATGACCCACTGCTTTGAAAATGTCTGGTTAAGAATTACTAAGTGAGCACAATACGAATCTTTCAGAAGCAAAACTTAACTCATTTACGAATGTTTTCAAATGACAGTAGCAGCATGAAGGGTGAACAAACTAAATTTTCAAACAAAAATAAGGCCTCTACGGAGACCGAAACTTTTTCAGACAAAACTAAACAAGACCAAGTTTTCAGACCTCTACAAAGACCAAAACTGTTATGGTTTTAACCGTATATTTTATCCGGTAAGATATCTTGATCTAGAGTCATGCAAATGTATCGTTACAAATCCGTGTGGTGTTGACTGAGCATGACTAAAGAAATTTCTGAATTTGTTTATAGTCCAAGTCGCAGCACCATGTTTGATTGATGTTTCTAAGTGTATGAGTGTCAACTCCATTAAACACAGCAAGAATAGTACAGTTATCCCTTATCACTTTTGGTACTTGAGTATATCGCTGAGTAACATATATCACATCAGTATTTTTATGTCTACCTCTGGAAAATATCCTAGCGAGATTGTTTTGATTGTCTAACATCACATCATCATACGCGACTTAATTGTTAATAACATTTATATGAACCGGGAGAGCTTGAAGGCGGTACAAAAAGAGCTACTGATCCTATTTAGAGTGTCACTACACATATAATATCTAGCATAACAAGATCTACGGGTAGACCAGCAATCTATAGATTAGATTTAACTGCTCCTCAGCGAGGATTTACGCGTGAACAATTACAAGTGATACCTGAGGATACTCAATTACCACCTTGTGGTCTTAACTAGCACCTCTGCGTTTGTTACACTCAAGACAAGTCAACATCACATTATCTCTGGTATGACCAACACTGCTATCTTTTTTGTCTGCGGTAAATTGGCGAGGATTTTTATCCGACCAACACGAGCGCATTATACAATTACAACTCGCGCGTTTCAGCATAATTATAAATTCAGCATCAATATCAAATTTTCTGTTATTTTTTTTATCCTGCCGTTTCTAACCAGCGAGTTTTCTGATTATGTCATAGATGACACTATCAATAATTATGATGTCATTATCATCTAAAACAACTCTTCGAAGTTGATTTATTCTTCGTACTCTGGACACTGCAAGATAAACCAAATTCGACCACTTGATGCGACTATCTACGATCCAAACAATTGTATCGGATATAGTCAATCCCTACGAAGAATGTATCGTCGCTGCGTATCCTAGCACCCATGGGGATTTTTCAGCACGCAACGCATCTTCGACAACATGGATATCAACCAACACAATATCATTTAATACTAGAATTTGTTTTTCACTTTGTCCAGTAATATTAGTTTCAGTATTCTGTTTTCGTTTATCCGTGGGCTTTTAACACAGCGGCACTAGAAGTGTTGCAAATTTTTCTTTGTGTGTTTCAAATAACTTCATCTGAAGTGTATCTCTGACTATCTTTCTACTTGCCACTATCAAATCGTTTGGTCTCCACGCTTCCCAAAAATCATTTAATGAGGTTTCTGAAATTATTTCACGCGCTATTTCACACTGGATTCTATCCGGTTGTAATCTGATTAGTTTCTTAAACTCACATAATTGTGGATCAAGTGATCGAAGATCGGTATTAATTTCTTCATAATAATCTATAAAATTTTTCAGCCAATCATGTGGAGACAAACCAACAAATGGTGGTGGTTGTCTCTGATCGCCACACAGTATCACAGTTGTATTCGCTAGCAATAGCCAGTCGAGAAATATTTGTAATACATCTAACGACACTGTGCATATTTCATCCCAAATAATAATTTCAGGAATATATTTTTCACCCATTCGATCAGGAGTCCATTTGTCACCCTTCCATCGAAAGAAACTGTGATAAGTGCTTGCATTAACTCTTCGCTGTTTCATCTCTCTAGCAAGTCTGTGTGTTGGTGTTATCACAATTATGTTTGATTTCACTCGAAATAATTCGATCACACGAGTCGTCTTCCCTGACCCACAATAACCGTTTAAGTAACTGGTTTTATTTCTACATATTGGATCAGATAACGATGGGGATTTCGATAGTTCTGATATTTGATTATTTTTATGTAATTGCTTTCAATCGTAACATCTGCTGATTTAGAATAATTGTGCAACATTTTTTAAAATTCTCCATGACCCCCAACATCTATATAATATGAATCAGTGGCGACTCTAACCGCGGATTCAGGAAATCTATTTATCATCGAAAGTTAATTGATAGAAGCATAAACCAGCGTAGAAGCCCTTAGATGGATATGTTGGGGACAAACTCCAGCTATGTAAGTAACAAATGTACCGAATTTTGTTCCATCGGACAAGAAAACGTCTTTACGATTGACATATATACCTCTGGAGATTGCATCAACGATTATAAAATCGTATTCAGCATCATCTAGAATTAATGTCCACATCTTTTAAAATACTCACAGCACTCTCCATACTCGAGAAAACTCTCTGGATAACACGCAACCATATATATCAACCAAAAAAACACTTTTATGATCATATTTGGTATTTCATAATCCACCATGTCCATATATCACACAGTTTGCTTGGACATCTGGGAGAAATTCAGCTTTTTCTGGTTTCCACAGATTTGTCTTTCTCGTGAAATGAGCTGCAACTGACGGGATTGTAAAACAGTTTGTTAGTAATTGTTCGTCGTTATCCGTTGAAAAACCACTAGTCAGTTTTCTCATCTCGTCGTGAAGAGATTCAGTACGGTCTATCTCGCCGTTAGGTTTTACAATTTGATCGAATTTACACTCTTCATCTTCAAAACTCTGAAGTGCAGTACTCTGAAATAACCACACTGACACAGAATCGTTTTTTTCCCGTGTGAATAAAATCAAATAAATTCTCCTCCCCTGAGAGTTCTTCGAAAAACTTCACGGGTAGATATTTTATGGTTCTCACTCGTGGAAATATGGTTACTGCGGAGGTCCACGCGTGTGCATTATGGTCAATAAGTTTTATTGGAGATCCCCTTGATTTATATTTCGATTCGTATAATTCTTCTCCTGTTATCGTCGCTATGGTTATTGGAAATTTTAATATCTTTTCTAACTCAGCTACGTTTTGAATTGTTGCACTGCTACTGCAAACGCCCATTCATTAATTTGTTTGCGTCTTACATCCGGAAACTTGTTTCCACGCAACGCATTTGTAAAATGCTATATTATTCGTTCGGCATCACAATTCAACAACGACTGTTTGAATATTATATAAAATGAAATTTCCTAACACCAAAGAGAAATAACTAAAAAAATGACAGTTTCGGTAAAAGTCTCTAGGATTTCACATACAGACTAATTTGTAAAGTCTCTCTTCCTAAGTCTATCAAATTATTGGACTGGTCCGTGAGTTTAAAATTAATTCTATTTAATTAATTATTATGACATCGCATATAGGCCTGATTTGTGGATCTTCAATTATTAGAAATCCGGGTGGAGCCTTTGGTGCAAACGAATATAAAATATATCCCTGCTGGGCTTGATTTGATTTTTCGAGATTTATTTGGTAACTTCCATCAATAACATCACATACTAGATTTATTGCAATCACCGAGGATATATTATCATTAGCAGGAGTAATATGTCGACAACAACGTCTTGGTCAATATTATGTTTGAGGATAGTTGTTTGTGGTTGTGTTACTTTTTTCTATGCGGTGAGTATTTGTGGGAAGTACTCATCGAGGAGCTCATTGGTTGATTTTTTTTTTTATTTCATCTGCATTATACTCGGGAAACTTAAATGCTGGAATATCTTATACGCGTATATTAAATGGTTATTTATCGTCGACACTCTCAATTATCAAACACACGGAAATGTTAAATCAAATTGTATACGATATGGAACTGTTTAATCTACGACTTATTCAAGGATTATTAAATGCCAAAGAATCCTTGAATAAGTCGTAGATTAAACAGTTCCATATCGTATACAATTTGATTTAATATTTCCGTGTGTTTGATAATTGAGAGTGTCAACGATAAATCGATAATATTTTCTTGAAAACTCTTACGTAATTTATTTAAATACTTCTTATACCCTTTATTAAGGGAATTAAATATATCCGGGACCTCATCTAGATATGATTTGATCCAACCATCCGCCCGTCCTCTATCAAAACTCCAAATCCCATTACCGTAAAAAGAATGATTTTTCAAAAATTGCCGCTCATGAACATATATATTTATAGGAAGGATATCATGATATGGTTTATTGTCTGTGATATAATCAGACGTTTTAGGTTCGGGTAGATTTTGATAAGACGGTCGAGGATGGATTTCAGGCCATCCTAGCACGGTTCTTTTTTAACTCAGATATATATCTACAGCATACCTGGGTGAGGTTATCTCAATCGCGGATGATAGTTTTGGACCATGAACTGTTATAGCGATGTTTGATTCTTTTCCCGTAATGGATTTTATTCTACGCTGTCATTCATTATTGATATGTTCGATTTGGTAAGACCCAGATGGTAAGGAAACTATATTCCAATCTGGAGTTTCCGCACTCCCATCGGCACCGGGTTTATTTTTACTCGCAAACACCAAGGAATGATTCGGTTACTGACCACCAAATGGTTTTGATCCAATATTCGGCCAACTGTGGTATACTTGTAATTTTGCATCGCTATCTCCTTAACCGAAATGGCAGTGGTAAAATTCACATTGAATTCAGGGTTGGTTGAGGTTATTGAGATCATGGTTGTCTTTTGCGGCGTTGTATTTGTCACTATCCGTTGAAGTAATTCCGTTGTCGACACTGACATTGTCATTGTTGTTGTTGTTGTTATTCTTGTGTTGTTTTTCTAATTTTGATGTTGCGCGTTGGTAGATGTTCGTCATCGCTGAGAATTCGTTATCTGATATTGTTGTGTCATCGAGACTGGATGATATCAGCGACGACAATTGGGAATTCGTGGTAGACGCAATATGTAACTTATTATATAATTGTGTACATCATTCTGACTGCATGTGGATATTTGTTTTGTAATGTTGCTAAGAACTCCTATAATTTTGTCGCCGATGACACACAAATTGTGACAACTACAGGTGCCAGTGCTGTTATCGTTGATAACAATATACCAGTTCCAGCAATTACACTTGAAACCGATTATACAATAATGTCAATGCTGTTAATTCGCTTGCGGTATTTTTCGCGGTATACTCGTCAATAAGTGTTGTTAGTTTAGTTTGAAACTCACGAACTTGATCATATCGATAGTGTTGGACATTCATTATACAATTTACTTAAATCAATTAGAAATTCTACGTAGTATGTCAATAATGCCCGAGCTAAATTACCACTGACAGAGGTTATTGTAAATATTCCTATGGCCCCATTTTCTATTATTGCACTTGCAGTATTAATTCCCATAGATGTATCCGATGACACATTAAATGATACTCCTGACAACAGGGTCAATCTAAAGATACATCTGTTTTCAGCGATAGTATTAATGATATTTTTTGAGGTCTCCAGTCGAAAGATCCTTGATATGTCGAGTACACGGTATTAATATTTTGTTTATGTGGTATTTTAATTTTCTCAAGACGTGTCGCGATAGCAGGAAAGTCACTAACGATATCGTCATGTGTTTTTTTAATCTTTAATTTAATAACAGAAAGTTTCATTGGGGCAGTCATCGGAGTACCAAGAAACTATCCAAGGTTTGCAAACGCACCTACATGAACATCATACTCAGTTCGCAGTGTTGTTAGTTTATCATCTGTGGTTTTATGCTCAGCTTGCAGTGTCGTTAGTTTAATGTCTAACATATCTATATATTTTTGTCACAGCGTCAGTATCCAGTGATCCGCCAAGTGTGATTATTTTATTTGAGTTCATGTCGAGGGGGCCTGTCATTGAGTCACCGGAATTTTTTTTACTCCATTGTTCATGTAATCCATAACAGTTGGTAAAAGAACTCCTGGTTTAATCTTGCAGGTGGAATCAAACATCGTTAGGGAATTTTCAGTTACTCCATTTATTTTAACTAGAATATCATTCAGGGAAACATTACTCGTTTACAATTTCCCTTGTCGATCTTGAAATATGACTATTTCGTTTGGATCCACATTTGCGATGTTTAATATCTCGGATATTTCATCTTCGATTATTTTTTTTTACCTCATTGGTTGTAAATATTTCCGCGGTGGGTTCTTTCAGGTTTGAGAGAGATCTTCCCCAAATATCAATCATTATATTTTAAGATCTCTATAGAAGCGATTACTCGTATATTCGTGTACGGTTTTATGGGGTGGTTTAGTTGATGTTGATATAGCGTTATGTACATTTAATGCTTCTAGGCCGCATATTAGTGGGTGGGTCATTTTCCGTGTTGGTAGCGTGGAGTTCCAGATCGAATTTTTAATTGATGCATATAACACATACATTCTTTAGGCGGTGATAATCCATATGAATCGAAATATATGATCACACGCGGATCAATCGCGCATACAACCCAGTGAGTTCCCGGTCCGGTGCTGTTATTGAGATTAATGATACCGGTTTCAACGCTGTTAGGTTCTTGTGGTAATTGATATCGCATAAAAACACCTCTAAAGTTTTTTATCGCTAATTTTTAGCAGCATCGAGTAAAACAAAATTTGACATTAAAACCTTTGGTCCTGGAGTTAGTATACCGTCCCTGGCAACCTCAGGCCCTTTCCGCTGTACCATGAATATAGAGTTCCTGGTAGACTTAGACCTTTTCATGCTACTGATCGTCTCTTTTTTATATCCGTTTCCAATCACCTCTTTTAGTGCCATCCTAGCGATGGTACCAACAGCTCCGAGAGCGGCCGCTTTCGTGACCGTGGGGGCGGCGGCTGAAATTAGCGCTGGTAACGCAGCGAAAAGTGGAAATATACCACCTGATTTTATCATGTCTTTGCCCACGGCCACAGAGAGAGAGAGGGACTAGAACACCCCTTTTATCTTTATTAGCATCCTTGAAATGCTTAATTAGACGAGCTGTCAGTGACAGTTTATTCTAAGCACCAGATATATGATTGTGTTTTAGCGATATCGTAGTTCCACATTTTTTAGCTGAATCCGATTGCAACTTTTTAATCTGACCAGAGGTCAGAGTAACATTAACATGACTATATCACATTTTTTAAAATACGAAATTGATTTAATTGTCTACATGTTTTTGAAAATATTACATAGTTTTCACTGGTGCATCAACTACCCTCATTCGTCCACCAACACTTCGAGTAGCATTGATTTGTCGCTGAGTATGACAGCAAATGCTCTGTAATTCGTGAACTTGGGGCTGGAGCAACTGGAAGAGTTACACGAGCTCGGAAATGTATGTCAACGACGGACAGTCTGGTTAAATCAATATGTTCCAACGAAAATAATAAATCGGATATCGATTTCTAAAAAATAAATGTGATATTGGCAGACCAGTATCTACATTATTATCACGACCCATTAAATGTCAGCAGGCGATGATACGCGTGTGCTATTTAGTTTTGTCCGTAATTAAGTAAAATATCCTGAGATGGTTCTTGTTGGCCGTTTATCCTCAGCGATACTTCAGAAACGCCAAGTTCATTAAATATCATATGGTTGCGAGTTTGTGAATTTAATCGCGACTTATCCTGTAACGCATCAAGTATATGCCGCTGCGCTGAAACCCCCTGTTTAGATGCAATGTGCCATGTAAATATACCGTTAACAGAAGACTCGGTAATATCTGTTGTTATCGTTAGCCATGATAGCAATGATTTACCACCTGTATCCATAAATGTTAGTAGTTTTTCCTATTCGGTGATTGATGGAGTCATTGCTGGAATCCACAGTAGAGTTTTCTTATATTTACTTTACCATCAGCGACTGAAGCTGCAGCAGGGCCTACTTCTAGCAAGATTGCATCATTATAGTCGCCGTTTCGCACGAGGACTACTGTATGTTTCGCTCCAAAGAAAACGTTTCTAACATTTCTACAAAATCCGAAAATATGAGATACTGGAATCGGGCAGTAAAATAATCTATTTTGCTACTATTCGCAGGCATAATCTCCGTAGATGGTAGTTTTCCTGGTGATTTTATCACCAGTGTGGTGGGTTTTTCGTCGTCGAATTAGTGTTATTAGTTTTTCTTTGGCGGCGTAAAATGCTTTACCGGCAACATCACCAACAGAGCTAATACCCTTATCACGAATAACATCAATAGCTTTCATTGATAATTGTTTTGCGATTGGTGCTATTTTTGGAGACATCCTTGCAAATATCCCTTGAATAACATGACCGAGACCATCTCGATAATACACCCTGTAAATAGGCAATCGTGAATTTACTGCGTAACTCATAGTTGGTTTACAGTGGTGTATGATCATTTTATTTAAATTATATTTATCTAATCAGTGAATCAAATCACCAATGACAATTAGTCACTATGATAATCATCAACTAGTTCATCGATAAATTCTCAATATACACCAATATCCATGATATCACAAAGTATTCTGCAGATATCAGCGGCTTTATTAATTATTTCCGGTGAGTTATTTCCGACTCGTTTCCCCCCGATGAGAATTGCTAATCGTGCTATGTCTCCGAGAACATTATTAGGACAACGAACAAGACCACTGCCATGGGTTCCAGATGGAGTTACACTCTGAGAAGATCCAGCTGCGAATGTTGCACCAGTTGCACCTTGCGCATCATCATCTTCTTCTCGATCAGATGAGATATAATATTCTTGTTGGTTTTGTTCTTGTTTTTTTTTTGTCTCCGTGTTGGTGTTTGACGTTTCTTCTCTTGTCTTTCTCCGTTTTTCTTTGTCGTTCTTCTTCTTGTCGTACATCATAATCAGTAATCACATCTCAATAGTTTATATACCCCAATTCTTTGTATTTATAATCCCCTTGTTCCATTTATATAATCAATCATTCCATTCATCGCATTTTATTATATTTCTCTCATATTCTTCTTTTAAAAATCCACTTCTTGAATGATAGCTTTTACCAGCAAAATCACCAAATTGTGATAATCGTAATTTTTAATATTTGAAATTGTTTTATTAGTGTTTTAGCCTCATCGGTAAATTTGTCCATAAAGGAGAAAACACCCTTTTGAGTTTTACCAACAGAACTTTCCTATTCTTCATCATGTGATTTAGCTACAGTTATCTGTTTTAACAACGGGAGAACAACCATTTTTCTATCTTCATCGTCGACAATATCTCCTAATATAGCCTTCTCATTGGTCAATGCAGCTATCTCAGTAGCTGTAGTTAACGGTTTAAATAATTGTGCAGTATCAGTTGCAAACCAGTTTGAAATTCTTGTCGCGCTTGCATTATTTGTCTGACAGAATCCCTTACGGGTATCAATCTTTTATTGTGTCTAATCGCTCTTCTAGTCTGGTTGTTAATGATTCTCCTACCATATATATATATATATATATATATATATATATATATATATATATATAATTTAAGGCAATTTCTGTACATAATTTAGGCAATTTCTGTACTTTAAAACACTCTTGTGTTTTCACTTCCGTGTTCAGTGATAAAAGCACTGGTGATCAAATCACTGGTGCAAAAAGATATAACACTTATCATACCTGGACAGGTTTTTAACTCCCCATACTGTGATATAGAATTTCAAACCCATGCAAATTGTTAAAAGGACTTCGTTGTGTGAAAAATTAGCGACAATTAGGCGTTAACTGTATTTGACTAAATTTCGAAATGAAGAATCACATATCTTTTGTTTCAAAAACATATTCGTATTTCAAAAATACTTATATTTGTATGGCAGTGTAGTGTTCTGTTTAATGAGTTCTCTTATCATTTTTATCCTGGAAATTATTATACGCTTCACCTAGTATTGTTGGCAGAGTTCACTCCTAATCTTTTCGACTGCGGTAAATAACGGAATGAATTTATTTACATCGCTGTTATATGCTAATGATTCGTTAATGGCTTGTTGTATCCTTTTAATAAGGGCATATTGAGAAGATAACATATATTTATTATTTTGAACGTTATCATCGAGATCTTGAAAATCAGAGAGAATTTGATAACAATCTATTTATCTGATAATTGTATTTTTTTATTCTTAAAATCTGAAATTGCGCTCATGATATCATTTATATTGAAATTCATTATATAATATATAAAATATATCATTTATATATTATCATATAAATATCCAAAAAAATAAACAGTAGCTATGAGAGGTTATCATTCACTAGGTCCCTTTCGTAGGGTCTTTTTTTCTTTGATCTGAAATCACATTCTCTCTTTGAGATTTTATCTCCGAGATTTGTTTGTTTTTTTGACCCTATGACCGTTTCTTTTTGGCCGACAGTTCCTTCTGAACCGTCTAGTGGGGCTGCCTTTAGCGTGATATAGAGCTGTTTGCATTGTTGCTACTTTTTATTTTCGGGGGCGAATATTAGTATTTGTTGTACACCTCCCGCAAGAATCGAATTCCCAGGAGTGCAAAGTCACACCTTCACGCATTTGACGTGATGGGAGGTGTACATGAAATACCTTTGATCTGGCGCCCCAATTATATATAAAAACCCTCAGACAGGTACCGTCGACAATAATGCCTGTCACGTGATTCGAACGCTGAGCATCGGGACGAGATACAACCGCGTACGGATTACGCTAAGTGTTCCAATCTACAGGTATATAATTTGAAATTAATATATACTTGTAGAGACATAAAATTGTAGCTAAATATCGTAGATTTCAAACTAACCCTCACAAATATATTTGTAGTTAAATTTTCTAGTCAAATCAACATAGAGAAAAATTTAGTCAGACCGTGAATCACTTCTATTTATATTATCAAAAATTCCTTCCAATGACAGTAACTCTATAACACACACATACACATCCCTGAAGAAATCATCTCCCTTTGGTGCTAAGATGTTTTTTTGAAATATTTCGGTCTATTCACCATTTTTAGTTTTGTCTGAAATAGTTTCGGTCTCCGTAGAGGCCTTATTTTTGTTTAAAAACATGGTCTGTTCACCATTCTTGCTGCTACAGTTTCAAGATGTTTAAATCACCCACCCAGTCACCATAGATTGTACGGTTGGCGTCAGTCATTTCTTTTCATTTTATATACTGTTTTGACTTTTGTGGATAGTTTCTTTCCCGTAATCTTACAAAATACCATTCCTACTAGCTAAAACATGTTGCCGTAATTTTTTATTGACGGTACTACGACATTTCGCCAAGGATCATTCATAAACATTATTTATCTGAAAGGGTCGTCCATGCAGCAGAGTCTAAGTCCTCATAAAAGTATAAACAGTGTATTTGGTTTGCAATTTAGACAACATAGCATATTTGATGCGTCACATTATGGACAATAGCATCACTTGAACGTAAAACCGAATGAGATAAAACAATATGGAGTTAACCAATTCTGATCAGGGATAATCTACTTTATGTAAAGGGTATGTGATAGCAGAAACGATTGTGTCTTACTTGCTTCCACAACATAAGATGAACAGTAGTCCGATAGCTTTAAGTCTTTCACACATTTTAGAGCAGGACTCTCAGCACAGGCATAATATGTACCAGATTCTTTTCCAGAGGGTAGTTTTAATCTTAACTTATCCTGTAAAAGAAACAATTTAAAAGTATTTGGTTTCATGAAGAATTGATTTAACTCTAGCGATCCCAGCATAATAAAATATATTAAAAAAGAGTTAAATGTTAGCTTGTTGAATTCCATTAATTGATACTACAAGGATTGTTTTGTGAACCTCTTGTTTCCTCTTCAGATTTGTGTTTCTTTTTGTTCATAGGCGTGTTACAGATTAATATCATCCATCATATCACATACAAGTTCTTGCTTAGTTGTTGTGCTCCAGTTAAATAAAATACATAAAGCAGTGTGTATCACTTGATTTGTATGAATGATGGGATTGATAATTTATATTTTGCATCCAACATCAAAGGATCAACCATAGTATATAACGATTATTTAAAATTAAATATATTGATAGCAATTAGAATTATTCATATTTATACAGTATGCGTGATGTACATTGTAAGATCTAATATTTACTAAACTACTACTGTATCTAAAATAATTTAAGTACCAATCGTGACAGGATCTATTGACATTCAATCGATCGTTAAAGACAAACATAGTAGTACACACACACACACACACACACACACACACACACACACATATATATATATATACATATATATATATATATATATATATATATATATATATATATATATATATATATATATATATATATATATATATATAACAGCATATTATAACTGAATTAGGTAGTTTGTCCTCATCATCATCTATCTCAATATTTCCTATCAACAATGGAATGAAATCTCTGAAGATTTTCCTAGCTGGATTCTTTTAGATTATTATTACAAAATAAATTATAATCTGTGTTATATTTGTCTGCATAAATCTTAGTTATCTTTCCGTTACAATTATTCGAAATCTTGCTAGGTTGAAGGTCAGCATATCTTGCAAAATCATTAATTAATCCCAACAACTAGAAGATGTTGAACACGAGAATGAATCTTATCACAGATAATAACTCATAATGTATTAAAAAAATATAATCTATCAAAGGAAGGTTATAAATTTAGTACTAACGATATATGTAACAGAAGAGTTAATTTAATAATGGAATTGACCCAAATATAATAAAAGAAACAATAGTTCATCAGTCTGTCATTGTGATGGAAATGTTGAAAGAACACAGAATTAATAGCTCTATACAAGTATTTGAACGTAGCATATATGTATTTTCTATAAACACTGTCAATGACTGGTATTTTTACGCTCACGATGATATTATGTTGCCGCTTGAATGTATTTGCTCTAAAAATATTGGCTAAAATGATTGTCTTTCTATCATTGAATTGGCAGACATAGCATACTCGACCAAAACGCTGTATCATGCTGCTTGATTTCATTCTTCGTTTTAAATATGATAATTTCCGGTATTGTTGAAACGGGTAGCATAATGAGTTTCACATTTATTAGTAATACACATGAACTTTAAATCAAACTAGTAACATCATTTTATATAGATTCATCCTTTTTTATTTGGTTCGTCAACGCCCAATTATGTATTACATCAACATCTTTTTAAGTTTACTAGCTGTTTGTACATTCATCCGCTTCCTTATTCGTTATCTTTCCTTTGTCTGCTTTTCATTTCTCTTCTAAAATGAGGTGTCTACAAATTTCGTTATTGTGTCTGAACTTTCCTGATATTTATAAAGGGACATATATATGATTATCGACATTGCTATTGCACTTATACTATGCTGACTTACGTTTCATCTCTCAACACGTATGGGCCCTTTAAAGGATGTTTAACATGATACAATCTTTTCATATTCTTTAGTGATGGGAAAGTAAATACCTAGCCTTTCATATAACACTATGCCTGAACGAATATTTGGTCAGCGAGACGAGCAACTTTCTTGGATGCAAACTAGCTCAACACAATATTAGGCTCTATTATGAACTTCATTCTTTTTGCAATACTAATATTTATAATGATAAAGGAAAAACACGAAACAAAGTCCGAAAAACACGGACAGTTCATTATGTTATAATAAGTTAATTGCATTCTGGAGTTTTGCAGACACGAATATTGTCCATTTAATGTGTGAAGATTTCTTAATGTTAAACTTTGATATGCGCGAAGCAGCAAAAAGGGTGAATCGGACATCTCTAATTGGGTTAGATTTCAAGCAAACAATTTTAAAGCTCTGTTTTTTTCAAATTAAGGCTTAGAGCTCTGTTTGTCAAATTAAGGCTATCTCGAAACCGAAAAAAAATGTCAAACCCAATTAAGACTTGAAACACAGACGCATATTTTGTGGTCGTGGGTTTATTAGCTGCTATGGTTTCAACCGAATATTTCATCAAGTCCGATACGATATCTTGATCTTGGGTCATGCAAATTTATCGTTACATATCCATGTGGGATTGACTGAGAGTGACTAAAGAAATTTCTAAAGAGATTATAGTCCATATCTCCACTACACCAGGTCTGGTGGATATTTCGTAGCGTATGAATGTCAACTCCATTAAACACAGCAATAATATTACAGTTATCCCTGATCAGTTTTGGTATTTGTGTACATCTCTGAGTAACATAAATCATATCAGTATTTTTATGTCTACCTCTGGAAAATATCCTGGCAGAGTTTGCTTGTTTATTCAGCATCACATTATCATATACAACTAAATTAGTAATTCTTCCATCAATAGAATCAACACTCGGCGCTTCTTCGGTATTAGTGACAAATTCAATAACATCCTCGTCGAATATCGATTTTGCTCCCCCGTAAAATCCTTTAACTTTTCGTAACATCGCTGATCATCTACAAATAGTGCTACAAATTACAATTTGTTCCATTTTAACCAACTCATTATTAGATTAAGTCAGATCTGCGTCTTGCCACTACCAGATGGTCCAATTATAATCAGGCGAATAGCATTTGGTAGCGCTGCATGATGCTTAACGGGTTCTCGTGCTTTTGTCGCAGAAAAACAAATACATTCATGTTATTATAAAAATAACATGGATCTATATTGTGTTAAATGTAAGATGCGTACTAGCACAAACGACTTGACAACAATAACAGCAAGCAATAACAGATCAGTACTTGCTGGTAAGAGTGTACAATGTTGGACAAAAAAATTAAATTTGTTTCTATGAAATCGGGTATTGATTTAAAGAAAAAACAAGCTGGTGATATTACATCAAAATTGACAAAATTTCCTTGAACTCCATGGTC
This sequence comes from Unio pictorum, assembly GCA_030141615.1. Taxonomy (NCBI): domain Eukaryota; kingdom Metazoa; phylum Mollusca; class Bivalvia; order Unionida; family Unionidae; genus Unio; species Unio pictorum. The sequence goes on from JARLTB010000071.1 coordinate 981,676, forward strand.
AAAATATCCAGGAGAAAATTACCTTCCAGGGTACAGTTATAGTGGCCCTAGAACCAGAATCGACATCAGACTTGATAGCCATGACCATCCCCGACCCGGCGAATATCCAATAAACGCTATTTATAAGGCGTGACATGCTCATAATGTTGCTTATAAAAGCAACAATCTGCAACATTGACATATCGCAGATGTGAAATTGATTCATGAGTTAAATTCTATTACTGATCAATCCTTCAAAGAAAAATTAGCATCCTGGTTGATAAAATCAGCGATGAAAAGTAACTTAATGCTGGTAATTAATAACAATATGGAATCTATTTATTATTCCCCAAGAGGATACTGGCAGGGTAAAGCAGCAATCGATAAACTAGCTAACGCCACAAACGTAAAAGAAATGCCACCGCAGCAGATTGGTTACCTAAACAGGCGATATGGCAGATTTATCTACCCACACCTAAACAAATTAACTTAGCACACTTTGATGTCAGCGTCCCTATTGAAGTTCATCAGGCTGATATATTATTTCTGCCGCATGTTACTGTTAATAGACGGACATGTAAATACGCGCTTACCGTAGTTGATGTTGCGAGTAGATACAAAGAAGCTGAACTAATGTTGACCAAGTCATAAACTGAAGCAGCAAGAAAACAATAAGGCCTACACGGACACCAAAACTAATTCAGACAAAACTAAAAAAGAATGTACACACCGAAACTATTTCAGGCAGATTGAAACTAGAGAGAGAAGGGTGAACAGATAAGTTTACAAATAAAAATAAGGTCTCTACGGAAACATCCTAATACCAAAGGTAGATAATTTCTCCAGGGATGTGTATATGTGTGATAGAGTTACTGTCCTTGGATGCGATTTTTTGAAAATATATCAATAGACATAATTCACACTCTAACTAAATTTTTCTTTATGTTGATTTGACTAGAAATTTTAACTACAAATTTTTTTATGTTATTTTAGAATATATTCTTGTGGGTTTATTTTGAAATTTACGATTTTTTAGCTACATGTGTATGTCTATACAAGTATATATTAATTTCTCCAGGGATGTGTGTTTGTTAGAGATATTGTCCTTGGATGGGATTTTTTGATAATATATAAATAGACATGATTCACACTCTGACAAAAATGTTCTCTATGTTGATTTGACTAGCAATTTTAACTACAGTGGGTTTATTTTTAAAATCTACGATTTTTATCTACGATTTTTGACTACAGTGGGTTTATTTTTAAAATCTACGAGTTTTAACTACATGTCTCTACAAGTATATATAATTTCAAAATATATACCTGTAGTTTTAACGCTTAGCGTAATCTATACGCGGTTGGATCTCGTCCCGAGGCCCAGCGTTCGAATCTCGTGACAGGCAATTTTTGTCGAAGGTACCGATTGGAAGGCTTTTATATAAAAAATTGGGGGCGCCAGCCCAACGGTATTTCATGTACACTTGACATCACGTCAAATCCGTGATGGTGTGATTTTGCACCCCCGGGAATTCGATTCTTGGGGGGAGGTGTACAACTAATACAAAGACAGTCTTCTGAGTATTCTAACATTTCGTTTCGCTTAGAAAATTCACTGGAGATATGTCTATAAGCTCCCCCGAAAATAAATAGTAGCATGGATGCAAATAGCTCTATGTCACACTAGGGTAACTCCTCAATTCGGTTCATAAAGAACTGTCAGCCAAAAAGAAACGGTCATTGGGTCAAAGAAAAACTTCGGAGATGAAAATCTCAAAGAGTGAATAATCAAAGCGAAAAAGGCCCTTTGGAAGACACAAAGGCCAATAAGGGACCCAATAAATGATAACTGCTCATCATAGCTACTGTTCATTTTTTGGATATTTATATGATAATATATTTTATATATTAGATATATACATATATCATATAATGAACTTTGAAAATATAAATGATCTCATAAACACAATTTCAGAATTTAAAAATCAAAAAAATACAATTATCAGATCAATTAGATTGTAATCAGATTCTCTCTGATTATCATGATCTTGATGATAACGTTCAAAATAATAAATATATGTTACCTTCCCAATATAGCTTTATTAATCGGATGCAACAAGCTGTTAACGAATCATTAGCATATAACAGCGACTGAAATAAATTCATTCCAATATTTGCCACAGTCGAAAAGATAAGAAGTCAACTGGGCCAACAATACGAGGTGAAGCGTACAATAGATTCCAAGATAAAAATAATTAAGGAACTCCTTAAACAGAACAATACACTGCCATGAAAACACTTAAATATAATACCTTACAGATATGATAAGTGTTATTCTTTTTACACGCAGTGATTTATCACCGGTGATTTTAAATGCAGAATTGAGTTGGTTGTTAGCTGTTACAAGTAAATCATATATATATATATATATATATATATATATATATATATATATATATATATATATATATATATGTGTGTGTGTGTATATATATATATATATATATATATATATATATATATATATATATATATATATATATATATATATATATATATATATATATATATATATATATAACAAATGGTAGGAGAATCATTAACAACTAGACTAGCTCGCGAGCGATTAGACACAATGAAGAGATTTATACCCGTAAGGGATTCTGTCAGAAAAAAATTGCAAGCGCGTCAGGAATGTTAAACTGATATTTGCAATAAGAACTGGACAATTATTCAAAGCTGTTACTACAACCACCAGGGAGATCATATACGGAAATAAAGAAGAAGAAATAAAGAGATGTGTGCTTCCTGAACTCGAAAAGATAGCAAAGGAAACTAAACAAACATCAGAACTGCTACAAAATCATCCTCCAGTGACATCGTGACTAATAACACAACCGGCAAGACTTCAAACTTGTCCGAAAAAAAACCGGTGAAGAAATAATCAAAGAATTACTGAGGAGGTTTTAACAGTAATCGATAAAAGTGATCCAAAAGAACATCCTGCTATTGTTGTTACGACTTATGAAATTAGCGAGAAAATGTTGAAACCAGGACATAAAACATACATTAGATATATAAAACAATGGGCCGATGTATTTTATAAAATAAAAACTAACACAAGTCGAATTGATACAAACAAATGTATCGTACATGGGATATCTCGATGCGGTGAGTAAAGTGAATGATCAATATGAAGAAATAAAACTAAATCGAAAACCGCAAAGATTGCAAAGAAAAAGACAACAATCTTGAAAGACAATGTCTCTCTCACCTCAACGTTAACCACCGCCTCAGCTAATCGTAGATGATGATGCTTTAGCAAATTTGGGATTTAGATCTGATGATGCACAAGGGGCAACTGGTAGTGGATTTTCTCATGGTTATGATCTTGTTCTTTGTCCTAATAATTACTCGGAGACATAGCACGATTGAAAATTCTCATTGGGGGAAAACGAGTTGGAAATAACTCAGCGGAAATAATGAAGCCGCTGATATCTGCAGACGACTATTTGAAGGTGGTATCATGGATATTGATGTATATCGAGAATTTATTGATGGACTAGTTGATGATTATAATAGTGACTAATTGTCATTGGTGCCTTTGTCATTGGTGATTGATTCACTGATTAGATACATAGCATTTAAATAAAATGATCATACACTAAAACCACTATAAACCATGATTGAGTTACGTAGTAAATTCACGATAGGGTGTATTATGGAGATGGTCTCGATGATGTCATTCAAGGGTTATTTGCAAGGATGGCTTCAAAAATAGCACCAATCGCAAAACAATTATCGATGAAAGTTATTAATGTTATTCGTGATAAGGATATTAGCGCTGTTGGTGATGTTGCCGGTAAAGCATTTGCCGCGGATAAAGAAAAACCAAAAACACTAATTTGACGACGAAAAAGCCCACCAGTGATAAAATCACCGGGAAAACTACCATCTACCGAGATTATGCCTGCTAGTATTAGCAGAATAATAAACAACGCAGTGGATCAAAAAAGCATCGCGGATAAATGTAGGATTTGATACTCAGGAAAATATTACTGCAAATATGATAGCGGGAAGTGAACTGAGATCGCGATTTAGATCAATAAATATATAATAAAATGTTAAATCGTCACCGGATCCGGAATTTGATTTAGATGCCCCAGTTCTCAAACATGATTTTGTACGCGATTATCAATTGTATTCCTATAACGCAATACCACCAAATAGTCGATCAAGCATCGAACTTCAGGTTCAAGACACAAGCAAATACTTTCTACCCCTTGAAGCAGTTATCGAAGTAGAAGGAGAACTTGTAACAGATGTTGATGTAAATACACCATATGCCGCAAATTTCCAAGTTGGTTTTGTCAATAATGGTATCATGGCATTATTTAATAGTGCTAGATATATGATTGATGGAAGAGATCTTAAATCTATAGAGCACGATGTCGATGTTGCCACAACAATAGTGGGCTTAGTAGGATATTCTGATGATTATACAAGATCGGCATGACCATCCATGATGTTCGCTAAGGATATTACTGATCACGCTGAACATATTCAGTATACTAGAGTAAAGGCAACACTAGATCGTGCAGTTGCAGTTATCGCTGAGGATAAATGGCCAACAAGAACCATCTGAGGATATTTTACTTAATTACGGACAAAACCAAATAGCACGCGCGTATCATCGTTTGCTGACATTTATGGGACGTGATAATAATGTAGATACTGGTCTGCAAATATCAAGGTTAGAATTTAGAAAACTTTATCCGATTTATTACTTTTCGTTGGAACATCTTGATTTAACCAGACAGTCCGTCGTTGACATACATTTCAGAGCTCGTGTAACCGATCCTCCTGCTGGTGGTTACAGAGCAATTGCTGTCATACACAGTGACAAATTAATGCAACTCGAAGGTAGGTGTTGGTGGACGAATGAGGGTAGTTGATGCGCCAGTGGAAAATATGTAATATTGTCCAAAAATTTATAACATTTTCAAAAACATATAGACAATTAAATCAATCTCGTATTAAATAAAATGTTATATAGTTATGTTAATGTTACTCTGACCCCTGGTGAGATTAAAAAGTTGCAATCAGCTATAAAATGTGGAACTACGATAGCGTTAAAACATAATCAGATGTCATGGTGGTCAAAATAAACTGTCATTGACATCTCGTCAGATTACGCATTTCAATGATGCCAGCAAATATAAAATGGGTATTCAGGTCACTCTCTCTGCGGCCGCGATCAAAGGCATGATAAAATCAGATGGTATATTTCCACTTCACGCTGCGATTCCAGCACTAATTGCAGCCGCGGCCCTTGCGGTTGCAAAAGCTGCCGCTCTCGGAGCTGTTGGTACTGCCGCTGTGATGGCACTAAAGAAAGTGATAGGAAAGAGATATAAAAAGAGACTATCAGCAAAAGGTCTAAGACTACCAGGAACTCCGTATTCATGGTACAGCGGGAACGGCCAGAGGTTGCATTGGACGGTATACTAATTCCAGAACCGAAGGTTCCAATGTCAATTTTGATTTACTCGATGCTCCTAAAAAAATTAGCGATAAAAAACTTTAGAGGTGTTTTTATGCGAGATCAATTACCACAACAACCAAATAGATTAAAAACCGGTATCATTTATCTCGATAACAGCACCGGACCTGGAACTCACTGGGTTGCATACGCGATTGATCCGCGTGTAATTGTTTATTTTGATTAATATGGGTTAGCGCCACCTAAAGAATGTATGCATTATATACATCAATTAAAAATTCCGATCTGGTACTCCACGCTACCAACATAAAAAATGACCGACCTTCCAATATGGGGTCTAGAAGTGTTAAATGTACTCAGCGCTATGTCATCATCAACTAAACCACCGCATAAAACCGTACCCGAATATACGAGTAATCGCTGTTTAGAGAGATCTTAAAATATAATTATTTACATTTGGGGAAGATCTCTCTCAAGCCTGAAAAACCCCACTGCGGAAGTATATTCTACCAATGATATAAAAAGAATAATCGAAGATGAAATATCCGAGATATTAAACATCTCAAGCGTCGTATTTCAAGACAGAAAAGAAAAATTGAAAACGAGTAATGTTTCCGTGAATGATATTCTAGTTTAAATCGACAGTGCCGAGGAAACTTATATCGTGGTATTTGTTTCAACAGGTAAAATGCGACCCGGAGTTGTATATTCAACCATCGATAGGAAACTAACATCATTGAACGATAATTATATATCATCAACAAATACATTATCGGCGCTACGTTCTTAATATGACGCTCATATAAATAGATTTACTGGATTACAAAAAAGTATTGAAGATGTTCAACTTCCAGTTTATAATTTCTTTGGGATTCCAACAATGATTCCACTGAAACTATCTGATCTAAAAACCAAAGATGATAAACTATCAACTATGCGATCTGAGTATATGTTCATGTGAGTGCGTTTACAAACCTCCGTAGCAATTTTAGAAAATCGGATGAAACCATGGATAGTTTCTTTGGTATGCCGATGACTGTTCCAATGAAACTTTCTGATATTAAAACAAATATCGATACGATTAAACAAAAACAAGACGATATAATTGCTGATTTTCCTGTTATCGCTACCCGGCTTGATACAATTAAAATACCACATAAACAAAACATTAATACCGTGTACTCGACACATCATGAAGCTTTCGACTGGACACCTCAAAATAATATCATTAATATTACCTCTGAAGTTAAGGGTATCTATAGACTGAGCCTGCTTTCAGGAGTATCGTTTAATGTATCATCGGATACATCTACGGGAATTAATATTCCAAGTGCAGTAATGGATAAGGGCGCCATGGGAACATTTCCAATAATCTCATGTCAGTGGTAATTTAGCTCGGGCATCAATGCCATACTACGTATAATTTGTAATTGATTTAAGTAAATTGTATAATGAATGTCCAACAGTATCGATATGATCAAATCTGTGAGATTCAAACTAAACTAGAAACTCTTATGGACGAGTATACCACGAATATAAAAAATTACCGCAGGCGAATTACCAGCGTCGACGTTATTGTGTATTCGGTTTTAAGTGTAATTGCTGGAACTGGTATATTGTTATCAAGTGTAACAACGCTTGCCCCTGTAGTTGTCACAATTTGTGTGTCATCGGCGACAACAATTACAGGACTGTTAATCACAAAACAAATATCCACATGCAGTCAGAACAAACTACGCGAGTAAATAATCAAGTTACATATCGCCGAGAATGCATAGTTTCAATTATCGCCGCTGATATCATCCAGTCTCGATGACACAACAATATCATATAACGAATTCTCCGCGATGATGAACATATACCACAGAGCAACATCAAAATTAGAAACACAACACAATAAAAATAACATTGGCGATGTCAACAACGGAATTACTTCAGCAGATAGCGACAAACACAACTCCGCAAAAGACAACCATGATCTCAAAAACCTCAACCAACCCTGAATTCAATGTGAATTTTCCTACTGCGATTCCGGTTAAGGAGATAGCGCTGGCAAAATTACGAGTATACTACAGTTGGCCGAATATCAGATCAAAACCATTTGGTGGTCAGCAACCAAATAATTCTTTGGTGTTTGCGAGTAAAAAAAAACCGGTGCTGATAGAACTCCAGATTGGAATATAGTTTCCTTACCATCTGAGTCTTACCAAATCGAACAGATCAATAATGAATGACAGCGTAAAATAAAATCCATTACGGGAAAAGAATCAAAAATCGCTATAACAGTACATGAACCAATACTATCATCCGCGATTGAGATAAACTCACCCGGGTATGCAATAGACATATATCAGAGTTCTATAAGAACCGTGGTAGGATGGCCTGAAATCCCACCTCAGGCGCCATCTTATCAAAATATACTAGAACCTAAAACGTCTGATTATACTTCAGACAAAGAATCATATCATGATGCAATAATATCGTACGATGGAAATAAAATATCTGATATTTATCGATTTTTTACTGATGTAAACTCCGTTACTAACGATGACAAACCCCCAGGAGGGAGATTGGATAATGTATGGAACAAGCCAAAATACAATGAAATTACCGAAAACTCCGTACAAACGAGTAAGGATATTGAAAAATAGAAATCCCTATTACAACAAACATTTAAAGAAGAATCTTCCTGAGATCAAATTATCAAATCTGTAGAAATAGGTAATCAAATTATCACCGATATGGAATCATTCAATTCACGATTTATTCAATATATATTACATAACGATTATCATAAAACAAGAATAGATTTTGCAAGGGTAAATAATATACGCGTTAAAGATATTCCATCATTTAAACTCCCCGGGTATAATGCAGACCAACTAAAGAAAACACTGTGATCTCCTTGATGTGTACTTTCCACAATCACTTGCCGACTGTAAAAAAAAACACAACCACAAACAACCATCCTCAAACATAATAATGACCCAGACGGGACAGGTATGCATATTGCTTCTAATAATGTAAATATATCCTCGGTGATTGCAATAAATTTAGTATGTGACGCTATTGATGGAAGTTACCAAATACATCTCGAAATATCAAATTAAGTCCAGGCAGGATACATTTTATATTCGTTTGCATGAATGGTTCCACCCGGATTTTTAATAATTGGTGAGCGAACAAATCCAGTGTATATGCGATGTCATAATGATTCATTAACGAGAATTAAGTTTAAAATCACTGACCAGACAAATTATTTGATTGACTTAAGGAATGAGACTTTACAAATTAGTCTGAATGTGAAATCCTAAAGGATTTCCACATTGATTATATCACCGAAAACTGTCATTTTTTAAGTTAATTCCCTTTGGCGCACATAAGCGAAGAATACAAAAATGGAATTTAGATGTATGTAAATTGAACTTTATTTTGAAAACGCTTTGAAAAAGCAGACTTTTGTACTCCCTCTGCAACACGTCCAACCGAAGGTTGGCAAATATCAAAATACTTGCCGGCTTCATTCATTGATTGAAATATTTATTCTTCGTTAGTTTCTGTGTTGAGTGATTTAACTGGTCTCCTTGCAACTGTTTTAAAAGTAACAGGTTTTTTAAATAATAAATGCGGATTATGGAGAATAAAACAGGAAATACTGCGTAATTATTCTAAATCTGTAGATGTTACAAATGAAAATAATTACTTGAAAAATAACCAGATATCAGACCTATCGAAACCTCCGTCGTCTTCCGATCCAATATGTTTATATAAAAGCAGTTACTTAAACGGTTGTGGTGGGTCAGGGAAGACGACTCGTGTGATCGAATTATTTCGAGGGAAACCAAACATGAGTGAGCTAACACCAACACATAGACTTTGCAAGAGTGATGAAACAGCGAAGAACTAATGTTTGTACTTATCACAGTTTCTTTCGATGGAAAGGTGACGCATGGACTCCTGATCGAATGGTCGAGAAATATATTCCTGAAATTATTATTTGGAATGAGATATGCACAGTGTGGTTAGAGATATAAAAATATTTCTTGATTGGCTATTGATAATGTGTGATAATTTGTGGCGATCATGGTCAAACACCACCATTTGTCGGTTTGTCTCCATGTGATTGGTTGAAGAATTTTGTACATTATTACGAAGAAATTAATACTGATCATAGATCTGTTGATAAAAAATTAAGTGAATTTAAGAAATCAATTAGATTACAACCGAATAAAATCCAGTGAAAAATAGCGCTTGAAATAATTTCAGAAACCACATTAACTGATTTTTGGGGAGCGTGGAGACCAAACGATTTGATAGTGGCAAGTACAAAGATAATCAGAGACACACTTCAGATGAAGTTATTTAAACCGCACAAAGAAAATTCGCAACACTTCAAGTACCACTGTGTTATAGGCCTACGGATACACGAAGACAGAATATCGAAGTTGATATTCCTGGACAAACTGAGAGGCAGATTCTCGTGTTAAATAATACTGTGTCGGTTGGTATCAATGTTGTCGAAGATGCATTACGTGCTGATAAATCTCCATGGACGCTAGGATACGCAATGACGATACATTCTTCACAGGTATTGACTATTTCCGATACAATTGTTTGGATCGTAGATGATCGCATCTAGTGGTCAAATGTTGTTTTCTTGGCAGTGTCCAAAGTACGAAGAATAAATCAACTTCGAAGAGTTGTTTTAGATGCTAATGACACCACAATCAGTGCTATTGTCAGCGATGATTTAATCAGGAAAAAGACTCGCTGGTTATAAACAACAGGATTAAAAAAATAACAGAGAATTTGATATTAATGCTGAATTTATAATTACGCTGAAACAACAACAGAATAATCACTGAGCGAGTTGTAATTGTATAATGCGTTGGTCATGGCCGAATAAAGATCCTCGCCAATTTACCGCATATAAAAAAGATAATAGTCTTGGTCATACCAGAGATAATGTGATGCTGACCTGTGTTGAGTGCAACAGACCCAGTGGTGCTAGTTAAGACCACGTTGTGGTAATTGAGTATCCTCGGGTATCACTTGTAATTGTTCACGTATAAATCCGCGCTGAAGAGCAGTTTAATCTAATCTATACATTGCTGTTCTACCCGTGGATCTTGTTATGTTAGATATTTTATGTGTAGTGACACTCCAAATAGGATCAGTAGCTCTTGTTTAACAGCCTTCGAGTTCTCCTGGTTCACATAAATATCTCACAGCGACATTGCCGAGTATTTGTTGTTTTGAAAAATCATTTTTTTTGGTTTTTGTACACGTATATATCTTTTTTTTGATAGGGTCAATAGGTTTCATATTGATTGTTAGAGTAATTTCACTATTTGGCGCGGTAATTACACCTGGCAATCTATTGACCCATTCACGAGATCGTGTATCCTGGATAAATTCCTTCGCGTATTGATATCTAAATAACCGCTCAGCAAGTGTCCGATTACATCGTTCAACAATTGTCTGATCGCGCTGTAGTGCAGTTTGTCCTCGTCTGATGGTGACATTATGATGTTTCATTGTTGATAACATTACACCCTGAAATTCCTTGCCAGGATCAATCTGCCATAGATTTGGCCACTGCAGAGGACCTCGTCGATAAATCCTTTCAAACTGAGAAACTTCTTCAGTTGATGACTTTGTCTTTAACGGCTCTGCTTGTTTGTATCTACTCACAACATCAACTACGGTTATCGCATACTTATATGTTTGTTTGTTACAAGTATCATGCTTCAGTAATAATATATCAGCCTGGTGAACTTCATTAGGGACGCTGACATCAAAATGCGAGCAGTTAATTTGTTTAGGCGGTGGTAAATAAATCTGCCATATCGCCTGTTTGGATAACCAATCCGCTGCGATGGTATTTTTTACTTTTGAGGCGTTAGTGAGTTTATCGATTGCTGATTTCCCCTCCAGTATCATCTTGGGGAATAATAAATAGATTCCATGTTGTTATTAATTACCAGCACCCAGCATTAATTTACTTTTCATTGCCAATTTTATCAACCACGAAGCTAATTTTCTTTGAAGGATTGATCAGTGATATAATGTAACGCATGAAACAATTTCACATCTGATATATGTCTGTGTTGCAGATTGCTGCTTTTATAAGCAACATAATGAGCATGACATGCCTTATCCATAGCGTTTACTGGATATTCGCCAGGTTGGGGTTGGTCTTGGCCATCAAGTTTGATATCGAGTCTGGTTCCAGGGCCACAATAACTGTACACTTGAAGGTGTTTTCTCCTGGATATTTTGCCCTTGGAGTCAAGGGAAGTTTTGCTAATTTGGCTGCAATATCTCCTGCTCGAGTTTGTTTTAAAACCTGAGAAACAAATCTAAACTTTTGTGTACCACACTTTACACACCTACCAGGAATTGCTGATCTGTTATTGCTTGTTGTAATTGTTATCAAGTGGTTTGTGCTAGTATGCTTCTTACATATCACACAATATAGATCCATAATTTATTTATAATAACATCAATGTATTTGATTTATTGGCGACAAGAACACGAGAACCCGTTACGCATCATGCTGCGCTACGAAATTCTATTCGCATGATTATTTTTGGACCATCTGGAACTGGTAAGACGCAGTATTTACTTAATTTGATAACGAGATGGATCAAATGGGATAAAGTATATTTGGTAGCCTCAAGTGTAGATGATCAGCTATGTTATGAGGTGTTAAAAGATTTTAACGAGAAAGCACACACTGAAATCGATGAAGATATTATTGAATTTATAACCAATATCGAAGAAACACCGAGTGTTGATGTTATTGATGGAAGTATCAACAATTTAGTCTTATATGATGATGTGATGCTAGATAAGCAAGCAAACCTTGCTATGATATTTTCCAGAGGTAGGCATAAAAATACTGATGTGATATATGTTACTCAGAGATATACACAAATACCAAAAGTGATCAGGGATAACTGTAATACTATTGCTGTATTTATTGGAGTTGACACACATACACTACGAAATATTCACAAGACCTGTATGTATTATAATCTCCTTAGAAATTTATTTAGTCATGCTACGTCAACCCCACACGGATTTATAACGATAAATCTGCATGACCAAGATAAAGATATGGTATCGGACTTGATAAAATATTCGGTCAAAACCATAAAACAGTTTATGTTTGTCTGAATTAGTTTCTGTCTCCGTAGATGTTTTAAAACTTGGTCTGTTCACAGTTTTAGTAGTCTGAATTAGTTTCGGTCTCCGTAGAGGCCTTATTGTTCGTTGAAAACTTGTCTATTCACACTTCTCTCTCTCTATTCTCGTCTGCATGAAATAGTTTCGGTCTGTAGTCGTCTGAATTAGTTTCGGTCTCCGTAGAAGCCTTATTTTTATTTGAAATCTTGTCTCTTCACCCTTTTCTCTCTCTAGTCTCGTCTACTTAAAATGGTTTATATCTGTCCACCCTTCTTGCTGCTACTGAAGTAGCCTCTGCATTTGAAAGGATTTATCCACGAGGTCCTCTGCAGTGTCCTAATCTATCCTAGGTTGTTCCTGGCAATGAATTTCAGGGTGCAGTATTATCAACAATGAAGCATCATAATAAAACGTTACGACGAGAACATAATGCAATACACCGCAATCAGGCAATTGTTGAACTTGCTCAGCGGTTATTTGGATATTAATACGCTAAGGAATTCATCGAAGTTAAACGATCTCGTGAATGGGTCAAGAGATTACCAGGTGTGATAGCTGCGCTAAATTATGAAATTACTCGAACAATTAATACGAAACCTGTTATCGCGATCAAAAAAGTATATACCCGTACAAGCGCGAAATGATTTTTCAAAGGAGCGAATACTAGGCCATATCACTGTAAGCTATTTGTACGAGCCGGGTGAACTTGAAGGTGGTGAAAAAGAGCTACTGATCCTATTTGGACTGTTAATACACACCAAATATCTAACATAACAAGATCCACGGGTAGACCCGTAATCTATTGATTAGATTCAACTGCTCCTCAGCGTGGATTTACACGTGAACACTTACAAGTGATAACCGAGGATACTCTATTACCGCCACGTGGTCTTAATTAGCACCTCTGCGTCTGTTACACTCAAGACAGGTCAATATCACATTATCTCTCAACACTAATCTGAATTTGTAAATTTAGACACTGCTTCTCTATGTTTGATATCTATATAAAATTAATCAGTGCCGACTCTAACCGCAAAATCAGGAAATATATTTATCATCGATAGCAAATTGATAGAAGCATAAACCAGCATAGACGCCCTTAGATGTACGTATTGGGGACATTCTCCATCAACGTAGCTAACAGTTGTTCCGAATTGTGTTCCATCGGGCAAGAAAGAATCTTTACGATTGACATATATATATATATATATATATATATATATATATATATATATATATATATATATATATATATATCAAGATGTTGCATCTGCGATTATAAAATCGTATTCAGCATCATCTAGAATTAATCGTGAATAATGTCGCTTGTGATCGTATGCTCCACCCTGGATGAATGTACCAATTATTCTTCTACCGAGATCCTTTGCATGTTTATTTCTGGCTTTAAAGATCTCATTGGATGCTTTAACAAAATTTTCTTCGTCGAGATCAGGAACTTTTTCCTTGTAATCGTTAATTATACTATCAAGACTATCGGTTGTGGTAACCAAATTTTAGTCTGCCCGCGATATTTTATAATTGCTTCGGATTGCCCGTAATAACACTATTGTTATTCAATGTTTTTCAGATATATGTCTACCAAACCAAACATTACAGCATGGATGAAGTCCTTGGGCAAACTCGAATGATACCACTCAAGCGAATCCGGTTAGATCAAAATCGATTCAAATACCCAGCGCACTCTCCATACCCGATAAAACTCCCTAGATAACACGCAACCATATCAAGCAAAACAAACCAACATTTTCAGGATCATATTTAGTATTCCATAATCCACCGTGTCCATATTCTAAACAACTGGCTTGAACATCTGAGAGAAATTCAGCGGGTGTTGGTTTCTACAAATTTTTCTTTAGCGCGAAATGAGCTGCAATTAATGTGATTTTAAAACAGTTTGTTAGTAATTCCTCGTTATTATCTGTTGAAAAATTCCGAGCTAGATTTTCATCGCGTCGTGATCAAACTCAGCATGGTATATTTCACCGTTAGGTCTTAAAAATTGGTCAAATTTACACTCTTCGCGTCTTCAAAATTCTGAAATAATCACACTGACTCAGGATCGTTTTGACTCCCCGTGTAAAAAAACCAAACAAATTATCACCCCCCCCCCCGAACTCTGGGGGTGGATATTGTATGGTTTAAACCCGTGGAAATATTGTTACTGCGTTAGACCACGCGTGTGCATTATGATCAATGATCTTGATCGGAATTCCCTTTGATTTATATTTCAATTCGTATAATACTTCTCCTGTTATCGTCGCTACGGTTATTGGGAATCTTATTGATGTTTCTAACGCAGCTACATTTTGAACTGTTGCCCCATTATCCCTGACTGCTAGTGCCCATTCGTTTTTTTACATCTTAGATTTGTCAGTTTGTTTCCACGTAACGCATTTGTAAACTGCTCTATTATTCGTTCGGCTACACAATTTATCATCCCTGTCTGTCAGCGGTAACAATTTCATAGGTTTTAATTTCTCAACACCCGGGTTGTCACTTATCGGGTAAATCCCATAAACAACCGCGGTCACAGGATAAGCTCTCTCGTAATACGTTTTGTCAATTCCAGTCAACGCTCTTGGTTTGGAATCCTGACTCACGGTGACAGTCATTTTTTGTCAAGATAGGATCAAATTTATCACGAATAATCCAACGACCTGTTTCTGAACGGATAATGATTTTCACTCTGAAAAATACCTTCGATCGTCAAGATGCGATATTATTCCTGTTGCCCTTTGGTCGGTCATGGTAGCATCAACACTACCATCAATTTAAAATGTTGACAAACAATGAAATGCTTCGTCGCGCTTAAATTCGTTAAGCCCTTCATGGATTTTTTTTTACCTATCATGTTTATATAACTTATTAGACCCTTATTTTGTGCATCTACGGAGTTTCTATCGAGATTGAATTTAACAATTTTCCAGGGTTTGATTTTGGATATTCTATCAAACTCCTTCATATTACAATAAAAACAAGTATTTAAATACAATTTATATATATATATAATGAATCACTGTAAATGGCTTATCATAGGATCAGTAACCGTTTGTAACAAATCGTGCAGAAACGAATTCTGTGGATATCATTCACAGAGTGTGCGACGTGGAAGCTCAGGTCCGTGACCTTGTGTACGATGTGGTGTTGGAGTACAAGGGAAGAGTCAGCTATGTCTCAGTTGTGGTGGTAAACGATACAGGGAACTTAAGCGCTATTGTGATAAGCGAATCAAAGACTCTAGCCCTAGCTCTGTCCCGGACAATGTCATAAGAACACCTCAAGACTATATTACAAGATTCTCAATAAATAATAATTAAACCAAATAATTAATTAGACAAATAAATACTTATGTATATAAATGAACTAAGAATTTAAACCACATCCAACGCTCATCTACTATGAAGCGTCAGGTGATGGTATAGTAAGACATCGGAGACTGAAAATCCACTCGGGGTTGTCATCAATCAGGGTTATTTGATATTTACTGCTGGAAGGAAAAGTCATGTTAGCCATCGTATTATTTTTGAATGTTTCATTGTAATGATAAACGATGGTTTTGTAATTGATCACATTGATTCAAATTCTAGGAATAATACTGTAATTAATTTATCACTCAGAGTCAAAATGCTGCATTAGGTAGAACTGGTACTTGTAAATCCCTTGGAAAAATAGCGGTTAAATCTCTTAATATAGAAACTAAGGAAGCAACAGCATTTCAATCTTTGAATAGCGCCAGCAAGTATTTTGATATTTGTATGCCCTCGGTGCGATATGTTGCAGAAAATATACATAAGTCAGCACTTTCAAAGAGATTATTATAACCCTATTAATGAAGGGACTCTTTTGTACCCCCGGGAAGTAATTTCATTAGGGGGGGGGGGTGCAAAAAAATCTTTTGAATTCAGAGAATGGGGTCCGTTTATGTGTGTTTGTGTCGTTTTACATTTACTGTGTTGTCCTAAGTTGTACCGTCCTTATTGTAAATACTTGTAAATAGTGTAAATATAACTTGTAAATGCTTGTAAATGGTGTAAATATAACCTGTTAATATTTGTATATACATCTTGTATATACCTGTAAATAATATTTCATCATCATCATTCATCCGCATTATTGAACTCCTAGCTAAGGGTTGTTTCATCGTAATACGTAATTAACCAACCACGTCTTCCTTAGGTTCTAGACTGTTATTTGACAGATTAGAGGCTCACAACGGGGCATTGTTTCGTGTCCTCGTTACATACGTTAATTAAGATTATATGTTTTGCCGTCTCCATATACCTTAATTAAGATTATATACTAACTATATGTTGTGCCGTTTTTAGAATACTGTAAATATAACTTGTACATACTGAAAATATTGTAAATACTGTATATACAATGCTGTAAAAATACGCTGTACACATTATATATTATATAATGAATAACGAAAATATAAATGACAATTTCTGCAATCACGGATTTCAAAAATCAAAAAATATAATTATCATATAAATTTCATTGTGATCAGATTTTTTCTGATTTTCAGAATTTAGAAGAGATAGCCATAAATACCAAATATGTGTTGAGGTCCCAATACGGTTTCATTAACAAGATACCACAAGGCGTTAACGAATCATTAGCATATAACAGCGAAGTAAATAAATTCGTTCCGCTGTTTACCGCAGTAGAAAAGATTAAGTCTGACCTTGGTAGACAATATGAAGTGAAGAAAACTATAAATTCTAAGATTAAGCAATTAGAGGAACCGATTAAACACAACAATACGCTACCATGAAGTTAAAAACGCAATATAGTAACAAGCTAACAGGAAGTTAAAAAACAAAATATAGTAACACGCTACCAGGAAGTTTGAAAACGTCCTCTACGTATTGATAATGAAACCAGATCAGTGTTATTATTGATTTTTGTACACCGCGCAACGCGGAAGTAAAATAACACTGATATTTTAAGACGGAAATCTTACTGGGAAATCTTAAGATGGGAAATCGTTCACGTAAAATTCAATAAGATTATTGGACTGGTGAGTGAGTTTAAAATTAATTCTCGGTAATGAATCATTATGGCATCTCATATATACCATATTAATTGGTTCTTCAATTATTAAAAGTCCGGGTGGATCCGTTGGTGCAAACGAATATAAAACGTATCCCTTCTTGGCCTGATTTTATTTTTCGAGATTTAATTGGTAACTTACATCAACAACATCACATACTGGATTTATTGTAATCACCGAGGATATGTTCACATTTTGAGGAGAGATATACCT
The DNA here is from genome assembly GCA_030141615.1 of Unio pictorum. Lineage (NCBI taxonomy): Eukaryota > Metazoa > Mollusca > Bivalvia > Unionida > Unionidae > Unio > Unio pictorum. Next base: position 999,636 of record JARLTB010000071.1, read on the forward strand.
ATCACCACCGTCTGGGTCAATACTATGTTTGAGGATAGTTGTTTGTGGTTGTGGTATATTTTCCATGCGGCGAGTATTGGTGGGATGTATTCATCTGTGCCATCAATCCCGGATTTTTTTAATTGGTCTACATTATACCCTAGAAGCTTAAATGTTGGAATATCCTCTACACATATTTTATATTTATCTGCGAATTCTATTCTTGTTTTAGGATGTGTATCATTTAAGACCGTTTGAATAATCAGTAAATTAAATATTTCCTTGTCAGCGATAACTTGATTACATATTTTTATGTATTTGATGATTTCATCTCGCGGAGATTCTTGGGAAAATTTTCCTCTTAGTATATGTCTATATTTTTTCAAATTCATTTTGTATTTGATGAAATGTTCAGTAATTCTACTTTGAAGTTAAATAACACTGATATTTTAAGACGGAAATCTTACTGGGAAATCTTAAGATGGGAAATCGTTTACGTAAAAGTCAATAAGATTATTGGACTGGTGAGTGAATTTAAAATTAATTCTCGGTAATGAATCATTATGGCATCTCATATATACCATATTAATTGGTTCTTCAATTATTAAAAGTCCGGGTGGATCCGTTGATGCAAACGAATATAAAACGTATCCCTTCTTGGCCTGATTTTATTTTTCGAGATTTAATTGGTAACTTACATCAACAACATCACATACTGGATTTATTGTAATCACCGAGGATATGTTCACATTTTGAGGAGAGATATGCCTATCACCACCGTCTGGGTCAATACTATGTTTGAGGATAGTTGTTTGTGGTTGTGGTATATTTTCCATGCGGCGAGTATTGGTGGGATGTATTCATCTATGCCATCACTGCCGGATTTTTTTAATTGGTCTACTTTATACCCTAGAAGCTTAAATGTTGGAATATCCTCTACACATATTTTATATTTATCTGCGAATTCTATTCTTGTTTTAGGATGTGTATCATTTAAGACCGTTTGAATAATCAGTAAATTAAATATTTCCTTGTCAGCGATAACTTGATTACATATTTTTATGTATTTGATGATTTCATCTCGCGGAGATTCTTGGGAAAATTTTCCTCTTAGTATATGTCTATATTTTTTCAAATTCATTTTGTATTTGATGAAATGTTCAGTAATTCTACTTTGAATGGTTTGATAACACCCACCGTTTGGTTCTATCCACCAACGAAAGAAATCCAGAGCTAGAAAATTTCTTTCGTATAATATCTCGGCATAACTATACGATTCCTGATCGGAAGTATAATCAGATTGTTTAGGTTCGGGTACATTTTGATAAGATGATGTTAGAGGTGGGATGTCAGGCCATCTTAGCACGGTTCTTATAGAACTCTGATAGATATCTGTAGCATACCCGAGTGAGTTTATCTCAATCGCAGATGATAATGTTGGTTCCTGAACTGTTATAGCGATGTTTGATTCTCTTGTGACAACTCCAGGTACCTGTGCCGTTATCGCTGATAACAATATACCCGTTCCAGCTATCACAAAACAGCTCTAAGAGCGGCAACTTTTGTGACCGCTTGGGCGTCGGATGCAATTAGCGCTGGTAACGCAGCGAGAAGTGGAAATATACCACCTGATTGTATCATGTCTTTGATCGCAGATGCAGAGAGAATGACCTGAACACCCTTTTTTAATCTTTGCTTGCTTTATTGAAATGCTTAATCTGACGAGCTGTCAGTGATAGTTTATTCTGACCACCATATATTTGATTGTGTTTAACGATCTTGTAGTTCCACATGTTTTAGCTGAATCCGATTGCAACATTTTAATCTGACCAAGAGTCAGAGTAACACTAACATGACTATATGACATTTTATTTAATACGAGATTGATCTAATTGTCTACGTGCTGTTGGAAAACATTTACATGTTTTCTACTGGCGCTTCAATTCTTCCACCAACACCTTTTAGTAGCATTGATTTGTCACTGTCACTGAAAATGACAGGAATTGCTGTGTAATTAGGGATAGTGATGGCACCTGGTGCATTAGTCGGACTAAGTACACGAGCTCGGAAATGTATGTCAACGACGGACTTTCTGGTTAAATCAAGATGTTCTAACGGAAAGTAATAAATCGGATATCAATTTCAAAAATCTAATTGTGATATTAGCAGACCGGTACCTACATTATTATCACGTCCCATAAATGTCAGCAAACGATGATTCGAGCGTGCTATTTGGTTTTGTCCATTATTAAGTAAAATATCCTCGGATGGTTCTTGTTTGCCGTTTATCCTTAACGAGACTTCAGTAACACCCAGTTGATCAAATATCATATGGCTAAGTGTTTTTACGAATTTAATCGTACCTTATCCTGTAGAGAACAAATATATGCCGCATCGCAGAAACACCATGTTTTGATGCCATGTGCCATGTAAATAAACCGTTAACAGAAGTCTCATTAATATATGTTGTTGTTCTTAGCCATGATAGCAATGGTTTACCACCGGTATCCATAAATGATATTAATTTTTCCTCTGCGGTGATTGATGGAGTAATTACTGGCATTCACAATGAAAGTTTTGTTATTTTATACTTTACCATCAGGAACACCAGCACCATGCCTGATTGCATCATTATCATCACCTGTTTGCACGAGGACTACTGTATGTTTCGCTCCAAAGATAATCCTTTTAACATTTCTGCAAAATCCGAAAATATGATACAGTTGAATCGCGCATGAAAATAATCTAGGCGGTCCTTGCAACATGGATACGCGTGTTGCAAACCAATGGTTGTAATTAATATAAGTATCTTTTATAATATGAAAGACACCACCTGATCTACCTTCATATTCAGCTGTTGTGGATCAAGTGCAGTAGCTCTTGGTGTCCTAACTTTAACATTCTGAACATGTTCAACGTGATCAGTAATATCCTTAGCGAACATCATAGATGGTCCATCCGATCTTGTATAATCAACAGAAGATCTCGCTAAGCCCACTATTGTTATGGCATCATCAACATTATGCTCAATAGATTCAATCTCTCTTCCATCGATCATATATCTAGCGCTACTAAATAATGTCATAATACCATTATTGACAAAATCAACTGGCAAATTCGGGTCATATTCCCGATCAGCATTTGTTAGAAGTTCTCCTCCTACTTAGATAAATGCTACAGCGGGTTGAAAATATTTGCTTGTATCTTGAACCTGAAGTTCGATTCTTGATCGACTTCTTAGTTGTATTGCGTTATAGGAATAAAATGATTATATATATATATATATTTCTCGATCTAAATCGCGATCTTGCCCGGGATTTCAAACCACATCCCGCTATCATATTTGCAGTAATATTCCCCTGAGCATCAAATCCTTCATTTATTCGCTCTTCTGTTCTTTGATCCACCGCGCTGTTTATTATTTTGCCTACACTCGCAGGCATAATCTCCGTAGGTGATAATTTTCCCAGTGGTGGTTTTTCTCGTCGACGAATCAGCGTGATTAGTTTTCCCATGGCCGCAGATAATGATTTCCTGGCAACATCACCAACAGTGCTAATACTCTTATCAAGAATACCATCAATCGCTTTCATCGATAATTGTTTTGCGATTGTTGCTATTTTTGGACCCATCCTTGCAAATAACCCTTGAACATCATCACCGAGACCATCAACATAATCCATCTTATAAATAGGCAATCGTGAATTTACTACGTAAGTCATAGTTTGCTTCGTGGTTGTAGTGTATGATCATTTTATTAAAATGCTATTTATCTAATCGCATGACTAATTGTCATGGACAATCAATCACCGGTGACATTCGTCACTGTGGTAATCATCAATGAGTTCATCAATACATTTTCGATATAAACCAATATCCATGATACCACCTTAAAAATAGTCGTCGGCAGATATCAGCGGGTTCATTAATTATTTCTGGTGAGTTATTGCCAGCTTGTTTACCCCCGATGAGAACTTCTAATCGTGCTATGTCGTTTAGAATATTACTAGGACAGGGAACACGACCACTACCATGGGTTCCAGAATGAGAAAATCCATCACCGGTAACACCAGTTGCGCATTGCGTATCGCGAGACTATTCATCGAGTGATCTATTAATTCTTTCTAAATGATCATCTGTTTCTTATTTCTTATTTCTTATTGTTTAGATGAGAAAGACTCTTATTTTGAAGATTGTTGTCTTTTTGTTTCCGACTTTCGCTGTTTTAATTCTTCTTTTAGCTGTTTTAAATCTTCTCTTCGCTGTGTTTGTTCTTCGATTTTTTTGGCGTCGTAGTTCTTCTTTTTGCTATTGTAGTGTTTCTATTTTTTATTCATTAAGGTCTTTATATTTATTATTTGCTAAATATTTAACTTATCGATATATCCTATATACGGTCCACTTTTGTATCAACTCGGCTTATGTGTCTTTTAATTTTAAAAAGTACATCAGCCCAGTGTTGAGACTTTTAATGTATATTTTATGCTTCGGTTTCAACATTCTTTTTTATCTTCGTAACGCGTAGCAACAAATTCGTTAAATTTTTCCGGACCTGTCTTATCGATAAATGCTAAAATCTCCTAGGTAAATTTATTACGTAATTCTAGAGAAGGCTATTGTAACAGTTCTGATGTTTGCTTAGTTTCTTTTGCTCTTTTTGCAAGTTCAAGAAGAACGCCTCTCTTTATTTCTTCTCCTTCTTTTCCATATATAGCCCCTTTAGTGGTTGTAGTAACAGGTTTGAATAATTGTTCAGCACCTGTTTCAAAATCAACTTGAGATTCCTATCGCGCTTGTAATTTATTTCTAACATTTAATGGATAAATCTCTTTATTGCCTCTAATCGCTCACGATTTAGTCTAGTTGTTAACGATTCTCCTATCATTATTGTTATATGATGTGATTTAATTGTAGCAGCAAACAAGCCCACGACAACAAAATATGCGTCTGTGTTTCACGTCTTGGTTGATTTTGACATTTTATTTTCGGTTTCGAGAAGGCCTTAATTTGACAAACAGAGCTCTAAAATTGTTAGGCGTTAATTTGACAAACAGAGCTTTACAATTGTTTGCTTGAAATCTAACCCAATTAGCAAAGTCTGATTCACCCTTCTGGCTGCTCGCGATGATTTTTGACCCAGAAGACTTTTGGCATAGTTGATCAAGTCAATTTTATCTATCACTAAAATTATCTACTACGTGTGCATTATTCCATTCTGGAACGTGTGCCACCCACCTATCATTGTATAGATTGCTGCTTGCATCTCTTATAAAAAAGGAGAGTATAAAACATTGCTATGCTCCTCGTAATGTCACACTTTTGTCATGAGTATTACTTAGTTCGTCGATCAAAAGACATCAATAATTCTACAAGTTTATGATCATCAACATTAAGTGAAAAGAAGTTCGCATGTTAGCAGTTAATGCGCCATATTCATTTTCATGTTGGATAATACGTGTCTCGTGCTGACATTTGTCATGAATAGTGTAGGAGATGAATTATCTTACATGCCATGAAATTGGAATATCAAAGCCAAAAATATGATGTTAGTTCATAAATTAGTGACTTGGTGTAGTTGGGGTCTCGGGGCGAGGTAGTACCTCTGATGGTTGAAACATGTCGTACCTTCCCAAGGGTATTTCATCCACATTGGTCTTCCCAGATTCCTAACTGACTTGTGGCTCGCAGCAACTATTTGATGCGATACCCGCCGCACTCCAGTAAACCTCATTGAGATTTTTGCTGATTTTAGGGACTTGTTCAACCAAGCATGTGAAGGCTGCTCCTGCTGACTGGAGAGGTAAAATCAATCAGAAGATCCATTTTCCAGGAAGGCAGTTGAGCAATGCGCTGTGTAATGCAGATGGCATGTTGGATGACAAAAGAAGACATGGCAATCCACGTCAGCCAAAGATGTTTCACCCATAACAAGTTAACGTGTCACTTGAATCCCACCTTTGCGACCGAGAGGGCTAGTTTGCTTATAAGCAACAGGTTCGTCACCATAATCTTCTTATTGCGCAGGCTTTTTTTGTCAAACGCTCTTTACTCAAACAAACGAATTCACTTTCTTTATACCTGCGCGCATCTTTCAAGTTCAACGGTGATGAGCATGGACAAAGCGACAGGTAGAGGTTACTACTGTCAGTCGTAATTCCAAACCTACAATTAGGCTGTCTATGGCCAAGTAGTCGTTTTCATATGAACTAGTCGGGCAAAGATGTGTGGAAGTATCCCAGATGACTGGGCAGCACTATTTAAGGCAGCACTGCTCACTTTTCTAACAAAAGGGTATAAAAAAAGTGTCCTACAGATTACCTTTCCTTTAATATATCTAGCAGGCTATCCCCGGTCGGCAGTTATCCCTTAAAGCGGTCAGCATCATACGCAAAAGCAAATCAAACTCATTCGCCGTACATGGAACGTACGCAAGTTCATTCACAAAGATGATACATCCTGGCCTCAGAAAAGAACAGCCTTCCTAGATCAAAAACTGGGCCGATACAATATTGACATTGCCGCTCTTCGGGAGACATACCTAGCCTATGTATAATCTGTCTGCGGACCCGAGGGTGACGACATCGTGTTCTGGAAGGGAAATACTTAAGATGAGCACAGAATACACGGAGTCAGTTTTTTTATTCGATAACACATCTGCGTCAATTCCCAAGTAGTTCATATGCATGTGAACGAACGCATGATGTAACTCCACGACCTCTACTCTAAGTAACGGTATATCACCATCATCACTTCGTATGCCCCCACATTGACTAGCAGCGAAGAAGACAAGGAGGCATTCGACGAAAGTCTTGATGACCTCGTAAATGCTAGCCCAGCATGTGACACATTCGTTAAAAATTGCGATTTTATCGACTGAGTGAGTCACGACTATGTAAGATGGAATGAAGTACTGGGACAGCATGGAATCGGACAAAATAAACACGAGGGGACTGCTTCTACTGTATATACGTTCAAAAAATAATCTCTAACACGCTCTTCCGTCAGAAGAGCAATTATAAAGCGACTTGGGTGCATCCCAGATCCAATCAATGACAGCTCATCGAATATATCATTGTCCATACCATAGATATCCGCGGTGTATGGATAACAAGAGCCTTGAGGGGAGCCGAGTGCTGGATGGACCAGCTATTAGTCGTGGCTATCCTTGATCTCAACATTGTCCCGTAACAACGCAAAAAGACATAGCTTACCCGAATCAAGTTGAACACTGCAAGGCTGAACAATCCTGAAACAGCGGAGATGCAGGATAATGATAAAATCAATGTGCACGGCCGAAGAATCGCATTTCTCTTGTCAGACTTTTGTTTAACAAAAAGTTAGAACTAATTTGTATGTTTATTCTTGTAAGGTCTTTGTTTTGTAGAACTTGTTGTTTTACCCTAATGTACATGTATGCATTTGATGGGGACAATTCTAACCGTATTAGAACTCATTGCATCATCAGTATGTTGTATTCTCGTTCGATTCGCATCAAAGTTCACTAGTCGTTTCATTCTTTTCAACGTAATCATAGGTATGTATATACAATAAGATTTAGAGTAAAAACGCACACCACGGACATTGAGAGGATACATTAATTCTCTCTAAGTTTTGTGTTCAGCAGGATTGTTCCATGCAGTTTGAACAGTTAACTTAGTTACAGCCATGGAAAGAAATGAAAAGGACAATAATTGATTAGGTCATGTGACGTGCATAGGAGTCTTTAAATATGTGTGCAGATATTACGCTGGCAGAAAGCTGGCAGAGCAGCGAAGTATGAACATCTAAAAAGTCAAGAATTTAGGCCATATTATTTTAAATAACGGATACTAACTTTGGCCCTTTAAAAATCCCAAAACTTAATCAAATTATTATGAGAAATTGTCGGTAGATTTATTACATGATTGCTACTGAATTTAAATTCTTTATATGTATTATATAGTAATTCTTATAAATCCGCAGATATCGCACACCACATTGCTCAAGTACACTATTACTGAACAAAATTATATTTGAGATCATGCTATTAGGTCAGATTGTGTTACTGTCAATCGAATGAACTTAGCTGTTAATATACACAGGCATTTAAAAATATAATTAATTTCACGACAATATGGTGTAGTATACGTTTTCTTTTTTGCATTCAGTCTGCTCTATATTATCAACAGTTTATAGTGATGTGTGTATATAAAGTCGCGATGCAAGATTGAAAAGCATGGTATTTATTATTTATCATTGTGCATCATGAACTCAGGTCTTTCAGATATAACACACGGGTTATTGCAATATGTACGTTTCAAACCTCCAGAGTTTATTTGCTTAAACACTTCATTTTTTAAGTTCATATACAAGATGTGGCTTTCATCGCTTTTAACTCGGCATAGTACTTCACTAATCAGGTTTCGCTGTGTCTTTCTCTTACTTTAACTATCCGTTGTTTGTGGACTTCATCAAAATTGTCAACCTCATTTGTTTGTTTCTTTCATTACTTCTGTCTTTTTCAACTCGTTTGCTCGCATCTTTCTCACTATCGCTAAGATTGAATTCAGGTTAATCTTAAGCTATTAACACTCTTAACCGCTCCGGAGCCATCGATGTAGACCTTTACAATACAAAGAGGAAATGCAGTATGATTATAAAGATGTAATAACCTATCTGTACTAAACGGCAGAAAACAATTGGCAATTCAGTGAAATGCAAATATATGTATCAGACATAGAATTTAAAAAAAATGTCTAGGACATGGTGTACACTAAAACACTGAAGTGTGCATTTAACGGCACCTCAGATATGAGGGCAGAACACTATATCGGGTTCATTCAGCTATATCAGAAAAGAATCCATATACAGCACAATATGCAGCTGCTGTATTATCCTCAGTGTCCGTAAATAACTGAAGATATTCCCAGTGTACGAAAAAGAAAACTAAAGATTACTCGTTAAACAAAATAAGTTGCCTGGTGAATAGATTGATACTTTGTGATCTCGTCCGTTTCGTCCTCAGAGTCCTACCAACAAACAATGACAGGGTTGTATCTAAGTTCCAAAAGGACGTTATATTTCGCATCAGCTTACGTTGTGTTTGAAGAATGAGTAATGCCCAACGGAAGTAGAGATCATAAATATGTGTTAATAGTTATACATGATATGTGCCTATCCATTATCCACTTCATACTGGCATTTCAATTTTTCTGAAGTGAGCCGTGTTTCAAATTCATGTAACTCTAACCACTTTCAATTTTTTCTAATAAAGCAACCGTGTAGTTGAGTATTACTAATATTGAATTTCGCAAAATAAAAGTTAAAACATTGACCTCCAAGCTATTTAATTGTTAGATTACCATATCTCATCAAATCGAGATCCACTACCACTTCTAATTTTTCAAAACAACTATATAGAAACACACTATCTTGCTCTCTAAATTTTGACCGTCAACAATTATTCACTTAAAAGCAAAGACCGGCATAAGTGTCTGAGAATTAAGTAAAGACAAGTTCTGGCAAGAACTTAAGAGATTATTAATATATTTTGTCTAGTACAAAAAACTAGAGCCACAGAAACCAACCCAAAGGACCAAGAAAGTCACTTAAATATTTAAAACTAGATATCCAAGATATAGATCAAACTAAAAGTTCTTTGAAATATCAAGAAATTAAGAAATGCTACGTTATACTGAAACTGACGAAACTTGAAGTCGATAAAAGCAGCTCATCATTAATTCAGTATTTAAAATAATTACTTAGACTCATCTAATTGTTAAGAACTAAAACGCTCTAATCCTAATCCCGAGTTCCTATAACAATTAAAGACATTAAAATGTACTACATCTTACTGACATTTCGGGCCTTCGGATTCAATCACTGACGTCATCTACGAATTTAGTAAGAACTGAATGTAACGTATACATTTAGACAGATATATAAGTCATGAAAAATCTCTTATATGGTGTTCATGGTGATATTAATCACCAGAACTATCAACATGTTATTACTCGAACGTTATAAAATAAAGAGTTTTGAATGCATTTTAAATTCTTCTCTTTCGGGCCTTAATTAAACACTTCGTACACACTTCGTAATTGATAGAATCGAATAGAGGTTTTATGAGTTCTGTGTCTGTTTTACATGACGCATTACTAATATATTAAGAAAATAGCTATAACGTGATATTTGCATATTAAGGATGATGAAGTTAGTCCCTGGATATAAATTCAAACTGTATTAACTTTGTCACATTTTGTAGTTTTTAAAACAAATCATTATAGATCAGTGATGAACTTTGTGTGTAATCTTCACTAAGGAAACACAACTTCTTCACAATTCGTCGGATTTGTATTTCTTAATTTCATTCATTGAACTAGTTACACTTGTATATAATGTATTGATTCATATCGCTGTAGAAGAGTATACCTTTACACAATTTAACCCTGTGTCAAAGCAAACACGCTTCTTTAACCACAGAGCTCAATCACAGAGCTCAATGAATATTGTAAAATGTTCTTTAGTAGGTTTTATTTCAGTGCATGGACTTAGAACACATTTTTAAAATGTGCTTTATATAACAACAGTTTTACCAGAAGGGAAATTCACGCACTGGAGTTGTTTAATATTTACCTATTAGTGTCCAAAACCAAATGTTTTCGTTATATTATGATCAGAGTGGAAATGAATACCCTCAAATATCATTAGACATACTAGCATTGTTTTTATGAGTATAATTGTCAAGTATAATTATATTGTAATATACATTTTTTTGCAGAAATGATGACAAAGTAATTCGTAATGAAATGTGTAATAACATGTTAGATTTATCAAATTGTCTTCAAAGTTAGTTTTGATTTTATAAGATCCAATACTTTAATTTCTCAAATAGATACTCTCACACAGAACTATACTTTTTCATGAAGAGCTTAAACACAACTTTCGTTTTATTTTATATGAGCTAACCAAAACTGTAAACATCAACATACTGAACAGATAACTTCAACGATACAGTACTTCCGGTCAGCGCTAAAACAATAATTAGTTGAAGAATGAGTTTAACCTTTGTTGAAACAAATTATGTTACCGTAATCTCTGTCAATGAATGATGCATATGATTATTTATATCTTAGTTAATTGCCATACTCGTATTTTATATCATTCTTCTGCAAGACAAATCTTCTTGGATCTTCAATTATTTTGTTCCTCTACATTGTGATATAGTTACTTCACCTAAAGGTTCTCCAGTGAACAATAATTGTAACAAACCTTGTTTTTGATAATTACACTGAATAGGGTATATTATAAAATATTTTACCAGTTTGTCATTCAATGATAAAGTTGAAATATTAATTACCATACACCTAATTAATTTAAATTGCAAACTACTGTATAGTATTTAATATTGTGGTAACTTGTATTCCATTAAAGATTATGGAGTAGTGTCATGTATAAATGTATTTACCATTTATTTGTGAGGTTGAATAACTAGATAATATACACAAAAACTAGTTTCATTTGCCTAATTACCCTTTCTAAAGTTGCAAACGACTATGCTGAATTAACCATATCATAAAACATACTACATTTCTAAAATCATAAAATCATATGATGAAGACATTAGCTCGTCATGTACTAAATTAAGTGCGTGTTTGTTTCCTTTTTGCTTATTGCTAACCAGTTTTGACTTTCGTTAAATCTACTGCTTAGATTATTTTCTTTAGTATATGCATATAATAAGGATGTCATGCTACTTCTGCTGAAGAAGGAAACTCAAAATTAAGTCAATCACATTAGACACTGACATCTATGACAGAGGAACTCGACATAATCATAAACAATTAACGAAAATAACAATGTAAATTAATATTAGTCTAATGATTAAGGAACATTTATTATTGGGTGAAAGGTTAAAACAACTGATTAAAGACCAGATTATAAAACTGTGATTATTTTAGCAAGTATTTTGATTGCATAACTCTAGAATTTTTAATTAAAACAACTGCATAACTCTAAAAACGAGGTGCTACGTCGACTGATAGAGGAGATAGACGTGGTACAATAAATCTTGGAGTACTACTAGTAAGTGAATTTATACACTAAAACATTAATAACATCATTCAAATTATTACAAAGACGATGCAATTATTTAAAGAAACACTCTTACCACCACCATCAGTCTTATCAAACAAGACGACAAGGAATAATAATGATGCGAGACGAAAGAGAAGAAGAATAGAGAAGAGGAGACAGCATTCATATTGATTTGAACGAAAAATGAATCACATTATATTAATATACCTGATTTGTTATTTTACATATGTCACAGAATTAGAAGAAACAAAATGTTTGTTTTACCTGGAATATATTGGATTAATTGTGTTGTGCATGTGTACAACGCTGTCTAGGATGAATAGGTGTTTTACCAGACTACCTATGGAACCAACATATGTCGCTGCCGTAAACTACTTGCGGCTACGGACATCATAATCACGATATGCACTGGTATTTTATCCTGAATAGTACTCACTGTCTTATGAATTTAAGCAAGATTAAGGGATATCCGACACTTGTCACTTTGGATCTGTCGAGGGGAGTACGTGTGGTATTTATATAAGCCATAGGGGTGAGTGTTAAATTTATATTTTATTTGATATGCACAGTTTATTGAGTTTGTATTGTCATATCGTGTAAAGATTCATTTATTACAACGCAGATTTGAAACGTTGTGAACTGTGAATTTCAAGTTATTGAGAGTTTTATGTATTATTATTTTCCAAAACTCATTATTATTACCAGTTTGGTTTTATTGCAGCTTACCAGGCTAACGAGGCTAACAGTCTAACTAGTCTAACGGATACAACGAGACTGATGAGTTTAGCTAACGACTAGAGCTCTCTAGATGTCTATATGTATGTACGTATGTCTGTACATGTGGTGGAGCCACGACTGTAGATGTAGCTAATATAAGGGTGCTGTCTGTACGTGTGAAGGGTGCGAGCGGCCGATACAAGAGAGTGGTATAACTCAAGGGAGGTGGTGAAACTGCGGTTTACCGGTGTATAAATCGTGCGAAAGTACAAGGGTCAAGAAGCATATGTTTATTCCAATTGTTGTTTCAACTGGAATATTTGTTTTTTACATGATATTATTTTGAATCTTAGTTGAATTCCAGGATATTTATGACTCTTATTGACAGTACAGAACATTTGAAACGTATTTGAAAATTTGAGGTTGTTTTAATCCCAAGTCTACTCTTTACGTGATAGTATGTGAATATCTTAGTATGTACTATTATTGGAAACTGAGGTTTCTTGAATCTGTATATTAGATAGATATAATATTATTGGTTTATTTTCAATATGAGAATGTTAGTACTGAGTGATTGGATCAATTGTATGTTGAGAGTGTGTGAGAATCATTGTATTTTTACATCATATATTTTTCTTTACTAATTAAGTTGAATACATTTTTATCTTCCACACATTGCGTTTGATTTATTCATTTAATCCAAAACCAACTCGGTTACATTTCTGAGACAACATACATGCCTAATTAATGGATCTGTATGAGGTCCAACATATCAAGAACTAAACTAAATAAATAGAAGATAAAAATACATCGAATACACTTAAATGCCCATTGATATGTAACATGGATATATATATAATGCAGGACAAGACTATATAGTTTCTTTCAACTCACCTATTATTTGTTCAACAATTTCGTTCACACAAAAACATCAAGTCCTTTAGGGCTTTTTGAACGTGTCTCCCACATACATTTAAATTAGACCTAAACATCCAGTTAGTGCACTCCACCTGCCAAACTGTCAACTCATGTATTTTCCTAAATGTATAGTTATCTGTACCTTTACCTGGACTGAATCATAGCCTCGCGATCTCTCCCACAATTTAGATTTCAGGATTTAACGACAACAAGATGTGATACAGAGCGGTAGTTTTCGTTGCTCAAGTTCGTAAGATGTCCGAAGAAGCTAAACTGGACATATGTTTTTTTCCTGAAAACCCTTATCGTTATAGACTCTCACGTATAGTGAGGTTAAAAGGGATAAAACTCTTACACATTATAAAGGAAAAAACACCTCAAAATTAAAGCGTTATGTTAGGCTGAGTCATGCGACGTTTGCACTTTGAGTGTGAATTATTGATGTAGCACTTGCGGCGCTTAAGGTGTGATTGCATTGTTGATGAATTATTTAACAAGTTTACTTGCCATGTAGGAAATTCCAGGATACTCCACCCACTTCACAGACGCAGAAGGGTGCCCACATTCGTCGCTGTCCAAAGAGGCACTCAAAACGCTGTCCATTTTTAAAAGCTTTGGTCTGCAATGCTTCGTTGGTGCGTCTATACATGTTTTGGAAAAAAACATTTCACTTGATAAGTTTCATCTTGAAATATTATATAATTAACATCTAGATAAAGTATAAGCTTCAAAACAAATGTTTTACTTTGCTATTAGAGTAGGCGAATGAACAGATCCTTTTCTAAAACAGCAAAATAATAACAACTTACTTGCATCTTATTCTAACGGTATTATCTCAAGCCATTGACACAATGGTATATATTCAGCCATAACCTTGATATATTTCAGTGTAGTAGTATAGTATGAATTACCCATACAACATATCTGTAGTAAGTTGAAACACGTTCTTGCTAAGCGTTGTCATATTGTGAGATTATGCACAGTGTATTAGTTTTACACTACCATAAATGTATAGGAATTAGCAAACATTAACATTTTAAACTAAATGTCTGGAACTTTGTAGAACTATTGCAAAATTTGAAACGAAAACATAAATGTTCAAATACATGTAAATGATAAAAACAAAACCTAGCATAATTATCAATTCAAATTCTGTTTATCGTAATCTGTAATTTACTATAACATAACTATCTCTCCTGGGCTAGTATACGTTTGAAATTTACAATAGTTCCATCCTTGGCTATGTACAATAAAGGACCACACTTATTCATCTTCTGAGTTCACATGTATCTTTGTATATCAATGTCAACGAATAGAAACTAAGGTAACATTAGTATTCATTACCAATATATGCAAAATGCTACATCATGACAAAAACAATGGCTTTTAGAAAGCTGATATCTATAGTTTAGGAGTTTAGCATAGACAGAAAACGTCAGTATCAAAAGTGCATACGTGTTTGAAAGCTTGGATGGGATAAAGGTGTGATTAGAGCTAGTTCTATTGCACAATAATTTAAAATAGAACCAATATGTGTATTTGTTTATGTCAAACGTCAGCAAAGATGTCATGTAATATTTCAGAATGTCCATATAAACAAAAGAGGTGATCCTAACGATCAGCGTCATCTTAGCCACTTGTATGTCAGTATTTATATTTGACATTCAATTGTATTGTATATACCGTGGCACGGGGTCCTGACTAGAGAGCTGAACATTTGTCAGGTTTTCACGGACATAGTGGAGTTGTTGCATACATACCGAGCACGAAAGGATGTCCGTATAAACATTGTCAAAATATATTTTTTTCTTAGATTGTCAGTGTAAGAAGCTGTCAGAAGTTAATTAGTGCAGTCTAAAGTATGTAAAGAAACAACTATAAACTTTTCATATGCGTGTTGTGCTTTAAATATCAATCGACATGATTTAGAAAGATGCCTTATGCCTTACAGACATTCAACAAATGTTCAAACGCTAAACCACTCACTCATATATTTTCAATTCGGACTAGAGTTGAACATTTTGGTTAGTGCACACATGATGATACCTTACTCGCTGCGTTGGCTGGTAACCAAATGTAATTCAAATTACCTGAAATAATGGTTCAACGAAGCCGCAGTTGGAGTGCATCTTACTAAACGTTACACATTTATTGTAATTGTCGTGTGGAATCTAATCATACACATTTTTTCCCATCTTGCAGCCAAATAAACTTCGGACATATTCATGTGTTGATATTTTACACAAAGAAGAATCCGACTAATATCAGACCAAGCAATATAACAAGATCAGTTAGGAAAGAAAACAAAATTTCCCTTTAATGTCATTCTATAAGCACTACCTATAGCTCCCGGCAGTTACTGTGTTACTGTATCTGCTAACACAAATTAAAAAGGTAATACTTCAAGAAATGTTTTTTTGTAAATACTGATTGGCTGATTATCTCTGATTGTGAGGTTGATGAGTTCAAGATGGAAGCCGAATACACGTTATAGTATCAGGCATATAAGAATGCGAAGTAGAAATGAGACAGTAAGCGGGTTAGAAAATACATCTTGAACACTTGGTATATAAGTCATTAATGACATGCGTTGTTAGCGACATAGCTTGACCAGCCATTGCTACAGAACGTTTTGTCAAACAGTTTATTCAGCATTTCACTTTATGGTAATCTTTTTCTAAAGTTTGAATGAATTTTCAGCTATCTTTATTTTCTATGGAGTTATTGTGAAACTGCTGGATGTGCAACTACTTCCGTGTTTTTTGTTCTAAACCTTTTACCTGTTTTTACAATACAAATATTTTGCATTGCTCTTTGCTTTTTTACTCATTTCCTTTTGCTAAATAATCAATATATTTTCCTTTCGTTTACTTTATATCAATTGTAAGTTTGATTTGAACGGGTTGACAACACTTACATAACTATATAATTATCATTCACCTTGTTTAGTGTATAGTTACTTAGTTTACTGCAGGTACAACTTTACCACTTTTAATTTTTCGGGGGTATGCGTTGATTATAGTAGATTTATATTATTTTTCATAAATCCTTTGCAGGTCTATTTCTTAGGTACTTGTGTTTGCTGACTTTTTACTACAATATCTTCACCTATTATTTAGGTCCTTTCTTCTCGAAGGAATAATCAATTAATTCCGAATTAGATTACATCGCATTTTGGCTTAGCCTTATATTTAAAAAAAATTCTTTAATATCTGCTGTAGTGCTTATTGCTTGCATGGTATTTATTGTTTCATTTCCATGTTATCTGAAGTAATTTGTAGTAATATATTTCACATTTTTATGCTTTCATTTAAAGCCATATCCTTATAAAATCATATTGCCCTTCGTTACTTTTAAGTTATAATTATGTCCCTTTCTTGCTCTCGTCAATAATTATAAATGTTAGCAGAAAGGTTTCAAATCTTTGTAGTATAATTTCATAAACACCGGCTACTTTTTGAATAAAACCAATAACAAGATTTACAATATAATCGTCTTAAATCTGATATTGTGCATCGACGATAATGTCATCTCTGTATGCAAGAGTTTCACATTCGTAAAATTCCAAACCTTTACATTAGGAAAAGTTTGGTTTCTTTGTTTTTTAAATAGGAGTACAAATAGCCGCTTTGACATTCGGAAATACCATGTGATGCATCGAAATTGTATTCTAAATGACCATTTTTGATATTAGAAAATACTGCTTAGGTCAGTTATAAATTACACTGAAAAAAGAGAATATAGCGAACACAAGTAAGATGATAGACTATCTTTATTAACGATTTATAAATGTAAAGACGTCAAATGCTAACGTTTAGAGAATAAACAAGAAGAGTCTGAAATTGCAAGATGGTCATAATGTTCAACCTACAAACAGAATCAAGCTAAAGCACAGCAGAATACAATATATTATTTGATAAGTGGTTGCGGTATTAGTTGATTTGTACATATACATGTGCTAATTCGTCTCAGTCTTCAATATCTAGTTGTAAAATATCTTACATTTGACAATGAACAATCAGTACAATCACAACCAAACTGTGTACAATCTTCCTTATATATTTTTTCTTCTCCTTTATTGCAAATAATAGCTTCTACATACAGGAAATGTTGAACAAAACAAGACGCTATATTAATTATGCTTACTATGTAGGACTTACATTTACTCTTACAAATGCATAATGGATGCCCTCAAAGACGGTATTCAGCATCAAACAAGGAGACTGCAGAGAAGTTGTGCAACTAATCATTCCATGTATTCTTACCCAGTTCATCATCATATGTACATATGCAGGACTAAAGTGTTAACTCTATAATCACGAACACAAATGTACACTCATCTACAACATGCCATATAATTTCATCTGTGTGTGTGTGTGTGGGGGGGGGGGTAAACCACAACAGTAAAACATCATATGAAACGTGAAACATTGCAAGAACAGGTCATCATTTTAGACTAAGATTTGTTCATACTCTTTACGTACACCATGCTTTCTAAATATATATTGAGACTTATTATTAGTCCACCGTCAATTATGTATCCTGAATAAGGTGTAAAGTTAATAATTCAAGTTAAATTATATCATCAAATATAAGTAAAGATAAGGTACAGAAAGGCTACCAGTATAATAGATTTACTGAATGGTTCAGTTTTGACAGCTATCGGTAAACAAGTCACCTGTTTTACATCAAAAGACACTAATGTGGAAAGTTTCAGATGCAATATCACCATAAACATTTCAACTCGTCTCGATCATCTGGACCATGTCCACAAATAATTTTAGACTGAGTCTGTACATGCTTGAACGTTCTATCTAATCCGAGTCACACAATTCGGACATGTAGCCAAAACATAAAACATGGTGAACTCCGACTTAACAATTTATAAAAAAGCAGTGCCCAGTATTAAATGTAATTAGGGTAGTTTATGTAAATAAACGCTTCGATACATTATGCTATATATATATATATATATATATATATATATATATATATATATATATATATATATATATATATATATATATATATATATATATCTGTGTTGAAGACAACAAAATAAAATACCCGTTTAAAGTAACTAATAACTGGAATATATGCACGAGGCTACAGTTTGGCTGATTCTGTCTTGTTTGTGTTTGGTGTCTCTGTAGTTTAAAAGCTAGTTTATTGTTAATACCGTCATTCTAATATCACCATAGTATACTAGCGAACCTGATTTCCACCATTGCTATCTCGTGAGATACCATTCTGAGAACCTCCCCGAACATAGCGAATAATTCCGCCCGTGTGGCCATGTCATATATATTCGTTAATGACTTTTCCCTCAAGAACAAATACAACTCTTTGCCACAAGTTGTCAATAGCTAGTCCGTAGGCAAGAAATCAACAAGATTGACTACTTTACCACATTCCACCCATCGCTGCAAGTAATTGCACGTCCTACTGACGAACTGGATGAATGTCACGCCTCTCTCGGGTTTGCTATACTTAAACGTATTGCGAAATCCTTGCTTGCTTAGCTCATATTCCCTCACAAGTGCGTCTTTCAAAGCGAGATAATTCAGCGAATCGGCTGCGGATAAACGCGAATAAACGTATAATGCTTTACCCCTTAATAATGCATTAAAATAAAGCGACAAATATTCCTTTTTTCATTTTTTTTTACAGTGGCATACCTTTGAAACCTGTTTTGAGAACTATCCATGTTATCTTTGTCGTCCTCAAATGGTTGCACCTATGGACTTTTTAATTTAAAATCTTGTTCCCCTCCCATTTGGTTTGCTATAGCTCAGAGTTTCTTTGATCCTCTCACTCCCTATGTATATCTTCTATCTGCAAAGTTTCTAATCATACCTATTTTCTTAATTTTCTTTTCCCTTTCTGCTTCCTTTTCCCATTCTATCCTATGCTTTAGGCCTGGTTTTCTAATTCTATCTTTTCCTTCTCCAATTCTATCTTTCCCTCTCTAATTATTTCCTTTGTAAAAGGCATTTTCCTTTATTCGACTTTCCTTTCTAGCTTTCTTTCTTGGTTTTCCTTTTCTAGTGTTTTCTTTTCGGCCTTCTTGTGTTATTCTATCAACACCTTCTTGGGTTGCCTTTCTCTTTCCCTCTGCTTCTTTTACCTAGCCTGTTCTTTGCGAATGAAATTTCTAAGGGACTCACCCTCGTAGGCAGAACTGTTTTCCCAGTTAAACAAGTTATTTCATTGATGACAATTTCAAACGTTTGGTGTGCTCAACTTAAAATGCAGTATTTAACAAATGCGTATTAACGATTTCAACAAATCGTATATTTTCCTTTCACGACAGGCAACAAAACTGTGAAATGTATACAAAAAATCCCCAAAGTAATGTTATGTGCCAACGTAACCTCATTCCCTTGTCAAGCGCGTTTAAAACACACAACAGAGCATACAAATATAATTAAATAATTTTAGCGTTCCGTTAAATCCGAAATAATCTCACTTCTGACACAATTGTAACAAGATAACCTGGTGGGATGTAAACGATTCACAACAGAACACTTTTGGCAACGAAATTACTTGTATGAGCAAATACATTTTGAATACATGCTAATGTTAATTTAATACAAATATTGGATTATTAACATAATAAAGAAAAAGACAAACAAATTACTTTACAAAAGACAAAACACAAGGCGTGATTGATTTGCAATGACTAAATAATGGAATAGATGGACCCAGTTTGCTCAGCTAGCAAACTATGTATATTTGTACTTATATAGTAAAATGACTTCACTCTTAGTGGAATTGTGTAAACGAAAACGGACGGATATGTAACTTATCATTAAAGTCCCTAAAGATGCAGTCGGTTTTATGAACCTAAAAATTACAGCTTTACAGTTGTTAGCATTTCTGTTGTTGGCGTTAGAGCTTGTACCAAGCAGACCTTGATTCCTCATAAACATGGAACGCTTGGGTCTCTCTAGTTACTTTTGACACCACCGGACTCTCCAGATACTGGAACTCCAGATAATGGACAGCTCTACAGCTGGGACACTCCATATACTGGACATCACCAGACAACGCCGAGCACACTCGACGCTGGACATTCATGACGCAGGACAGCTCCGTAGCTTAGACAGTTTAGATACTGGACATTCCAGACAAGCGACAGTACCAGGCAACACCGGACATTCTTGACACTACACAATGTGCAGTTCTAAAGCTGAGGATGTGCGAATCCTGATAGAGATCGCCGACTGACAAAACTTTTCGTAATGTTAAGAGCTTAACATGCAGTGAGGTTTAATACACTGGTATTGTCTGTTTATTGAAGGCTTTCAATTCATCTCATCAAAGGCACTTCGCACGTGTGACATAGGATCAACAGAATTGACTATTTTGAAATACGACATAATACATTAATCAACCTCGGGTATCATTGCACGTCAAACTTGAAATTCTAGTACACGAATTGAATCAATAAATAAAAAGGGTTTTTACAATTCCATGAAAATATCAGCAGATTACAAAGAATATGTGCGTTCGTATCTGGACGTAAAGGACTGGTACAAAAGTATAGATTACCATAAAATAAACATACAAACGATTTGAGGCTGAAATTAAGATTGTATATTGACACGTCATCACACTACAAATAGTGGAAATACAGTGAATGTAAGAATGTGACTGAACACTTACCCATTACAAATATTTGCACTTCGTCTTTCGTTGTCCTGTTATCTGTTTCGTACCTAAGTATATATTTCTTTTCGTCTGAACGTTGAATTTGTCGTATCCAAAAAGTTTCAAGTTCATCAAGAAACAGCTTATCCTTGTATTCGGGAAAAATGGAAAATTTTGATAAAGAATTCCCAGTCCCAATCAGTGTTGGGGGCTTACTATTTATGTAAATGGACACAACGCTGCCACTGGCGAATGCAACATTGCGAAACAATCGAACATCATCTCCTTTGCAAACTGACATAGTAACTATTTCTGTACCTGAAATTGAAATTTATGCATAAAATATCCAGTGAAAATAATTAGAGTCCCAAACACCTTTTACAATAATACTAATAATAATTAATAAGTCGACAACGTTAATAGCGTTGAGATTCAACTGTTTGAGCATTTCATAAACAGTCAATTTCTGACAAAATGGAGAAAAGGGTGTGTACTATATAAGCTGTTACAATGAATAAGAATTAGGCTTATAACAATGTCTGAACATCATATGTGAGCACGGATGGCCTTATAATGTGCAATAGCTAGTCAAATGTTATAACATGAACATTGTCTTACAGGATAAAATCTCAACAATGCGATAGATTAGACAAACCAAAATCAGACAAGGTATATAATACATGTGTAATTCAAACTAGATTTACCAAACAAGTATGGCATACATATAACAGGCAGAGCAAGCACCAATACAAGTTAGGAAAAGGAATGGCTCAAACATATTAACAACTACAGATTGATCAATTGCTTCTAAGAATTTTGTTCTGATCCACCGAGTAAACATTGTAACCAATCGCATTTAGATTAAACTTGAAATTGATAAATGTATGCTTCAAAGTACTAAACTATCAAACGAATGTACGGTAACAAACCATTATTAATGAAAGATGAGGTAAGCAATCATTTCATAAGATGGCAGTGGTAATAGTGTCTAGGGCACCGACATTTGTGTAGTCACAATTACGAGATACTCAGGCGGCATCGTAGACTTGACTAAACTATGGGTTGTATGCAATATACCTGGTGCACTGTACCCAATGTATAAAGCAAACAGACTATATCGTCTGAGGAAGATGCTTGTTAGTTATGGAATTGTATACGGAGACAAGTTAAGAGTGCACAAAATAACATAAAGCTAAGATTTGAAGAATTCACAGCTTTGGTAAAGCATGTATCTCTTCTTAAAACATAATGAAGAGCAAATGAATACCAACACGGACTGGTGCAATAAGAAATATCAAACTGGGGGTCAAATGCACAGCAGGGACAGTTCATCTGAGAACCAGATCAACATCTGAGCAAATTGATATAACTGTAGTTGGGCCACATAACTATACTAATAGAGGGACGGCTGTGAACGGCTCAGCAATACTTCTCGTCTGGAAAGTAATGCTAAAGTAAAAGTCATCAAACTTGATTATTATGCAGGATGCAGAAGAGTTAAATAAAAGGGTAATTCACCTCGACGGGGATGCGAAAGACTAGTAGCACTGTACAAATACAAAAGCAAAGATATATCTTATCTTTCCAGTCCACGTGTGATCTTGTTGATTTTATCAGAATAAGAAAAGGTAAATAATTCGGTCTATGTTATGACTTAGACACATAATATGTAACAAGATATAATACAGCTAAAATATCTACCTGATGGCAATCTAGATGGTACAGTCATCAGCAAAACCAAACACCAAATCATGGATTCGGTCATTTTGATTTTCCTAGAAAGTAAAATTCAGAAACATATGTTAATCCACTTAGACAATTTTAATAACGGAGAGTTTATCAGCACATAACTTGCTGTGTTTGGGGCGAATCCTAATTTTTTTTAGGAAAGTCCCCTTTTTTTAATCGACCCTTTCAACGAAAATGACACTGAGGTCAATAACAATAAACCGAGGTCTTGAACGTGCCACGTACCCCACTTCTTTATTTTGTTCTTAATTGTGTATGTCAAGTTTGTTAGCGTCTTCGTTCACTGACCTGAGACATCCATGCTGGTCATCACTTGCTTGATCATATCCATGTCAGCAGAACACCAGGTTCGCTGGATGTTCCTTAGTGTGTTGGTATTTACCAGAAGAATGTAGTGATTTCTGATCACTTTAGGTATTTCCACATTTCGCCTAGTAACATATAACATCTGTCTTTTTGTGACTGCTGGATTTGATTACTTGTCTAACATAATATCACCGTATACTACGACATTGTTCATGTACCCGTTGAAATTATATACCAATAGTGCATCGTTTATGTCAGTATTAAATCAATGACGTCATTGTCATCAATTGTTGTTGCATTTTTATTAATATCTTTAAGGCAGCCGTAGCAAGGCTGCTAATCAACGGAGGGTGCCACTAAATATAACTGATTGCACTTAAGCCATCTCAATATCATCTTAATTAGCAACAGTTGTTTCTTACCAGGCACAGATGGATCTATGAACATTGCTCTGACGGAATTTGGAAATTCTGGATATTGATTGACTAGCTCTAGCTCACATTGCGCTGTGAAGTCAATCAAATTATTTGTATTATGTTCGATGCGGTGTAGCCATCACAGATACCAGTGTACTCATAGACTAGAGTGTTAAATGTGGCACAAACAAAATAGTACAAATGTGTCTCCACTCCACTGGCGATGGGAACAAAACGTGGTGGTGATATTACTGCTTCACTAGGAAAATTACCAGGGTCTTGATGTACTATCTATCCTAGCGAGACGCTTCTTTCTGGATTGAAGTTTTGTGGCTCTAGAACCCGATTTGATATCCGGCTTGACGAGAAAGATTAGTAAGACAAGGAGAGAATCCGATAAATGTGATTGATCAAACGCGGCATGTTCATGACGTCGGGTATACAAATCTAGATCTACAACAACTACATATTGCAGACGTAAAGTTGATTTGCAATCTAACGTCTGTAAAACATAAATTTCCCAGAGAATCTTTTGCTAATTGTTTCATAAGATCTGCGATAAGATAAACTAATGCTACGGTCCGGTAAATTTGTCATAGCCCAACCTAAAACATTCAGTACACACAATTTGATGTCAGTATCCCCAACGAATTTGTTCAAGCATATATTCTGGATTTACGAGATGATCCTATTTTATTCTAGTAAACTTCAATCGCGCAAAATACAGATACTCGTTCACTATCGTTGACGTTGCAAGTCGATATAAAGAAGCAGAATAATTATCAAAGAAGACATTAACTTAAGCCGCATGTACCTTTGAACGAATTATTCAATGTAGCTGACTGTGACAGCCACATTTACTGCTGCTTTATCCTGGAAAAAACATTTCTTGGTGCAGTAACATCTCTGATGCAACAACACAGTGTCAAAATTAGACGAGGGCTGACCACAATTCATTGCGGTCAGGCAATAGTTGAACTATTTATTCGAACACTTCTGAACGTTTGTTTGGATATCATTATGCGAAGGAAATATCTGCGACCTTATGTCCTTCAACACAATTCAGGCGGACACGATATCTTCTGAATGGGTTGCAAGACTACCAAGTATGATAGTTCACTAAATAATGAAATTACTCGTGGAAGTTATATGATAACAGTCAGTCAAATCTTGAAGAAAAACATACCATTTAAGCGACATGATTCTTTCTCTCAGATCCCATTCCTCATTAATGTGACTCTCAGATATTTATATGATCCTGATGAACAGTGAAGGTTGTAAGAAAGAGCAAGTGGTGCTATTTGGAGTGTTACCACACATAAAATTGTCAGCGTGGTCAGATCTACTGGTAGGCATGCTTTCTACAGACCAGATTTAACGGCCACTCACAGCGGATTTGTATTTGAACAATTAAAAAAAATTCCTGAATATACACAATTACTACCAAGATGGATCGGTTAGCTTAGCAAGTAGCTAGCTCTTCGACGCTGATTACACTCAAGAGAGGTCAGCATCACATTTTCACGACAACTCTTCATTGTAAGATAAGGTGTATTGGGTCATTGTTCTTATTGTTTAAAGACAAGAGCCACAACATTACTGTGTAACATCATGCACAGTGATTCATTTTATCGTTGTTTCTGTGTCATGATATATTCAATATCAAGATTCTAGATGCGTATTTTGTTTTGTCACATCGTTGATATCAAGCATTGTGTTTCCTTCCCATATCTTTTAATAACGATGCGTTGATTTCCTCCATAGTTGAGACATGCTTCTGACATTAAACCGCTAGATAAACTAAATTTGACCATCATATACGATTATCAACACTCCAAATATAAGTTACCGATATGGTTAATAGCATAGTCGCATCCACGGTGATATATCCCGTGATTCACGTCCCTGCAATTGCGCTGTCTCAACAGCAACAATTGGATCTAAAACTATATCATATTTAAATATATGTCTCTCATTGGCACAAGGAATTTCAACATCTATATTTCGTTTACGCATATCTGCTGGGCAATAGAATAACGGGACAAGTAGATCTGAAAACGTTCTTTATGTAACATACTAATTGGCATACACACCTGCTTCTCTGGGCGATATTTGAGATTATTACCTCACTCACGGTTAATGCTGTCAGTATCTTCACATCGCACATATATCTCAGCAGCATGATTAGAGCTCAACCACGTTCATTCTCTGTCAAAGTCATCCGTGTCCATACTTGACATACCATCGCTGACAATCTCTCCAAATATCGGTCTCCATAATTTATTCTACTCAGCAAAATGAGCAGCAACAGATGAAACATTTAAATAATTACCCTGTATTTCCTCCTTAGTATCAGTGTATCTCAGTGCAGGCTATGTTATCTGCGTATGAAGAGATTCCGCACAATAACTATCGTCACATGGCAGTAAGAATTGGTCGCGTCTACTATCTCCATCGTTCTGGAATAAACACACAGACACTGGTTCAGTTGTACTGATCTCGTGGATATAATCAAATATATTACCACTCCTTGTCTCCTTGTCTAGAGACAGGAACAACAACAGGACTTGCTTCTCTCTTGTTATATTTCGCGTCAATGCACGAGTTTTATGGTCATTTATCACTAGCGGAGTTCCATTTTTTTTAGATATTCAGCTCTACAAAAAGTTCATCCTGTTATTGTTATGAAATTGATTAGAAATCTTATTTTGGATTTTTTCACTTTATGCGATGTCGCTGATCGTGGCTCCACGTGGCTCCACGTGGTCGCAGTCAGATCTCCCACGAGTTTATTTGTGACGTCGCAAATTTGCGAAACCAGGGGACACGGGAGAAAGAAGTTCAAGGGAGCAAGGTTTTAAGTGGTTACTACTTTGGATACAAAAAGCCGTGCTTGTCATTAATAATAATAGGCCACGACCCCTGGTACCAAATGCCAGGAATGATATTTGCGAATTATCTTGTATTGGTAACTTCATAATAATGTTTGAAACATGAATAGTAAGAAGGCTGACTGGCCAAGAGGATAGCGTTCCGGAATCCCATACATGGCAATAGGCGTTCGAATTCCGATAGTTGAAAAATTTGTCAACGATTGCAATGTATTGCTAAATAACTAGGGCTTGAAATTCAACGGACAAACGTATTGACCAAAAACTATTTGTGTAAACCTATTTGTGCTAATTTTACACTTCTGTAGAAGTTAGAGCTGTGTAAGAATTAATTGGCACGTATACAGAGCGCAGATCAGTTCACCATTAGGAGCCATCCCACCCACCCCCAGCCGCCTCAAGGTTAAAAAAGTAATATTAAACCTGACAGTTACTGTTAAATATCCTGACCTTAATAGCCTTGATAATCAAGAGAGGTATGTTATCAACAAACATATGAAGCAGTAGCACCGGTAAATATAACTATTTGAGAACAATATTACTGTAAGTGAGAGTTCTGGTGTAAAACACAAGAGTGTACAATAATTACTGTGAAGCAGTTTGACTGGTAAAAATAAATGTGAGAACGGTAGACTGTACATAAAGGGTACATAAAGTGTACATCGGCATGAACCAGTAAATATATTAAAACAAAAGCACTTTAAGTGAGACTGCCCTGACTATGTCAGGGACAAACTCTTGGTGTACCACAATTGCAACAAAATCAAAAGGGTACTATAATAAGAATTAAAACTACCAAAGGTCCTGAAGCAGTAGTATTGATAAATGTATGAGAACAGTAAAACTGCATACCCACAACCATAACGAGCATATTCACATGAACTAGCATTTTGCACCGGTAAATGTATATATACGAGAACAGAAGCATCCTTGGAGTGACACTATAAATAATGGCCACGAAACATTAGTAAATATGGAAATATGAGAAATGTAGCCCTGTAAGTGACAAAATAACCACACAGCGCTTTATCTTTCGCTGTCTCTTTTTCATTTTTATTACACAAAAATTTATTAACAGTACTTACATACATACAGACATACTTTCCTCTTTCGTCAAACTATAACCGAACAATATCAAGTAGCATGTCTTTATCCCTTCCTCGGTAAAATTACATACTAGATCAAAGATAATTTTATCCACCACCTAATCTTCATGATGTTCTGGAATACTATCTTTCACTGCGCCGACCGCAGACAGAACCACATCAATACATGCATATAATCTAGGCTGAGTATCAACTATCTCTTGAAGATTCCTTGTTTGAGTATTTGGAAGTTCTGTCGAGATTTTCTGCAGTTGACTTATCGGTTTGATCCAATGTGTGAAGAGGACCATTTGTCCACTCCTTGACTGGTGTACAAAATGGTGCTGCATCTTCTGAAAAATATACTCAAGTTCTCTGGCGTTATTGTAGTTGTTGCTTGACAGAATAAAGAACGGGGATATATTTCATAATTCCCTATAGTCGCTATCGAGCAAGTTTCTCTGTAAGAGATTACATGGTTACCGCATAATAGCTCATTGTTATTGTTTTACTGAGGATTTATTTACGTCAACTGACAGCTCCTCTTTTACCCCCTCCCCCCACCTTGACTCTGTTAAGGCACACGTCAGCTGGAGTGGGGGGACGTTGATTTATCAGGTCACTGAGCGAGGACGCCTACATATTTGACACACAAATGTCAAGAAAATAACGCGGCTGAGCAAGTGGCACGATAGGGGAATCGGTTTATTGGTATTGAACTAGGTGCAATTATCGCAAAATCGGTAAATTTAAAAAAAATGGAACTTTCCTCAAAATATGAAGGATTCGATCCGAATGTATGTATGTATGTATGTATGTATGTATGTATGTATGTATGTATGTATGTATGTATGTATGTATGTATGTGTGTGTGTGTGTGTGTGTGTGTGTGTGTGTGTGTGTGTGTGCGTGCGTGCGTGCGTGCGTGCGTGCATGTATGTATGTATGTATACAGATATAACAGTTCAGTTAATAGATTAACTTTTAGGGCCCTTACAGATCATTGCCATCCATGCATACAGCTTCCTGTCCAAGTATAGCCTATCATGTAATGTATAATTAAGTCATCTTTCACATCAGAAAATAAATAAAGAAAACTACTGTAGATACATCAATCAGAACCTCTCTCTTTCACCGAATGAAAGCATATGTAACATAATAGATTGTACTTTAATTACGGTCTATTAAATATAAATACCGTTTTCTTTCATGTAATGCCAAATTAGGTTTTAATAGCATGCAAAAGCATTTTTTTTCAAACTGTGAACTTTTGATAATGTCTCTTACCTAGCTTTTCTGATATACAAATAGTTCAGTTTAGTTTACATATACACTGCAGTATTGTACATTCGTGCGCTAGGGTGCCTTCATCTTATGTGCTAATACAAAGATTTGTCAACCAGTATAGTACCAAAAATTCAGAGTATTCTAGCTTTCAATAATACATATTACTACTGCATGCGTCTACACTTATTGGAACTGGAACGTATTTGAGCAGCCTTTTAAGCGGTTCGCAACAGCAGGCATGTTTCCAACCAATATGATGTGCATAGGTTCACCACAAGTTATCTGAATGTAATGACGGCCATTGAAGATCAATATATGCTACTTGCTTCATTAATTGCTTGCGTAATTGCTAACATTGCATATAGGTCACAAGGCGAATTCCTGGTCATAAAATGAAATAGAGCTCTAATGTTATATACTAAAGATAAATGTTCGTGCTATACACGTAAGTTGTTTCATTTAGTTGTTTTGTATCGTTTAGTATAGACAAGAAGATGTCTGGAATCTCCTGCTATTTCATAGGTCTAGATATAACTCTAACATGCGAATGATTTTGTTATCTTTTTATGTTTCGGGAAGAGACAAATCGGGCTACTGGAGTATCCTTACGTTGGATGGCCTTCGCAAGCAAAATACAAACTTTATTTGTTATTTCGGAATATTTGGAAGCAGAATATAATACATTCTCTATAACCTACCTAACTGTTTTGGCACGACACCACTTGTTACTTTCGTTCAGCAGAAAAGTGACATCATAATTGTCCAACTTCACCAGTTACTTCTTACAACGCAAATGACATTAAGATATTGCATTTATCCGAGCCACAACATAGTAAAGAATTGATAAATCATAGGTATTCCAGCAATTCTTTTATGGCATTTCATGTGTTCAAAAGTTGAGAAAAGCCACTGGTTATAAGTGTCGAGATCCGTAAAATAACATACCAATACAATTATATGACAGTTAGAATAAAACAATTTCAAAGTTTTCAGAACCCGTTGATACATGTAATGTATACTATAGTAGTATTAGTAGCTGACAAAGTAGTTATACTAGTAGCACATGAACTAATAAGTCTTGTTGAATTATTAATGTTATTGCACATACAGAAATAGAAGGTGCAGTTCTTCTTGAAAGTGTTGATGTTACGGTGGCGGATGTGGTGGTGGTGTTTTATGTTGCTTTATTTGTTTATGTAATTGCATATCTCACGAATATTTCCGTGGTATAGAAGAAACAGGTCCGTGCAAGGACTTTGCCAGAAACAAGATGACTTCTGTATTGAATAAAATGGACTCTATAAGAAAACTTAAGTTTCTAATTTTAACGAATACAACTGAGTATTATTGGCAGGTCAACCCATCCTATCGTAAAACGGTCGAAACATCAAATTCGCATTCTATCAATCGATTTATAATATAGTTATTACAATAAAGCCTATGTCTCGGAGCGTGTTTAAGGAGATTAGTGTTATGAACAGAACGTGGTGACATACAGCTGTTAGATGCCGCAAATGTTCTTATTCAAGAACTAGCGGTAGAAGCCTAATTTGACTGTGTCTGTAATTTGGATTTTAACATAGCTTTAACAATTTATTGACATATCGCTACGATGCCTACAGTGCGACAGTTTATAATGTATATCACAGGAGCATCATATCGCACACATGTATCGTGTCCCACACAGTCGCATTATTCTGACACCAGATTGACCCGTCCTAGCGTCTTAATACTGAACGCATTAGTACTGTTTTTATAAGTCTATGTATAATTTGGCGGGGTTATAACCCGCGAAATCCTGCAGTACAGGCGAACACCCTAACCACTAGGTCACCAGAGCTGTACGTCTAAGATGGAACGGTCCATCTCTTGTATCATTATTAATGGCATAGACTATAATCTCTAAGGACTATCTAATATATGCTTATCATCATCAATAAAATAAGAATTTTGAAACTAGTATAGAATACATTGGAGTCAGATGCCCATGCTCAAATCATTGATAAATTGTCCAATATATTTAAGATACAAGTTGAAGTATTATTGATTCTTGCATAGTAATGCGTATCGTTTTAATACGTCATTCTTTCACAATCCTCGTTCAGTTTCTCTTTACAAATTTTCATATGTTTTTCATTCACGATAACAATATATATATATATATATATATATATATATATATATATATATATATATATATATATATATATATATATATATATACAATTTACAATTCAATGGAGGTGTCGTTAGTTATGAATTGTCATATACAGACTATTAGACAGACTGCAGTTAGACATTGCTTGTCACATATTGAACCAGAAGTACCCACGCGCGCAATATTTCAGAGGAATACGTTTTGGTCAAATCACGTAGAACGAAATAAGAAAAATCCCACAAACTATGTATTGTTCATAGAATTGTTTCTTATGACGTACAATGTATGTAGATGAACATATTTGAATGTATATTACTAAACAAAACAATAACATTATTCTTAAATTTCCGACTATCGCATATACGTTATTATTTATACTTGGAACATAAACTACATTGGCCTTAGAACAGCGGTTCTCAACCTGTGGGTCGCGACCCCGTCAGGGGTCGAACAACGATTTGCCAGGGGTCGCTTACGACCATCGGAAATATACATTTTTACAGTTATGAACGAAAATAATTTTACGGTTGGGTCGCCACAACATTTGGAATTGCATTAAAAGGGTCGCGGCACTAGAAAGGTTGAGAACCGCTGCCTTAGAACAATCTGAATGACAATCCCTTCATGTATAATCTAGTATTCAACTGCTAGATAGAAGCAGAAAGTGCTTATCGTTATTGGTTTTTCGATCGATACACCTTTAAGGCAAATTTGAATACTTATCCTGAATACAATGTTCGTTCCGCTCTCTACACACATTACTTCTATTTGACTCACAGGAACGCGGAACTGCGCCAAATATTAATATCTTTTTGAGAGTGTGAACTAATGTTTTCTGCCCTAGATTAAACATAAACTATTATTATTATTTTCGAAGACAGCGCAATGTATCTGTATAACATATTATATTCTCTTCTTTCCGAAGTTTGAAACAGCATTATCTACTTGGCGTGGAAATCTTTGATCTTTTTTTTCGAATCAAATTCCTTTATCGAACACCATTTTAGTGGTAGTTTGCGCTAATTCACATGCTATAATCAGTCCTATTGATTTGCTATTCACGAACCGTTAATATATAATGCAGTATTTTCACTACAGTTTTCTCCGTACAAGGTTGCAACTAGTTAAATGGAGCTTCTATACTGAATATTGCTTATTATGGCTCACTCGAGTTTTCTTGTAAACTAGCTCCTGACAAACACAATATCTTTTTATGTGCTTCTTCAAAATGCTTCTTTACACAATGGCTTGGAATGCTGTTTTGTACACATCTTGATCAACACTTTGCAGTGAAAATGAACTAGTCTTACTAAGTGAAATAGACTGTAGAAGCGGGACACCACATCGTAATAATGTTATTTCAACACACAAAAAACAGACAAAAGCCCAAAGTAAAATGATGATACAGTCCACACACATGTTATAAATAGTTCATTGCAACGAATGCAAGCATGTAATATGAGATAGTTGCCACAGTTTTAGTGTTAAAGAAAATATGCTGTAGTATTAATCTTAGATCACAAGGATGTCTAACATTTGACAATATTTAATGTTCCTAAGAAATACATTTAAATTGTTATATCAAAATCTGTTGTTAACCTCCAACAGTGAAGATGTTTGACATGTTCACCGGATTGATAGAAAAAACAAAATTTAACATCTCTAGTGGTACATCGTCAGTTCTAAAATGTGGTCATTGAAGAACAAACATGGTGGAAAGTGAGAATAATCAAACACCCATTGTACAATTAGAAACTGATGAAAATAAAACAGTATGTATTCATTAATTTTGAGACGAATCTAAATTTGTACAAAACATTACTAATAATAATTAATAACGATAATATGGACATTGTACAGAATACAAGTTTTACAAAGTCTAAGCGCTTTACAATATTAGATAACACAAAAAGATACACAGCAAACAGCATTACAAAGGCAATCAACATGAAATTACAGAATAAAACAGTGCTAGCAATAATACAGCTCTGACAGGCATTGGTTTAATTTTTGTAAATATCCTGTAAACTATTGCAAAAGAGTGTAATGCAGTTAATAAAATTATTACACAATAAACCAAACTTTGGCGCATTTATAGTTATAGCAAGGTAATACTCCGTCAGTTTTCGTTTTCAAATTAATACAAAAATAACGTCGACAAAGAGTGAAGCAAAGATGGAAAATATACGTGCCAAGAATGCACACAGACACACACACCGAAAAAGCATACATGCGCACAAATATTCTATAGTGAACAGATTAAACGTGTTATTTGTTCTACATAATTGTTTATGAACTGGACATGTTGTCACTTTTAACAGTCCTTTGGAGTGAAGTATGTTCTCTAATGAATCGTTTGATTTTATACTGATCATGTTTGACATTATGACGAAACATTAAAAGAGTACCAAAATGCCCGTACAAACGTTTACAAAATATTTATTAATTCTTTGGAACCTATTTGATTGTACATAATATGTTTATTTTATATGATTTTGCCAGCCAACAAAGTATGTATGAAGACTCACTTAGAACAATCTGTAATAAGAAATACTCTACTAAAGCGTATGTCAATATGGTCATGACAGAGCATTTACTTCAATTCAGGTAAATATTCAATGCAAATTATACAATTGAATAACCACGAGTTAACAAGTGCGACCAATTTGCTCTGCAACTTAAATATAAGTAGAAACTTCAAGACGAAAATTATTGACCGTGTTAACGTTTAAAAAATGGCGTCAGGTTATGAAGCTGGGTCAAGAAGATAGAATGTTTGGTCTATCGTAACAAATAGCATGGTATTACACGTTTTCGTCGCGTGGTAATCACTTTGGTT
Organism: Unio pictorum; assembly: GCA_030141615.1. Taxonomy (NCBI): domain Eukaryota; kingdom Metazoa; phylum Mollusca; class Bivalvia; order Unionida; family Unionidae; genus Unio; species Unio pictorum. The sequence goes on from JARLTB010000071.1 coordinate 1,033,709, forward strand.
TATACAGGATCTCATCTTTAGGCTGACTTCGTTTTAAATATCCATATTCTTTAATAATAATTTAAACAGTAAGAATTTTCATACTTGGATAAGTATTATGCTATCAAGGGAACATGCATTTATTAGGTTCCAAAAAAATGAATAATTTAAAAGTTCTTATACGAATTCTAAACAGTGGCACTCATTACGGAACCGGTTGGTAATGAATACGTATCTGAGCTATATTATTTTTACAGTAAGCAAACATATTCAGAATGATATTTTATAAAGTTAACAAATAATTAACGTTCATTCGGTTTCTAATTTTGCTAAGATCAACACGCATTTAGTTAAAAATACGTTCGTAAAATGTTTTGACTTACAAGATCACTATTCCACTTTTTCCGTCAATATCTCAGCAGTTCTCGAATTACGAAACGGACAGTTACCATGTGCGAGAGATGTCATTCAATGAATCTGAAGACACACATACACACACACATACACCTATATATAAATATATATATATATATATATATATATATATATATATATATATATATATATATATATATATATATATATATATATATATATATATATATATATATATTTGAACCTGTTTCTATTGATTTAGTACGAACAATCGTGATGAAAATTGCACCAAAATCTTGTGAACTTGATCCAATTTCGACATCATTGTTGCTTGGGTGCTTAGACCCAATATTGCCTTCGCTAACTGAAATTATTAATATCTCACTCTCCCATCGGGGGAATTCCCATCATTTTTTAAAACTGCCAACGTAAAGCCACTGATGAAGAAACCAGTACTTGACCATAACGATATGAAGATATACCGCCCAGTTTTTAATATCCCATTTATCTAAAAAATCTTAGAAAATGTTGTTCTAACCAAACGTATATCTCATTTGAATTCAAACAGTCTTTGTAGCAATGTACAGTCTGCATATCGCCCTTACCACAGTACGGAAACTACTCTTCTGAAAGTATTTAATGACAGTCTCTCTGCTTTGGATAGTGGACAGATTACAGTCCTCACTCTCTTGGATTAATCAGCAGCATTTGACACAATAGACCATGACATATTACTTCACCGTCTCCAGCATGTATTTGGCATTCAGAAATAATCTTACAATGGTTCAAGTCCTGTTTAGTGAACAGGACACAAATTATATCTGCAAATGGAATACGCTCCAGCCCAGTTGACGTATGTTGTGGTATTCAACAGGGATCTATTCTTGGACCTGTTCTCTTCATTCTGTTCACTCAGCCGCTCTCAAGTGTCATAGATCATCACCCATTGTCGTACCTATTGTATGCTGATGACACCCAAATATACAAGTCTAGACACCCAACTGAAGTTGATGCTACCATCCATGGAGTAGAGAGGTGCATTTCTGATGTGAAATCATGGATGACATGTAACAAGCTCCAGATGAATCGTGATAAAACTGAGACTATTCTGATCACAACACAAAGACTTTCTCATTCACATCCTTTACCTCAGACAATAAATATCAGCAAACACCAACATTAAATTCTCACAGTCAGTACGAAACCTAGGCGTTACTTTAGACAGTACTCTCACATTGCACCAACATGTCATGAACATATGCAAGTCTGCATATCTTTAACAGAGACGCATCAGTTCCATTCGTAAATATCTTTCAGTTGATGCCACTAAAACACCTGTGTGTTCATTAGTACTTTCACGACTGGATTATTTTAACTCAATTCTGTCTGGTTCGTCATAATATTTACTCCAGAAACTTCAAAAAGTTCAAAACACAGCTGCACGGATCATATTTAGAGTACCTCGATCAGAGCACACCTCACCACTGATCTGTACTCTACACTGGCTATCGATTCGATAAAGAATCAAACACAAAATTTGTTCTCTGTGCTATGTTTCATTGACAGACTCCAGTCGAACATAGCCTCGCCCATGTGTATACACCAGCTAGATACTTATGCTCTTCTTCTAATAATCGTATACTTATTGTTCCCACGGTGAAAACAACGTCATATTGACAACATTCGTTTGCATTCTAGTGCCCGGCGACGTGGAACGACTTGCCCTTTGAAATTATGCACAAAGACACAATGGTCCCTTTTAAGAGTGCTCTTAAAACTCACCTGCTTCGACTGCAAGGACAAGCTTAGACACGTAATCGTGTTTTGTATCTTATATGTTTTCAGCATGTTTTTATGTTTTTATGTTTCCCAATTTCATTGTTTTTGTCATTTGTTTTTCTGTAGTTATATCATTATTGATGGTGTAAAGCGCTTAGAGCTTTGAAAGATTAGGCACTATAAAAAGTCCTAATCATATATATATATATATATATATATATATATATATATATATATATATATATATATATATATATATATATATTCATATATTTATATATAATCGTTGAACTATCGTTGTATATGTTGAATATTTGTTCCAAACCCTATCTTAAAAGGTATGTTATGCAGACATCTATATATTTCTACCAAAAGTTATCCAATTAGTAAATATCACCCGGATACATTATTTGTATCTTATCAGGGGGTTTCAACTATTATGAGGAATCGAAAAGAGACGAATATGTCCCGATTGTTTTTTTGTGATGCAAAGCTAAGATGGACAGCTATTCTTCAATAATAACAAACAGTACTTTTTCACTTCTCGTACACGAGAGAACATTGACTTGTAATGTGGTGCAAATAAATCAGGTGCAATGCTCGCGATATTTTTAGTGTGTAAATTAGTATAAGCATTGGCTATAAATTATATCGAAAGCAGTTTTGCAATGTAATACATGTTAATTTTGTTTTGTGTGCTGATTTCAACGTAAGTCTTCTTTTTAAACAAATATCGATTTGATTAAGTATCCTAAGATAGCGGTATCAGATCGGTGTTTGTCCTGGCATAATAATCTTGACAAATCTGTGAATTCAAATATCGATTAGTCTACTTGAAATAACCTTTAATGTCTGATACAGCTTAGGAAAATATATTATACAAAATACGTTTGCTATGTTAGAAGAATAAATTGTTTAATCCGACATTTCTAGTTTGATTCTCTCAACCAACACTTAGTCCCTATCCGGGCAAGCGTAAAATCATACTTATTGGAAAATTGATTGAATTATTGACCATTAAAGCTATAAAAGAACGACATAAGAGTTCATGCTTACGAACAAGACAGTGTCCATTATAATAATAATAATAATAATAATAATAATAATAATAATAATAATAATAATGACTTTGTATAGCGCCATATTTTAAATGCTCTAAGCGTTTTACAACATATATGATGACATGAACGAACAAAAAAAAAACAACAAACAATTAGAGAACATAAGGATAGCTGAAATTATTTCAGGTACCAAACAGTTTTAGGTCAAGTTTGTTCCTCTTTTCGAGAAAGGTGACATTTAAGAGCACTCTTGAAAAGGATAATTGTATTTTGTGTCTAATTTAAATGAGCAATGTATTCCACGTTTCTAGGTGCTCGGCCCTCGTATGCAAAAGAACGTTGTATATATCACATCGTTTTCAAAAATGGGAATAATGAATATACGTAGACAGAAGAGGAGCGTAAGTATCATACTGGTGTGTACACATCGGTAAGGCCAGATATGTATGTTGGACTGTAGTCCGTCAGTTAGACGTAGCACAGAGAACACATTGTGTGTTTGATTCTGGATCGAATGGTTAGCCAGTATAGGTTATAGAGAAGAGGGGGAAGTGTAATCTGATCGCGGTACTCTAAGGATGATCAATCAGATGTGTTTACCTTTTGAACTTTTTGGAGGAGATATTGAGACGAACCAGACATAATTTAGTTACAGTAGTCCAGTCGTGAAAATACTAATGAACACATGTATTTTAGTGCACATGGAGCTAATGTATCTCAACTTATGATATGCAGCCTTGCATTTTTCATTGCATGTTGGTGCAATGTGAGAATACTGACCACAGTAAGACCTAGATTTGGTAATGAATGTGTGAATTCAATGTTAGTGTTGATGATATTTATTGCTTGATGTAAAGGATGTGAATGATAAATACTTTGTTTTGTGATCATAATGGTCTAGGTTATATTATGATTCATCTGCTGATAGCTACATGTCATCCGTGATTTCACATTCGAAATGAACCTCTCTACTCCTTGAATGGTAGCATCAGCTCCAAGTGGGTGGCTAGATTCGTATAGTTGGGTGTCATCAGCGTCCAATTGATGTGACACTGGGTGAAGATCTATGACACATGAGAATGGCTGAGTGTAACGAATGTAGAAAACAGATTAAAGAATCGGCATATGTGGAACAACACAAATACACTGGGCTGGAGTGTATTCCATTTGCAGATGCAATTTGTGTCCTGTTGGCTAAATAGAACTTGAACCACAGAAAGGCAGTACTGTGAATGCCAAATACATGCTAGAGACGTTGAAAGAATATATCATGGTCCATTGTGTCATATTCTGCAAACAAATCAAGTACGGTGAGAACTGTAATTTTTCCGCTATTCAAAGCAGACAAAATATCATTAACTACGTTCCAAAAAAGTAGTTTCATTATTGTGGCAAGGGCGATATGCAGACTGTACATTGCTAAAAAGACTATTTGAGTTTAGATGAGATACAATATGAGTTAGAACAACGTTTTCTAAGATGTTTTATATGAACGAGAGATTACAAACTTTGTTTACAGTATATGGGTGGTAGTTCTATAAACTGTTATGGTCGAATGTTGAATTCTTCAGCAGAGGCTTTACAATGGCAGTTTTGAAAAATGATATGGATTCACAGGATGTGAGAGAGATATTAATAACATCAGTTAGTGAAGGTAATATTGGATCTAAGCTCTCTTCATCACGATTGTCCCTACGAAATCCATAGAGACAGGTTCAAATCTTTCTAACGGTTGTCGGTGAATTTCTGTACGGGATGAGTCAATTCAAATTGTGTTGTCAAGCGTATCTCTAATGGTTTCTACCTTGTCACGGAAGAAATTTTCAAACAGGTCCGGACGGTCTAGTGGAGAGAATGTAGTTGGAAGTGATGTACATGTGTTCCTTGACGTTAGTTTGTTAGTAATCTCGAAGGGCTCTTTGCAGCTGGAACTTCCCCTGATCTTAGTACAGTAGTTGGATAATTTGGCTAAATGAACTATGTTTGTGAAATAGTTCAAAACGGCTTTATTGGTCGCTCTATATGTCTTTTGTATTTCACTAGTCTCTCGCCTAATAGTTAAAAGACTTGCTTTAAAACCTGTGTATGCCGATCTTAAGTCCTTGATTTCAAATCGATTGATCGATAACTACTGTGCCAAAGTGCATTTATTATTGTATTACATTCACATACACGCATTCTGTAATATACAATCAACGTGACGTAACCTGAACTTGTAACTTACAAAACCCACACTCTTGGACTGATACCAATACTCGTTTACATTTTGTCACAAAAAACCCACTATATCTGTTGTTGATTTTTTTGTATGTCATTAAAATAATTATTCCAATTCAGCGTTAGTTGAATAGTGTACGACATTGGTGTCATCTCGCTAGATGGGAAATACAATTGTGGTCGTACAGGATTTTGCTTTTATTGGGTTTAATCGGTAGTTAGACTACCATTGCGGTTTCTAACCTGAGTTTCTTCGACTTAAAATCCGCCGATCAACCACATGAGCTACCACGTCCAGCTTCAATTCCACATCTTGTAAAATATATTACATGGTATAATGTAATTTTACAGCGTACGTCTTTCTGTTTCTATTGTTTTCCTATCAAGTGTAGTACTCCTCTTGACTGGTCATTTGCCTGAGCTTTTTGATGTATGACTGAAACTTGTTAAGCAATTTTTAAATAAACAATTGTATCATATTGTATTTCAATATATGAAATCCTGCAATACAAACGTGTCAATGGTAAAATTAGGGATCCTTTTCCTATTGCGTTCCGTCGCTGACCCACAACGCTCTCCATAGGTAAGCCGATTGAGTTGATCTAACTCAGGCGATAACTGATTAGTTTTTCCATTGCTCCTCACTTCCGCCTAATCAAATGCGAGGCTTTCTAGACATCCTTTCCAACGTTGGTAACTAAATTCTTGCGGCTAGGTCATGTAATCCTTATGACTCCCATTGCATACCAAAACGTCTGCGGTATTATTCATGCTTCAATTTGTACAATTTTCAGCTTCTCAAACGTCTCCACTTACTTGTAAAAATAACGTTTTTATTCTTCTCGTGTCATGAATATTTCATTTGCATTGTTTGATGGCTTTCTTTTCGATGATCATATACTATGAATATTTTAATTTATAATTGACTTCATTTTAGATTCAAGTTCTTGGGTTGACCTTGCAAGTAACATTGATTTTATAAACATCATACTTGATGACTAATGTTAATCTGTGGGTATAGATTAAATATTAGAATCATTATCAATGGAGTAAACATATTTATCTTACTCTGGGTATTAGCTTTTGGTAGTCTCCATGGAGAACCTGGCGCACCTGATGTTTCCCATGTTTCGTTCTTATAAATTGAGTCATATAAATTGAGTTATCTTTTTAACAAATTTTGAATATTCTAGAAATGAACTTTAGACACTAATCCTGGTTTTGATATCGTGCCTTAAACTTTATATAATGATATCTAATTGAAAAACACTCATTCTTGCATTAAAATCTAACACATAATAATTCTTAATCTTGTGTTCAGTTCAGTTTGGATTTATTTATTTAAATTATTATTCACTGGAGTTACAAATTCTTAAATAATACTACTTGGACAAAATCATTCTTTCAGAATTATAATGAATTCAGACAAGAACATCTGGGATTATATTATAGTGATACATCTAAATATTGTTGGTACATAGTCACACTCGAGGCCACTTTCACACTAAAGGATTTGAGACTACATACAAATCAATGTATTCAATATTGATTCTTGTTTCGAATACGACTAGAAAATAATAGTAACTCTGTTAATTTGGACTGTGGTAGAACTGTTATGAATATTTGGGGTTGTAAGTGCATTTTACATTTATATTTGTATGCTAGGAAAGTTAATTAGTTGTTGAATTGTACAAGGCAATGCTAGTTTCTTTTTGTTTTCTTTAACTTGTTTAAAACAAAAAAATCATAACACTCGATGTAATGCGTGTATATCCGATATGAGCAAGTGAATATGAAATATGTCATAATCTTTTCTTTACAACATTAGACCGTCATATCTTGCCACAAATACTGTATTGACTATCTAGCCAATCTCCATTTGTAATACAATGCTTATTCGGCAGAGATAAAAATAGTTGTTTGATGTTTTACTTCAGTCACAGGATTTAGTCTAATTTATTTCGTATATTTTTCACATGAACCTTTATAAAACACATAGACAGAAGTTTAAAGGAATTAGGAAACTGAAGTGAGTGTATTGTTAGTAGATACGCAAGTAAACAGACATCCTGTTTTAGCGACTACAGCAAACAAGTTTAACACATTTGTAATTTTATTTGTATATAGGTATGGCTTGTGATTACTCGTCAAAAAACTATTTGCGCAAATAATACAATTAAACTGTCCCCAATTTGTATGGCTAGACAAATAATACCTTATGAATATCTGAACCTTCTGAAATGTCATTCGATATAGCAGACAATTATTTCAACATGAATGCGATTACTTTGTTGGGAGAGTGCCATAACCAATGTTTAGTAATAGACAAATAGGTAAACAGCTAAATGTATTGAAATAACAATCTCATATACATTGAAAGAACTGCATAACATATATTTTAAAAACTTTGACATATTAAATGACGCTTTTAGATCATATAAATACCTGTACAAGATATAACGGCATTTACATATCCAAGTTTTAAAAAGAAGGATTTCTTTTCACACAATGCAGGATATGTTCTTCCTTGTTCTATGCTTACATAAAAACATATTTTTCCCAAAAGTATACCGATGAATCATTTATTTAATTATTTTGGACATTAAAGTAAATATATTTTGTCTTTGTGTATCTCACTGAATTAAGTGTGAAATGGTATTGATTACACAGTAACTGTTTACAATAAGGTACACTAAATCTTCAAAGGTAAAATTAGCAGACGTCGTGCCAACGACTGTGCGATAGCCAGTAGTCATAGACGACCGCATGTGGTAATGTGATCATCCTCCAAATAATATTATACGTCTTCCTTGCTTGAGTAACAGAGATTAAAGGTATGATTCCCTGTGTCGATTGTAAGTATTTGTGTAATAGTGAGTAAACGCAAATGTAGCACAAGTAAATTATATAATGCTGACGAAAATCTTTAAATGTTTAATACCTATGGACACACCTCAGAGACCGACAAAAATAGATCTAATGTAAGATTCGAACCGCACACTTGGCAAATCTGTCATGTTAATCACCGAGATACCGCTGCTCCTGTCTCCATCATATGTGCAGACAGTACGTACACATGAACATGAAGAAAACCTCAGTGGGTTTTGTTTAAACAAATATATAATGTGTTTATAAAGGAGTCATTGAACAAATTACAGTGTTTCCTCTGACATGACATTATTACGGCTCTACAATATTGTACTCCAAATATGAAATGTAAGGAAATATAATTGGTCGTAAATTAAACTGTAAATAGGAGACACATGGCTAAATGTATGCCACGAAATGGATGACCTAACTTGTTTATGCTTTAAGCAATATCGTTAAATCACTTTATTCGTTGTTTTTAGTAATGATTACTATATTTTAAAAAGTCTGGTTTAATTGAATGGAGAGATTTACAATGGAGTATCGGTGATATCAATTACATTTTTACTATCGTAACAAGGATCTTATATAATCCTCATTATGACATCAATCACCAGCATATGAATGAATCGTCATAAAAGGTCATCGCGTACAGTAAGCAATAAATATGGTAGAAATTTAGTTTTGTACCCATCTAAAAGAAGAATCTTGCAAAATTTCCAGCTGCGCGAAAGAAATGTACAGAACAAATTCAGTGAAGGATACATTCTATTACTACTACTACTAATTGTTGATGTTATTGTTATTATTATTATTATTATTATTATTATTATTATATTTAGTATTATTACTGTCATTGAAGAAATAAATGTTGCACAGAGATAAAGTGTTATACCTGTCGAATGATTCAGTTACAAAATTGTTAAAATGTTGATTTGTTTGGAAAAGAGGAAAAATAAAGCAATTTTAAATTAAATTCGGTGTTGATTGAGAAAATTCTGAGGATCAACATTCTGAATGCGTTGACGGAATTTTCCTATCCAAAGCGGATGCATAATGAATGGAAGGTTTAGTTTTCTTACATAAATGAAACGAATAATATCAAACTCAATGATAAAAATGATGATTAGTGTACATACGGAAGTAACTTCATAACAAAAGAGAATTTCTAACACTTAAAATATATAATAAATGTTATGCAATGTTACCTTCATTGTAAATTGTAACTACTTCAACGACTGCTCCTGATCCATTATGCTTGGAGCGACCTCTTCGAACGAGAGAGAGAGAGAGAGAGAGAGAGCTCTTCAATTGTGACCTACTCTTGATGGATTCATTTAATCAATAATAAGGTGACGAGTTCGTTTGAAATAAGCTAACAAGTATAGAACGTGTACCTCTATCTGGGTCAATCAAGATAACATATTATAGTTCGGAGACAATAATTGCAACCGTTGCATGGTTTTATGATGTAAATGTCTTGAGATTATTATCGTTTGTCTGATTATTAGGAATGGATGTTCAAGTGGTGACTTAAATCTCGCTGCATGTTGTTGTGTATGATACTATCAGTAGGAACCCGCGTGATATATTATTAAGACGTAATTAATCGATATGTATTGGATACACAATCACAGATACAAAGGAATGATAAACATTACTAGCTCTATTGAGTATTTGTGTTATTCAATGTGGATAATATGATCCTTTATTTCGCATATCAAGTCAAATAATATAGAAAATCATTATTGATTATATTTAAGCACAAAAAAAAAATAATATCCATAACTACACGGTCAAGTGACGGATATACTGACAGACAAATTGTTTGAGATAAAGACAACTGACTACACCAGAATAAAAAATCGTTGGAACCGTGAAAATCTTTAATAAGTTTACGTTCCTATTCCGGTTTGATTGCTTCTTTTGTTTCAGTCATTCTAACAATCTATCCTTTAGGGATCAGAGGGGATTACTCAGTGCAGTGGTCCGAGTCTCTGTGAGACAAAAGAGAAGTTAGAAGGAAGTTTTAGGGACCAGAGGGAATTATCCGAGCATTTGGTCCGTGTCTCTAGGAGACAAAACAGAGAAGGAAGAACATAGGGAGAAGTTGAAGGGAGAACAGAGAAAGACAATGGAAAAAGAAGACGAAACATACAGATGAGTAGGACTCATGCCAGAAGGGAACATACTACACACTAAATCAAAGGATAAACTAGGCTGTCACTTGGTCTAGTTATAGGAATCTAGCCGATTTGTATTAGAGAGATCACTAATTGAATTATAGTATATTGTTGTGACTTGGGGCTCAGAGCTTTGCATGTCACGATCACTACGTAAATTTCTGACAAAATCGAGCTAGGGCGGTCTTCTGTATAAATTAAAATAAATTGGGAGCACCCCACCCAAACTGGAAGGCACCATATATATATATATATATTATTTAAAAGTGACAAACACTTAAATATATAAGAAATCAGATATATGTAACAATACTTATAATCCATAACTGTGTATACTAAATAAACACCAGGGATCTGAAACGTACACGTAAAATGTGTTTTGTAAAAAAATGTTTGAAACAACAAAGCACCTATTTAAAGGGAAAATTTATGAATTAGCATTTTTTTTTTTAAAGCTTTGAATAACCATCTGTGTTGACGTGTTGTGCTTTTAATTTCGGTCAATATAGTTTGATCGTACGCTTATTAAAAATGTTGCAAGCCTCTCTTGGTAGTATCCATTAGTGGCATGACAAATATAAATACTGTTGTAAGTATAAAATGAACGACTTTCAAATATAAGTGGATCAATGTAAGGTTGATGAAGAAAGGGTTGAATGGGAGGAGATACATAGATGAATAGCAAAGCAGAGATGTAATGTTTGGCTTCAGACATTTCGTTACTGTATATATTTATCTTATTTTCTTATCCAGCAAAATTTCTATATTTACATACCCACAGAGGTGACATGCTACTTGGCACTGCTTTGTGACCTTAACTAAAGAACTTGTTAATCGAAAAGGTTATTGAAGCATATATATAAGCTTATATGATTAAACTACTTGTGTATACTGTATCTGAAACTAAGCAACAATAATGTCCATAGGTAGTATAATGTGCAAGAAGTAATACAGATTAAATCGTGTGAGTAATTAGTCTATGAAGCACACATGTACCCTAAAGTCATTTTGGAACCATAGCAACATAATATATATTTTACCAACTTTTCGTATAAATCTCAAAAACTCTGAGTCGAGCATAAATCATACATGCTCCAATGAACCATGAGTCAAGAAAAAACAAATTGGATTTCAAGTGCGACAAATTATCTAGTCAAAACAATTGAATAATATAGTTTAATGATCGATGTTTTATTAAACGAGATTTTCAAAAAGCGCACTACTTATCAATAGGTGGATAATATTAATATGTTCAAATAGTACTCTTAGCTTACGTGAAGTATTAGTTTTGTAACCAACTCCCCCAAACAAATCAAACAAAACAAACTTAGAATGCTGTACATACCACAGGCGAGCCTCGCACACCAAATTAGCTCAGAATTTATATGTCAAAAGGAGAAGGGGAAGACATTTGAAGTCGTACTATACAAGAACATTACTATACTAGGTCGATACGTTTATGCAATATATTCGTATATCGCCTACCTATCATGTCGTCGGACATATTAGCATGAACAATATATCCTACCTGTTTACCTATATCTTTTCAAGTACCATAATACAGGTTTGGCAATTATTCAAAATGAAGCGAAGTACATTAAACGATTACGAAAAAATATTAAACTGATCGTCAATGGTTTATATATTTCCCAAAAAGAAACCAAAAAAACTTAGAATGTTGTACATACCACAGGCGACCAAAAGCAGAAGGAAAAGACATTAGTAGTCGTACTCCGCAAGAAACTTACTTACTGTGGTGGTACGTTGATGCAATATATTTCTTATCTACCAGTTTGCCTGACATATTAGCATGAACAATATATCACACCTGTGTACCTATATCTTTTCAACTACCATAGTTTGGCAAGTATTCAAAATGAAGCGAAGTACACTTGAAAAAGATTACGAATTATTATTAAACTGACTTTCAATGGTTTGAGCTTCGAGTTTGTATTGTAAGCAATGTCAATAGGCCAGTTTCGCAATAACTGAAAGAACATTCACCAAGAATGTATAGCTCGTTTTTTGATTTTTAGCTATCAAGATCTGGAAGGGCAACACGTTTGAAAGTCATATTGTACCTGAAAGAAAATTCACCAAGCAAAGATAGCTCTTTTCTTGTATAGCGATCGAGATCAGAAAGGGCAACACTTACGAAATTCATATTGTGAAAGGGGTTCGTTACCATAAATCCACTAACATGGCAGACTGGGAAAGAAGTGTTCAAGTGAATCGGAATAAATAACAATTGCTGAATCATCGTTCAAAAATGTTTGAGAACGTATATAGTCAATAAATAAATATATATGCATGATAAATACAAGAATTATTGTCAGTAATAATGTGATTGATTAAATAAAACTTTGAGAGCAATACTAACAATTACAAAAATTGCATTCTTCTTGAGGTATTAAATTCCACACACATACATACGTACAGACATACATACATACCTTCATACATACATACACAATATCATACCGAAATATATAAATACAAATAATTAAAGAAACAACGTAGTTTCCTTTAATTGTGTAGTACAATGCACATCAAATACATTGTTCATAAATATATCCACATTTAACATGATGAATGAGGATCACATGATCTCTAGACAAGTGAATATATATGGGTATTACAATCTATAAACCTCTACCTGCAATACCTCTGCAGTGTGCAAAGATAAATAAGGATGCAGAGGTAAATTTGAGAAAAATAAAATGATGCATCAATATTTTACAGTGACAGACAACGAAATTGTAATATCTGTATAATAAAAAGGCGATAGAATCTTTACTCAGCTGGATGAATATTATTCTTGTGTTTATTTGGATCCTTTTGTTATTTAAACAGTTTGTCATACAGTGAACATCCTTTATTGTCCGCGCTATAAACCTTCTAGATGCGTTCGCACAACTGTGAAGAGAGACATTCATTGCACGCATTATACACATTCAAAATCAGAATAGAAATGTGCCCACCCATCCGGTATTAAAGGTATACTAGTGCGTTTGTATGACTTTCTTTTATATGATAATTTGAACCACCTAGAAGTGATTTATAAGTCAATTATATAATCCTTAACAAAAAAAGACTACAAATAATATTTATTTACTGCGGGAGGCATGCCGAAACAAGCCGAAATAGAGCTTGGTAGTTTCCGTACGATAAATAGTCTAGTTTACTGCTTCTTGTGCACCTTCTCTAAAAGGAAGAATTTATGCAATCAGGGAATTAGACTATAAGACAAACCGGAAGTGACGAGAATATGGAAACGGTGCTATCTACTCTCGTAAATATGATACTGGCACTGTTCTCTGCTCAGTCAACTCAAGAGCCGATCGGAACATCGCTCAAACATTTTCGTTAGGTTGTGAAATAAACGAAACTTATAACTGGTCGCCATTGAGACATATATTTAAAACTACTTTCATTCATGATGCTGTGGTGACAGTCATATATATAATAGACTAAATATGGTGCACTCTGGGTTGTTATCGCCGGGGTGGATGTGGGAAATGAGAAACTACTTCCTTTGGTAAAGCCTCAAAGGCTTGGTTCCTTTTGACGGTGGAATAGACCGAAATGTCTCACGGTACAGCTACTGCCCTCTTCAAGAATGGCAGTCCCCGGAAAATAAGGTGCCGTCCCTGCACAGCTCATCAGCCTTACTTGATGCGTGGGGCTTAAGGCACGTCACGACCTGACAAAGCGTACTGCAACTACTGCACCAAGAAATAATAAAACGAAAACCAAAAGGGAAACCTCCAATACTCAAGCTAGGAACCAGGAATATCCGGACCATGCTGACTGCACTCTCAGATGATCACCAGGCAATCAGTGATGTTCAAAAGACTTTACTCATCAATGAAGATCTTGCAAGACTCCAGATCGACACCGCCGCGCTACAGGATACTCGTTTACCAGATTTCGGGTCCCTCAGAGAATAGAACTGCACGTTCGTCTCGCAAGGAAAGAGTGTTGACGACCCCAGAGTGTTTGGTGGTCGATTTGCGGTCAGGAATTCTCTTTTGGGGACGATATAAGTCTGTTATAGCTCTGCCTCCACACGTTTATTTTCCCACACTAAGCTCCACCGCAGATACCAAGGATGAGTTTTACGACGAAATAAACTTACTCATCGAACAAATTCCTAAGGAACAACTTGATACTACTGATAGACATCAACATTATGGTGGTTGCTGTCCATGACTCTTGACCTTCCTGTCTAAACCTCTTTGGCATTGGGAAGATACATGAGAACGGTCAGTGATTCCTACAGGTATGGTCGTACTACGACCTCAGTACCACTAATTTTTTCAGATAAAACAGCATCATAACGTGTCATGGAGGCATTCCAGGTCCTAAAACTGGCACCAGCTGGCCTTGATTTTTATGAGACGGTCTGCCATGAAAGGTGTGCTTCTTATCAGTACCCACAAAGCGATGAATGCGGCACTGACCACTCTCTGGTGTGCTGTAAAATGAAGTTTCAGCCAAGGGACAAGGAAGATACACCGATTTAACCATACATAGACGTCAGCAAGACGTTATAGCCGGAAAAGGCAGAACATTTAACTTTTGTCTCCTCCAAGACGTTTGATTGAGAACCTCCCAACGGCAGTGACACCGCAGCTGTGATATCATCAGAGAGTCTGTGTACAGCTCAGCCACATGAATCTTTCGTAAGACGCAAAGAACAACGACTAGTGAGGCTTACTCCACCACACTCACGCCAGTCATATGAGAGTGTCGCAGTGCTCACATGGAATACAAACTATCCCACTGCCATATGAATTTATAAACATACAATTCTACCAGAAGCTAGTTGCAGAGACACGCGATCATATGGGAAACGTTTAAACCTCTACAACTAAAGGCAAGGAGCAAAATGTGTGAAGCAACCATCAGGGACATGCTCTTCGCAGACGATCCTGTCATGTCAATATCAACACCCGGGAAGATCTTGCTCTAGACAGGGTCACCTGGCGACGCATCCCAATCACTGATCAGCCGGCGAGAATAAGCTTGTATTGCTAGCTGATCAAAAGCGATCCTGGAGGAAGAAGAAGCAGCTCGGACATACACCAGACTCAACTTTCAAGTGCAACATATGCAGAATAGACTGCCACTCACGTGTTTAGCTACATATTCACTAGAGACACTATGTGCTCATGTCCAAAGCAAAATTTAAGAGGAAGAGGGAGATTAAGTTCAGTCGTGAAACACGACCTAGATAAGAATATGAGGAAGACATGCTGTGAAGCAATAATACAACAGAGCTGACGATACGATACTATGAAAATACTTGAAGCAAGGCAGACAAGAATGGTGGTAATGGTGTATATCTTGCAAAACAAGTATTGATACATAGTGGAAAACATGTTTGATAACTGCCACATATTCCAGTATCTTCAAGTCAGTAGTGTTTTGCACAAGTTAGCGAATGCATACATTCATTGAGAGTATTTTATTTACTACAACTTGTATGCTTAAAATGCCTTTTTGTAATTTTTCTGTCTTCCTCATGAAAGGGTGCATAATTGGTCCCCTTACAAGCTGGGAATCGCTATATATTTTTCTTTCAAACTTACTAAAGAAGTGCCTGATTTAACTGACGTGGCAATACATATCCTTGTAACAAAATATTTTAAACTACTTCCACTTCCCTTTTTAAGTTTGGCAATTTCAGGCCGTCAACCAGGGTTGACCATAAGAGAAAGCCCTCATACTTTTTGTCAGATGGTTCTCTGAATTATTTAAAGACCTATTACAAGTTATCGATATTTAGACACTTAATGTCGCTTTGTTTGCTTTGGTTCTTTATGGCCAAGCAACACAAGTAGGTTATTTAATGCCCAAGCAATTGGAGTAATTTGCTAGTTCTGGTTGGTAGTTATTTCTTAATTTAATTATCAAAGTTCTTTGACGTGTTGATGATAATAGAGTACGTGTACTTGTTTGAGATCGACAGTTATTTTAATTGTAAGCGATCTAAAGTTAATTTACTTGTTAAGAGTTCTACAGTTTTGTTTCTTGTTAGAGACTTACGGTTATTTTACTTGCTAGAGGTTTACAACAAAATTTGACATCAGATCAGTATCTTTTTTCAGTTAGAACAACAACTTGACATCCAAATAAATCTATGGTACAATCACAATGGCAATAAGATTGTCTGTTGTAGAAGATTAACAATGACAAGTTATTCAAGACAGCCATTATCTTGGCCATTTACAACTATTTAGTCAACGTAAGAAATCTTTCAGTGAAAATCTAATGGTGATATATTTATCCAGAAGGAGAAACGATGACAAGATTTTCAAGATGGTCACTGTGGTTGTCACACTGCATGTTAGATTTACAATAATTTCCGCTTGGACCGACAAATGTTTTATAAGTCATGTGGGGAAAAACTAATCTCGATATGACTTTCTATTCAGGACAAGTAGTGATAACAAAATATCTTACAAAATGGTCACCATGATAGGCATATTGGATGTCCACATGCCACCATTTTCATTCAGGACCAACTAAGACTACATAAGATGATTTCTGGTGAACATTTTATGTAAAAGTGACCTTCTGTTCAACAGGTATATGTGAATTGGATATTTAATGATAAAATAACTTTAACAATTTTTGGGTTATTTCACTACGGTGTCTGCAGTGTGGCAGATTATAGTTATATGTAGCACTGGGACATCATGTTGTTGACTAGCAAAGTGTTAAAGCTACGTTAAAACTCCATATAACACATTCACACAGATGCATATAACACAGCACCATTAAGAAAGGCCTGAGGTCCTAAGAGAGTGTCCAACCTGCTGTACTGTACATCTTAAGCACAACGTTTTGTTATAATAATTACTTATAAAGTATGAATAGACAGTTTATTTTATAAAACATCCAGACATTTAACTCCAACATATGTGATGTGAGAGTCCTGGAATATATGCATGAACAGTATTTCAATATAATGTACTGTCTCACATTCTATTTTCATCCCAATACCTGACAATTCACCCCATGTGGCAAACTAACCAAAATGCAGAAATTTTAGAGAGATCACATTCACCCATGTAATCAGTATATGTAAGGGGTTCCAACTGCATACAATTATTGCAGCCATATCCTCTATGTAAATGCTCTTTAACCTATACCTTGTTTCTGTGGTGACATACAAATAATAAATGCCGAATATTCTAAGGTTCAAAAGCTTCTGTATGCAGCTTGCTTGATATATGTGCCAAGTCTGTTTGAAATATATTCAACTGTTTGAGATTGAGTTATGCTCAGAAAAGATAAGCAGCATTATATACAGCTTATGCTATTTCCCACGGTAAGAGGAAAACTTAATGTAGACATGTCACTTTGGCTATAGAAGTAAAACACGGATTATAACATATCCTCATAAGAAAATACAAGTTTGCCAAATTTAATTTGCCAAAAATAATATAGAAGAAATAAAAGTGTTGCTGAAATGTAAAAAAACTGGGACCATGTCATTTAAGATAAAAGAGTCACAATGGTGGGGAGGGGATCACAATATTGCATGTTGTATTACTTCAATTCAGATGCATATGATCTTATCAAAGGAAAGCATGAAGGAAACATTGCTATATTGACCCTAAATATGTGGTATGTTGATCGATAATTAATTTCAACTCAAAATTTACAACAGCTTTTACATGATAACGGCGAGTGATCATGACAATTTAAAATATTCACCAAGATCTTTATCACTTGACTCCTTGTGTGGTACACAAGAAATGTCACATTACTGAGACATGACCTTTATCGTGTTTTATTGCTCCCCACTTCCATCCTAGCCATGAGGTGCACAAAACAACCAATAGTGACATATAACAAGTTTTATCTTAACCGGCTTTAAACTGCATGATCAAAACCAAAAGCATTACCAATAGACAAATGGACAAAAGGTAAGATGACAAGTAATGCAGATACTATGTTCCCCACCTTTTGTGAATATATAGGAGTAATAATCCGATGGGAAATACGTACAGTTACTGGGCATATGGTACTACAGTTATAAATATTTATACTTGTTTCTTATCTATATAAATGGGTCCATTATCACACCATGGTAGTTGATCCAGGCTAGTATGATGATAGATTTAAAACCCACACCTTTTAATCTGCATGTCTGGTACCTTAACCATCAAGCAACAATGACACTTTTTATGAACAAAATGGTTTATGAAATATGTAATCAACAGCAAGAAGAATGGACCTGTGTTTAAGAGTCCAATATGTAGATAACTGACATGTATGACAAGAAATAAAAAGTGATAACAAGACTGGTCTCTGCTGCAGCCTTATTGGATGTCCAAGCAGCACAATTTTCATTTGGTACCAACTAGGTATTGTCAGAATTTATCGAATGAAAACATGTAATAATGACTTTCCATTTAGAAACAGTAGCAAAGGCACAATTCTGAAGACAATGGTCATGCTGGATGCCCAATCTATGAAACGCCCATGTTGATAGGACAGTCCATTTAATTGTTTTGGAAACAGTTTCAAGATGGTTGCCATACAACAGGTCATCAACATTTTCATTTACAGCATATATCACATCATAACCAATTTAGTAAAATCCTAATGCTGAGATAACCACAAATTCAGGATAATAAACCAGCTAAACTCTAGGATTTATGTATGTATAACGTTTCATGGCAGATATTATATAAATAGTTTATGAGAGAGAGAGAGAGAGAGAGAGAGAGAGAGAGAGAGAGAGAGAGAGAGAGAGAGAGAGAGAGAGAGAGAGTGGTAACAAATTGAACGAACGAATGGACAGATGACAGACAACAGGCCAGATCAAAGGCTCATCCAGTGCATTGTAGAGTAGCTAATATTAAATTGTAATGGTTAACAGACAACATTGTAATTAGATCGATCTACATTTTCTTACAAATATGCAGCCAATTTAAGCTGTCTGCATTATTAAAATTTGCACCAAATTTACTAGGAAATATGAACTGAGAGAACCAAATCAAAATACTGCACTGTAACAGTGGTAATATAAAAAGGTTTTAAAAAAGTTTTATTTTAAGATATGTACCATATAACTATAATATCAGTACAAATAATAATGAATTGTACTAATAGCTTAATTATTTTAATTGGTGGCCAACTCTATAAATTGTGACAGAAAAACGTCTTAATCCTTGAATCCTCATATACGAAGAAGCAACTCCTTACACATAACAAATCTTTGAAATGAAATGTATTGCCATCTCTGCTGCTGCATAATCCAAAAATCTCAAAGTCCTGTCAGGTCAAGAAAATAGGTCGCTGTGACCAAATTCTTGTGAACTCTGAAAACCGCTCCTTAAAATGAATGCATGTATTAAGTCTAATGACTGTATATGTAAAAGTCTCAAGTAAGTGGAGGTAATTTAACCTCTTGCATTATCATTGGAACATGAACAATAAGTAAATGTGACCTAAATTCGCTACACTGAAAGACGGTTGTCCCTCAACAAGTTTCAAGACGAAACATGCAACAATTATATATAAATAGACATCAATGACAAAACCTAATTCAAACACAAATATGATAGATGATATACTGCGATAAAAGTGATAAATGTAGCTATACCTAGACTATATGTTACAAATCAAATAGCTGTAAATATTAAAGTGATATACCTGTCTATACCACAAACTATGAAACATATGTTGTTTTTACTTCACAATGGATTGAAAATTTTATTAAGGTGGGGTGCATTGTAATGATCATAAGAGATTTGGTCCTTCCATCCACTTTCCAGATTTCTCCATAACTACTAAATACTAAGCAGAAGTATCGTGAATAATGATTTGGAGCAGTACTAAATTGGAAATAAGTCATGCCTTATGGCAGAATATAGACATATGTCAGAGTCAAATTAACAGCAGCTTTAACACACAAGCAATTAAAAGATGAGCATGCAATGTTTTACACATGATTTGCAATGCAAAGTGATCTGCTATACCTTATGATTATTGGACATTGGTGACAAAGTCTCATTTCTTCATATACATTTAGCATTTAGTTTTAAAGTAATGATTATGAACGTTTGCTGCCCTATACAATGCTTTAAATGAAAAGATCTTTCAAAATTTTAGTCCTTCAGCCACTGAGTCATCTGAAGCATGACACATTTTTATTTCCTTGGCACTTTGCTATTTCAATGACAGCTTTCTTCTATAGGACAGCCTTTATTTAAAATGTAAATGTTACCTCCTCTAAGCTACGCTCGTTACTCAGATTTACTCAGGATGGGCTTTGTGTCCTTCTGGACCAGCTTTTTTTTACATCCATGTGAATGGACTGAATGCCGGAATAATTCGTGTCTCTGAATGATTTTAAGGTGTCTATGGAGAAAAGTACAGGATAATATCTCAATTAATAGTGTGAAATTTATATTACTAATACATTATTTTCCTTTTTGTTATCAGTATCATAATATCCTGTTAAATAATGAAAATTTCAATGACTTTGCTCTCTTTTTATGCCCAATAAGTTATGCACAGCTCTGTTACAATGACACTGGACTTTTGAATAGTCTACAATATATCAGAATAATGCAACAAAGCTGCACATAGTTGTGAGTAAGCAATTATTCATGTGTGTGTATAAAGATTAAGCAGAAATCAGGTAAGCTTTATTGACTGCAATATGGAAGAACCAAATCTGAAACATGCTGCAGTTATGCTGTTTTTCTATTTAAATATACTACTCGCAACAAATATGGTATAAAGGTGTTATTGTTTTTGCAAACTAGCTAATGCTGTTCACAATAAATTGCAAGCAGTTTTAAAAATCAGATTTTTGTTTGTAAAGCACATATGAACCTACCAGAAAAATATCAGATTACAAGTCTTAGAAAGCATCTATAGTTCTACTTACCAGTATGAACAAAGATATATCAGGACAATTGCAAAACATCATGAGATCTCCTGGTTAAATACTCTGCAGTCATCTTTTGGTGGGAATAATTTTGTGATATAAAGTTCAAGACAGTTCAGATCAAGATAAATATGTTATTTCTCAGTTGACTGAAGAATAAATTGAAGAAGCACAAGTTTTATTTCAACAATTCTGTTACCATAATTTAGCTATATCATTTTTCCAAGATATAATGTGAATTTAGTGCAAATCAGTATGAATACATCCATTTCCTAACCTAACAAATATTCCTAACAATATTTGTTTCATTCTGTTTTCTTTTGTTCCAAACCACATAGCTAAGTCTTCTAATTTTGGTCTTAATTTTGATGATCTGTGCATAGAACTTTAATATATCTAAGGCAGCTGTCAATGACATTTCGGAAGTTTTTTAAGTTGTAGTAGAATTTGTCTGCATATGGGGATAAAAGTATATTATCAGTATGTGCACCTTAGATCAAAAGTAACCTAATGTCCTAAACTATATACATAAAAACAATAATGGATCACCGCAACTGCGTGCAAATAAAACGTATTGTGAAACTTTGCTAACTGGATTAATAGCAAATTAAAACAGTAAAGAAATTAGAAACACTGAATGAAGCATATTACATACATGTTGAGAAATGGGATGATTCAAAACAATTTAACCAAAAGACTTGTGATCTGGGGGAAAAACGTTCCTCAGAGGAACATTCGCTATATTGTCTGCTAATGGTGTTCATCAATTCATAATAACACCATTTCCTTTTCATAACGGTTGAGTTCAGAAACAATCTCTGATAATCTTGAGCAGTAATACAGATTTTCCAAGTTACCTCTGTGTTGGCTATATCTCATGTAAGATTAGCACCATTTTTATTTTGGACCATCTAGACATCAATAGATGTCCATTCGTGTAAGGCCCATGTCAATGTGACAAATTTGTTCTGTATGAGTAGTAAGAAACATATTTCTAAGGTGCCAGCATATTTGCAACATTGGATATAAGATCAGCAATAGTTTTAATCTTGGATCAAGTATACAACAAAAACCTCATGCTGACAGAAACATTAATCTTTTGGGAGTAGCAAAAACAAGATGTTAACATGGCTACCATGAGAGCAATATTTACTATATAACTGACACCATTTTCATCTAATCTTATTAGATATTTTAAGTTCTGATTATTACCTCACGTCAGTACCACTCCCCATTTACAAGGAATAACAAATAACTAGATTTTCAGGATGGCTGCCCTTTGGACATTTAGAAGCAAGCAAACCCCATAACAAGACTTATGATGAAAATCTGATGTCAATATTGTCATCAATCTGAAAGGAGTAGAAATAACAGGATTTGCAAGATAGGAATGGTGGCAATATACTGGAAGTAAAAAAAAGTTCTAGATAACAGAAGAGTTCTCTAGTCAAAACATAATTTTCCATCCAGAAGGAACAGCACAAATACGATTTAAAGGATCGCTGCCATCATTTTTATTAAGGGCAGACTCGATATCAATTCTTTTCATAACAAAACATTGTGATACAATAATCAATAGCCACAGACCGCGGTCGGAAAAGTAACTATCCAAGTGATATCAGGTTTTAATAGGATCAATGACCATGCAAACGATAGTGTGAATAACGTTGCCTAAGTGTAGTTTGGCGGTTTGGCTATTACAAAATTGAGTCAACTAGACTATGTAATGAATGTGTGAATAATGTTGCTTTCATGTAGTTTGGACGATGGGCAATGACAAAATTGGATCAACTATACCATGCAATGAATATGTGAATAAAGTTGCCTTCATGTAGTTTGGAGGTTTGGCAATAACAAAATTGAATCAACTAGACCATGCAATGAATGTGTGAATAAAGTTACCTTCATGTAATTTGGAGGTTTGGCAATGACAAATTTTGCTATCCAATATGTTGATGATGCACATGATTATGTCAGATAACAAGTTTTTCCATAAGCTCGGCTGGAGTTAAACTAGTAGAGATAAAAATGAATAAACATCAATATTGAACTAAAAGGAACATAACATTTAATTTTTATTTACAAACATCACGGCAATGATCTTGATCTCTACATAGAACACATGGACTAGGTAATTGCTTTATGCAAGACAAACATCACATTTATAAAAATAGTTTTAAACTTCAACAGTTTTATATTTGAATAAAGTTTGGCTAATATATATGGGTCAAACTCTGTATTTTACAAATTTGATTTTCCGTTTTGCTCTCATTTGTCAATTGATATTGACATTCTTATCATTAGGAATTATTACCCATATACAAATCCGAGAAGGAACAAAACATATTTTAGCTTATGATACTATTTTAGGTGATTTGTCTTTGTTCTAAGTAGAGAAACTCAAATAGTTAAACACAATAAATTTCTCTTAAAGACCACAACTACACTACATACAAACCACAACAATATTACGAAGTAATAACAGTAAAGGGGAATTCACATAGTAAAATGCAATAAATTTATTTTGCCCACAACTACGCTACAAATAAAACAATATTACGAAGTATGATTCAAGAACATGGATATCATTGTAAGTTTCAGATCAGAGAAAGTCAGTTTGCTGTTCATTTAGCCAATTATACATTATGTAATGGTATAGAATTGAGTAGGAGAATAATTATTTTGCAGTTATTATCTTAAAATGTAGCATGGCAAATTCTCAGTCATCCTAACTGACAACTACCAGGCCAGATAATACAACAAAGTGTTAAACAAAAACATTCTATAATGCAAATGGCTGGGTGGTGGTGGAGGGGAATAGAGTAAACAATGGTTTTGGTATTTGTTTATATCTCTGAGTAACATATATCACATCAGTAGTTTTATGTCTACCTCTGGAAAATATCCCAGCTGGATTGTTTTGATTGTCTAGCATCACATCATCATATACGACTAAATTTGTTAATATCATCACTCGGTGCTTCTTTGATATAGGTTATAAATTCAATAATATCCTCATCGATTTCTGATTTTGCTTCCTCGTTAAAATCCTTTAGTACCTCGTAACATCGCTGATCGTCTACACTCGGAGCTACCAAATATAGTTTATTCCATTTCATCCATCTCATTATCAAATTAAGTAACAACTGCGTCTTGCAACTTCCAGATGGTCCAATTATAATCATGTGAATATAATTTGGTAGCGCTGCATGATTTTTAATTGGTTCTCGCGTTTTTTTTCGCCAAAAAATCAATTACGTTCATGTTATGATAAATAAATTATGGATCTTCGCGTACACCTAAGATTAATCCAACACCTACCACAACAAAGAATAACAGAGAAGCTATCAATGGCAAGTGTTCACGGTGCGGTATAAAAAAAATCAGATTTTTTATAAAAAGAAATCGAGGAGGTGATATTGCAGCCCAACTAGCAAAACTTCCCGCGACTCCATGGGCAAAATATCCAGGAGAAAAACACCTTCCGGGATATAGCTATTGTGGACCTGGAACCAGACTTGACATCCAACTCGATGATCAAAACTAACCCCGACCCGATGAATATCCAATAAACGTTATTGATAAAGCGTGTCATGCTCATGATGTTGCTTCTAAAAGCAGCAATCAGCAACGCAGACATATCGTCGATGTGAAATCGATTCATGCGTTAAATTCTGTCAGCGATGAAAAGTAAATTAATGCTGGGTGCTGGTAATTAATAACAGGATGAAATCTATTTATTATTCCCCAAGAGGATAATGGAGGGGTAAATCAGCAATCGATAAACTCGCTAACGCCGCAAAGGTGTAAAATACCACCGCGGCGGATTGGTTATCCAAACAGGGGATATGGCAGATTTATCTACCACTGCCTAAACAAATTAACCTCTCACATTTTGATGTCAGCGTCCCTAATGAAGTTCATCAAGCTGATATATTATTTCTGCCGCATGATACTGTTAATAAACAAACATACAAGTATGCGCTAACCGTAGTTGATGTTGCGAGTAGATACAAACAAGCAGAGCCGCTAAATGAAGTAGCTTCTGCGTTTGAAAGGATTTATCGACGAGGTCTCCTGCAGTGACCAAATCTATTACAAGTTCATCCTGGCATGGAATTTCAGGGTGTAGTGTTATCAACAATGAAGTATCATAATGTCAGCATCAGACGAGGACATACTCCACTACATCGCGATCAGGCAATTGTTGAACGATTTAATCGGACACATGATGAGCGGTTATCTGGATATCAATATGCGAAGGAATTTATCCAGGATACACGATCTCGTGAATGGGTCAAGAGATTACCACGCGTAATTACCGCGCTAAATAATTCAATTACTCGAACAATTAATATGAAACCTATTAACGCCATCACAAAGAAGTATATTCGTGAACAAAACCACAAAATAATTTTTCAAAACAACGAATACTCGGTAATGTTACTCTAAGACATTTATATGAACCAGGAGCACTTGAAGGCGGTAAAACAAGAGCTACAGATCTTATTTGGAGTGTCACCAAGACTATTATCTTTTCTGTCTGCAGTAAATTGGCGAGGATCTTTATCCGACCAACACCAACGCATTATACAATTACAACTTGCGCACGGATTATTCTGTTGTTGTTTCAGCGTAATTATAAATTCAGCATCAATATCAAATTCTGTTATTTTTATATCCTGTTGTTTATAACCAGCGATTTTTTTTATTATGTCATCGCTGACAATATCACTGATTTAGCATCTAACACAACTCTTCGAAGTTGATTTATTCTTCGTACTAAATTCAACCACTCGATGCGATCATCTACGGTCCAAACAATTGTATCGGATATAGTCAATCCCTGCGAAGAATGTATCGTCATTGCGTATCCTAGCGTCCATGGGGATTTATCAGCACACAATGCATCTTAGACAACACTAAAATCCACCGACACAATATCATTTAACATGAGAACCTGCTTCTCTGTCAGGCCAGGAATATCAACTTCGAATATTCTGTCTTAGTGTATCCGTAGGCCTATCACATAATGGCACTGGAAGTGTTGCGAATTATTCCTTGTGCGTTTTAAATAACTTCATCTGAAGTGTGTCTCTGATTACCTTTCTACTTTCCACGCTTCCCAAAAATCATTTAATGGGGTTTCTGAAATTATTTCACGCGCTATTTCACACTGGATTTTATTCGGCTGTAATCTGATTAATTTCGTAAATTCACTTAATTCTGAATCATAAGATCTGTGATCAGTTTTAATTTCTTCATAATAATCTACAAAATTCTTTAACCAATCGTGCTGCGATAAACCGACAAATGGTGGTTGACCATGATCTCTACACATTATCACAGTTGTATTCGCTAGCAATAGCCAATCAAGAAACATTTTTAATATCTCTAACGATACTGTGCATATCTCATACCAAATAATTATTTCTGAATTTCTCTCTATTTTGGCTCGACAAGAAAATTTATAATTTTCATCTATGATTTTTAATTACAAATATATTCCTTTGAAATCTACGATTTTCATCTACAGTATACACCATCACGCTTTAATTCGATGAATCCTTCACGAATTTTACACATTTTTAACTATATATTAATTTTAAAATATATACTTGTAGATTTCGACATTTAGTGTAATCCATACGGCGCTGGATCTCGTCTGGAGGCTCAGCGATCGAATCTCGTTACAGGCATTATTGTCGACGGTACCGTTCTAAGAGTTGTTATATATTGTTGGTGGCGCCAGCCCAAAAGGTATTTAATTTACACCTCCCATCACGTCAAATACGTGATGGTGTGATTTTATACCCGGGAATTCGATTCTTGGGGTGGGTGTACAACAAATACGAATATTCTAACATTTCGTTTTGCTTAGAAAATTCACTGGAGTCTATGGGCGCCCCAGAAATAAATAGTAGCATGGATGCAAACAGCTCTACAAGGCGGTTCAGACAGAACTGTCAGCCAAAAAGAAACGGTCATAGGGTCACAAAAAAAATCTCGGAGATATAATATCAAGGACCCAGTGAAAGATAACCGCTCATCATAACTACTGTTTATTATATTTTTTATATATCATATTATCATATCTTATAATGAATTTTGAAAATATAAATGACATAATAAATTAAATTTTAGATTTAAAAAAATAAAAAAATACAATTATCAAATAAATTAGATTGTAATCAGATTCTCTCTGATTTTCAAGATCTTGATGATAGCGCTCAGAATAACAAATATGTCTAGTCAATATTCACTTATTAAAAGGATACGATAGGCCATTCATCAATCTTTAGCCTATAACAGTGATGTAAATAAATTCATTCCGTTATTTACAGCAGTCAACAAAATAAAGGCTGAACTCGGAAAACAATATGAAATTAAGCGTACAATAAATTCCAGGATTAAAATGATAAAGGATCTCATTAAACAGAACAATACACTGCCATGAAAACACTGCATGTTTTGAAATATAAATCGTGTTTTGAAACTATAACACTACGATTTTGAAAACATCACACTACGGTTTTGAAAACATAACACTATGGTTTTGAAAACATAACACATGTACACGCTTTTAAAACAGGACATGTGATTTGTAATTTCTAAATTTAGTTTCAATACAGGTATGGCCCATCACACAACGAAGTCCTTTTGACAATTTGTATGGGTTTGAAATTCTATATCACTGTAGGAGATTTAAATGATACTTTTCCAGATATTTGCTATTTTTTTGCGCTGCATTGATTTTGTCACTGGTGATATCGTGAGTGTTTGAAAACACAAATACAGAAATTGCCGAGGGGTTAGCTTCCTTACAAATAAATCATATCTAATATATACATGGTAGGGGAATCATTAACAACTAGACTAGCTCTCGAGTGATTACAAGCAATAAATAAATTTATTCCCGTAAGGAATTGTTAAGCAAAAATTGCAAGCGCGTCAGGAATTTCAAACTGTTTTGCAACTGATACTGCACAATTATTTAAACAGGTAACTTCAGCTACTGAGACACCTGCATTGACCACTGAGAAAGCTATATTGGGAGATATTACTGAGGAACAGCGAGGAAAAACGGTGCTTCTTCCTGTACTTGAAAAAATAGCAAAAAGATCCAAGCAAATAAAGAAGGCTATAAAAACTCTTCCAGCATATATAATCGCCGCACAACCTCGACCTGAACCAGAACAAGAAACTGATATTATTGAACCAGAACAAGAAGGTGATATTATTGAACCTGAGCAAGAGGAACTTGTTAGTGAACGAGTGTCTTTCAAAGATAAATTTCTTCCGGGTAAATTTGATGAAATAAAAGAATGATATTGAATACTACAGAAGAATTAGCTGATTTTTTCGTTAGGAGTTCCCCTCCCTCCCCCCCCCCAAAAAAAAAACCAAAATGTATATCCAACCTGATTATATCACCATGGATAAAAAAACATGGTATAATGGATTATATCGTGTGATTACTAATGTATCTAAGGTATCAAATAAAGATAAAACATATAATGATTTTATGGTGGAAATAAAAAAAGTTGAATCATCTACAACAGGGCAATCAGATCATAAATTTCTCAGATTACCGGAGCGATCAAAAGTTCTAGATATAGAAAAATTTTCTGTGCAGGGTGCAACTGGTACAACTGGTAAGGGATTTCATGGTAATGGTCTTGTTCATTGTTCTAATAATATTCTTGGAGGCATATCACGATTAGAAATTCTCATTGTGGGAAAACGAGGTGGAAATAACTCACCAGAAATAATTAATTAAGCCGCTGATATCTTCAGAAGACAATTTGAAGGTGGTGTCATGGATATTGGTGTATATCGAGAATTTATTGATGAACTAGTTGATGATTACCATAGTGACTAATTGTCATTCGATTAGATAAATCGCATTAAAATAAGATGATCATACACAACAACCACACCAAACCAACCAAGACCTTCGTAGTAAATTCACGATTGCCTGTTTATATGGCGTATTATGGAGATGGTCTCGATAATGTTATTCAAGGGTTATTTGCAAGGATGGCTCCAAAAATAGCACCAATCGCAAACCAATTATCAATGAAAGCTATTGATGTTATCCGTGATAAGTGTATTCGCGCTGTTGGTGATGCTGCCGGTAAAGCATTTCCGCGGCCAAAATAAGACGAAAGAAACCAACACTGGTTATAAAATCACTGGGAAACCTACCATCTACGGAGATTATCCTATTAGCAAAATAATAAACAACGCAGTGGATCAAAATATAGCATTGCGGATAAATGAGAGTTTTCATAATATGGGAAATATTACTGCAAATATGATAGCGGAACGTGGGATGACAAAGTCATCAAGATCGCGATTTAGATCAAGAAATATATAATAAAATGTTCAAATCGTCACCTGATACGGCATTTGATTTAGATGCCCCAGTGCGCAAAGATGATTTTGTACGTGATTATCAATTTTATTCCTATAACGCAATACAACCAAATAGTTGATCAAGAATCGAACTTCAGGTTAAAGATACAAGCAAATACTTTCTACCCGCCAAAGCATTTATTGAAGTAGAAGGAGAACTTGTAACAAATGTTGATATTAATACGCCATATGCAGATAACCCAAATCTCCGAGTTGGTTTTGTCACTAATGGTAGTATGGCATTATTTAGTAGCGCTAGATATATGATTGATGGACGAGTGATTGAATCTTTTGAGCATGATGTTGATGTTGCCACAACTATAGTGGGCTTAGCAAGATATTCTGATGATTAGACATGATCGGCTCAGCCATCTATGAAGTTTGCTAAAGATATTACTGATCACGCTGAACACATTCAATATCATAGGGTAAAGGCAACACGAGACACTGCAGTTGATCCACCACCAGCTGGATATGTGAGACCAGCTGCCGATTTTGATGTCATAGATACTAATTCTAATTACAACCTAGGATTTGCAACAAGTGTATCAATGCTACAAGGACAACATGGATTATTTTCATGCGCGATTCCACGATCTCATATTTTTGAATTTTGCAGAAATGTTAGAAACGTTATCTTTGGAGCGAAAGATACAGTAGTCCGCGTGCGAAAAGGTGATGATAATGATGCAATCTGGCGTGATGCTGGTGTTGCTACTGCTGGAAAATTAAATATAACAAAACTCTCACTCTGGATGCCAGTAATAACTCCATCAATCACCGCAGAGGAAAAAATTACTATCATTTATGGTTACCGGTGGTAAATAATTGCTATCATGGCTAACGACAACAACAGATATTATGGAGACTGAAGTTAACGGTATATTTACGTGGCATATGGCATCAAAACAAGGAGTTTCTGCTCCACGGCATATATCTGTAGCGCTACAAGATAAGGCACGATTAAATTCACAAACACGCAGCCATATGATATTTGATCAACTAGGTGTTAATGAAGTCCCGTTGAGGGTAATCGGCCAACAAGAACCATCTGAGAATATTTTACTTAATTACGGACAAAACCAAATAGCACGCGAGTATCATCGTTTGCTATCATTTATGGGATGTGATCTGAATGTAGATATTGTTCTGAAAATATCACAGTTAGATTTTAGACAACTATATCCGATTTATTACTTTTCGTTGGAATATCTTGACTGAACCAGACAGTCCGTGGTTGACATACTGTAACAGAATTGTTACCGAGTGGATGGTGGATTAAATGAACAACACAAACACAATATGTGAAAGATAATGTAAATTTATGAAATAAATTATTAATGAAAAATAATGATGTATCAACACAATAACTCATGCGTTCAACCCACGATCACACTTCACAGCCATTCACAATTCAAAAATAAATATTAATACAAAACACATATCCAAGGAATCTTCTGGACTAAAGACAGATCCAAGGAACTTCCTGGACTACACAAATGTTTCACATAAAATGGAACCTTTACAAAAGTTACAAGTTACATTAACGCAAGTATAAATACAAACATCAAACTATACTATCGCACGTATGGATAGCGACAACTAGCACAAACATCTACATGTATTTAATCAAGTTACTAACTGTTATTGAGATTCATGTAATCCCTTGAAATACTACTGTGATTCAAAGTAACTATGTGTAAATATAACAATGTATTCAATTGTAACTACAATTGCAACACACACATGTGTCTCGACCCTGTACAACCGTACGATTCACCAACTGTTGAATCGCCGCCCAGCTTCCCCGAATACCTAGGGTTGACCCAATACTTTTATCGGTCACTTGCCCTTTACGGATCCACTACAGTTATACGTACAGACAGCATACAGCATCTACTAGAACCACCGGTCCCAAACACTTAGATGCTACCCCGGACGTTTACACCTCTAGACAGCTCCGACACTCAGACTTCTAGATTTCCGGATATTTACACATCACGACAGATGTAGACGGACAGACAATCCGACAGACAGACAGTCAGATACCTCAATTTGATCGCACAATTAAACAGCATAATCACGGCACAATCAATCACATTCAACTACAATTCAGAGACATTCAGAGACGTTCCGAGACGTTCAGCTACAATTCAGCTACAATTCAGAGACATTCAGAGACATTCAGAGACGTTCAGCTACAATTCAGAGACATTCAGAGACGTTCAGAGACGTTCAGCTACAATTCAGCTACAATAAAGAAACCAAACTAATAATAGTTGTTTCTAAAACAATCTAAAACTTAGATTACGCTATTGCATTGAAAGTCGAATAGTGACTAGTAATTCCAAATATTCCACGTTTTAAATCTGCATTGTAATAAAGGAATCATTACATGAAATGATAAACTGAATAAAATTCACAATAAAACGAAATATAAATTTAACACTCACCCTTTGGTTGGAGAAAGAATGACGAGCTATCTCTCCTTTGATAAGATACTTTTGGACTCGTATATGCCTTATATATCCTCAAATAGGTGAGCAGAATTCACGGCATAATTCCCGTGCACCCCGTGATTCTAATGTTCGTGACTTCAAGTGATTTGTAGTCAGGCACATGCAAATCGCTACACGTCACTTACCTTGAAAAACACTTATTCACACCAGGTAACGCATGTACGACGAAACAAAAAAATGGTGAGATTAGTTTGCAATTCAAGAAGAAATAAATTCAATTTTCGCCTAATTCTGTGACACATACATTTCCGAACTCGTGTAACCGATCCTCCTGCTGGTGGTTACAGAGTAATTGCTGTCATGCTCAGTGACAAATCAATGCTCCTCGAAGGTGTTGGTGGACGAATGATGGGTAGTTGAAGCGCCAGTGGAAAACATGTAGATGTTTTTTTCAAAAACACATAGACAATTAGATCAATCCCATATGAAATAAAATGATATATAGTCATATTAATGTTACTCTGACTCCTGGTTAAATTAACAAATTGCAATCGGATTCATCTAAAAAATGTGGAACTACGATATCGCTAAAACACATTGACAGCTTGTCAAATTAAGCATTTCAATGATGCTATCAAAGACAGAAAAGGTGTTTAAGTCAATCTCTCTGCATCCGCGATCAAAGACATGATAAAATCAGGTGGTATACTTCCACCTGTCGCTGCGATACCAGCACTAATTGCAGCCGCCGCCCCCACAATCGCTCGGAGCCGTTGGTACAGCGGCAGGGATGGCACTGAAGAAAGCTATCGGATAGGGATACAAAA
This sequence comes from Unio pictorum, assembly GCA_030141615.1. Taxonomy (NCBI): domain Eukaryota; kingdom Metazoa; phylum Mollusca; class Bivalvia; order Unionida; family Unionidae; genus Unio; species Unio pictorum. The sequence goes on from JARLTB010000071.1 coordinate 1,066,793, forward strand.
AAGAAACGATCAGTAAAGGGTCTAAGACTACCAGGAACTCCGTATTCATGTTACAGCGGAAACGGCCTGAAACTACCAGGGACGGTATACTAACTTCAGCACCGAAGGTTCCAATGTCAAATGTTGATTTAATTGATTCTGCTAAACAATTAGCGATAAAAAACATTAGAGGTGTTTTTTATGAGAGATCAGTTATCACAGCAACCAGACAACACTGAAACCGTAATCATTAATCTCGATAACAGCACCGGACCTGGAACTCACTGGGTTGCATACGCGATTGATCCGCGTGCAATTGTTTATTTTGATTCATATGGGTTAGCGCCACCTAAAGAATTTATGCGTTATATACATCAATTAAAAATTCCAGGCTGGTATTCCTCGCTACCAACACAGAGAATGACCGACCCACCAATATGCGGCCTAGAAGTATTAAATGTACTTAACGCGTTATCATCATCAAATAAACCACCCCATACAACCGTACACTAATATACGAGTAATCGCTTTCTAGAGAGATATTAAAATATAATGATTGATATATGGTTAAGATCTCTTTCAAGCCTGAAAAAAACCACCGTAGAAATATCTCCAACCAAGGATGTAAAAACAATAATCGAAGATGAAATATCCGAGATATTAAACCTCGCAATTGTGGATCCAAATGAAATTTCAAGACAAATTAGGGAAATTAAAAATGAGTAATGTTTCCTTAAATGATATTCTAGTTAGAATTAATGGAATGACCGAAAATTCCCTAGCGGTGTTTGATTCCACTGGTAAAATTAAACAAGGATTTCTTTTTGCAACTGTGATAGATAGTATTAAAATCCGGTGACACAATGACAGGAGTTCTCGGCATGAACTCAAATAAAATAACCACACTTGGCGATCCAACATTGGATACTGATGCTGCGACAAATAAATATGTACATGTGGTAGACAATAAACTATCTACGTTGCAAGCTGAGCATAAAAACACTGATGATAAATTTACAACACTGCGAGCTGAGTATGAACTTCATGTAGGCATGTTTGGAAATCTTCGTTAGAATTTTAGAAAAAATGATGAAACCGCAGATAATTTCTTTGGTACTCCGATGACTGTCTTAATAAAACTTTCTGATATTAAAACAACTATTGATACGATTAAACAAAAACAAAACGATATAGTTAGTGATTTTCCTGCTATCGCGACCCGACTTGATAAAATCAAAATACCACATAAACAAAATATTAATACCGTGCACTCGACACATCAAGGATCTTTTGATTGGACTCTTCAAAAAGATATCATTAATATTACCGCTGAAGTCAGAGGTACCTCTAGATTGACCCTGCTTTCAGGAGTACAGTTTACTGTGTCATAGGATACATCTACGGGAATTAACACTGCAAGTGCATATATAAATAAGGGCTCCATAGGAGCATTTCCAATAGCCCCCGTCAGTGGTAATTTAGCTCGGTCATCAATGACATACTACGTAGAATTTGTAATTGATTTAAGTAAATAATATAATGAATGTTCAACAGTATCGATAAGATCAAGTCCGTGAGTTTCAAACTAAACTAAAAACTCTTATTGACGAATATACAGTAAAAGTAACAAAATACCGCAGGCGAATTACCAGCGTCGACGTTATTGTGTATTCGGTTTCAAGTGTAATTGCTGGAACTAGTATATTGTTATCAGCGATAACAACACTGGCTTCTAAAGCTGTCACAATTTGTGTCTCATCGGCGACAACAATTACAGGAATTCGCAGCATCATCACAAAATAATATCCACATGTAGTCAGAATAAACTTCACGAGTATATAATTAAGTTACATATTGCATCAGCCGCGTATTCCCAATTATCCTCGCTGATATTATCCAGTCTCGATGACATAACAATATCAGATAACGAATTCTCCGCGATGATGATCTACCACAGCGCAACATCAAAATTAGAAAAACAGCACAATAATAATAATGTCAATATAGACAACGGAACTACTTTAGCAGATAGCCAAGAACACAACGCCGGAAAAGACAACCATGATCTCAATAACCTCAACCAACCCTGAATTCAGTGTCACTGTTCCCACTGCGATTCCAGTTAAGGAGATAGCGCTGACAAAATTACGAGTATACCAACACTATCATCCGCGATTGAGATAAACTCATCCAGGATATGCTGTAGATATCTATCAGAGTTCTATCAGAACCGTGCTAGGATTGCCTGAAGATCTACCGACTAAATATCAAGTACCGCCAGAGCCACGACTAAATGATTTTATCACCGATTTCAAACCTACACAATTTAAAGGATTTTGGTGACATAGGGGTTTAGGATATTGCTATGCTCCGTACTATCCAGATACAGATAGTCGATTTATGTCTAATCCTTCAACAACACCATCATTAACCGATGTTGATCCGAAAACTCATATACCTTATGTTTTTGAAAATAATTTAACATATTATTTTAATGAAATTAAAACTAACTATCAATCCACGTATGATAATTTAATACGATTATTTGATAGTTATCTTCTGAATTATCCTGATGATAATCTGAAAATGCAAATTATTAAAACAATTGAGGATATAAACTATATTATATCGTATTTAGAATGTGCTAATCGAGATCTCACTGAAATAATAATTAACAGTAAATTTGAAATAGGTAAGGATAAAAAATCATTAAGCAAATATATCTAGATCATTATAAAATATCATAACAACAATTATCAACATTTACATAACCAGCATTTACAACAGACCAACTAAAGAAAACACTCATCAATGATCTTATCAATGCAAACTTTTATCTGATACTCGCAGCATGGAAAAAATACCACAACCACAGGCAACTATCCTCAAACATAATAATGACCCAGACGGGGGTGGGCGGCATATTGCTCCTGCTAATGTGAATATAAGTAGTAATATGGGGCGATTTGGGGACAATGAAAATCCAGTCAAAAACAGCTTGGGCCTGTTTGGGGACAAAACGTCGTGAGCCTGTATAGGGACAAGGAAAATTGAACATGGGAATATTATTTGGAACCTTCTGGCGACAAGAGAAATTGAACATGGTGGGCCTGTATAGGGACAAGGGAAATTGAACATGGGAAATATTATTTGTATTTGTATATGGGTCTGTCTAGCACAAGGGGAAAATGGAGGCAAAGAAAGCTAATATATTTTCAAGGCATATGAGTGGCCCTGTAAAAGGCCTTTGGATACTTCTTTTATTTTTTGCCGTTGTTCCACCACCTGTTGATTTTTCCAATGATTCTCGTTTTCTTCTTCTTCTCGTCCTCCGGAATCCAGTCATGATGTCCCATAGCTCAAAACTTTTCCTGAACTTTGATCCATCTCTGATTTAGTTGATCAAAGTCTTCTTTCTTCTCTTTGCTGTTTTGTTCCTTTCTCTCCTTAGCCCAGTTATCTTTAATCTTGATCACATCTTCTTCCATCACCTTTCTCATCATTGCTTCTGCTTTCTTTAGCCGGTCTAGTCCCCGCTTCACATATTCCCACTCTATCAAATTTAATGTTTCTTCTAGAAAGCACCTGACTTTGATGACATTATCAAGTACCTTCTTCAAGTCCCCTATTCTTATATATTTTGTTTTAATAAGTCTTCTTAATTTCTTGACTTCCTCCTCTATCATGCCTTCTAAGTCCAGGTTACACTGAAATTCTTATTCAAGTCTTTCCACTTCATATTCTGCATCAATGATCCCAAACCAGCTGTCTCAGAGTTGGATAAACAAGTCGATGTTCATCTTGATGTGTTCAAATTTGAATGGCTCAAATGACGGACGATTACGTATGTATATCTTAAGCACGGACGTGAAGGAAAACATCCCTTACACTAACTTTTCATATTATATACTATTCACAAACCATATCATTTACTATCCAATATCACACCATTTACCATTCACACACACACGGACACGGGAAGCAACCAAAAGAAACCATATCATTTACTATCCAAAATCACATTATCTATCATCCACACACACGGGAAGCAGCCGAAACAAACCATATCATTTACTATCCAAAATCACACCATTTACTATCCACACACACGGGAAACAGCCAAAACAAACCATATCATTTACTATCCAAATTCACACCATTTACCATCGACACACACGGGAAGCTGCCAAAACAAACCATATCATTTACTATCCAAAATCACATTATCTATCATCCACACACACACACGGGGAAGCAGCAAAACCAAGCCACATCATTTACTATCCAAAATTACATAATCTAACATCTAAAAAGAGTTAGTGTTTATAATCACACTACTCCTCTCTCATACCCATTGACAATTTGGCAATTTGAACAGTAGATTATTGTTCAGTCTGGTCATCTTCTTTAGGTTGATGTGCCAAAGATTAAGCAGCACGAAACCGTGTATAAATGCGTGGGGGATGTTGCTCCATTCCGTTCCCCCGAAAAAAATAAGTAGCACCAAACGGTGCACTAATCAGTCGTGCATGCCCGAACGGGCGAAAACGACTTTAATTCAACTAACAACAACAACAACAACAAGTCTGGCTACCTATCTTCGTAGGAGTATGAGTCAAACAATGGATGGCCAGACTGGAGACTACCCCTGCTTTATATGGTTTAAGCGCGGACGCGATAGAAAACGCCCCTCTACGGTTTAGGGTTGGAAACGTTTGGATAGTTTGATGTGAGGGATAGAAAAAAGTCAAAGAGCATCTATATTAATAAAAATGTAAAACAAACGACAGACGCATTGGTTTCAAAACACAACATTTTTATTCAAATAACAAACATTTTTTTCAAATCACAAACATTTTTTTTTTCAATAACACCAATACATTATCTTTGATATGTTGTGAATTAAATTGAGATTTCCACTGTTGGAAGTCATTGGGCTATTGATGTACACTACATTTCCTAGATAAAGACGACAGATAACCATAATGGTCACAAAACCATAGATCAACTTTGTCATCGTTTCGAGACGAATGACGATCAAACTAAGTCACTAAATGTTCAAAAGAATCTCCAAGACTGCGATGATGCAGATAATAGACACATTATTGTCCACACACCATAGAATCTGTGTCTTGTAATTTCACATTAATGAATCGTGTCGTCTGGGCATATCTTCTCATAAAGTCAATGATATCATCTTCCAAAGGAGGCAATCCATACGAATCAAAATACTCCACACAACCCTCTTGAGGAAAGTAGACAGCTACCCAGTGAGTTCCTGGAAGATGACTGTCATCTGTGTTGATGACATAAGCTTGATTCTCTTGAGGTTTGCGATGAGGTAGTTCACCTTTAGCACACACGACAGGATTCCATGAAGCAGTGTACGAACTACGGTTTAAAAGATAATAAAGTTCCCAGGTATCCATGCTTTTGTAGCCTTGTTTTTTTTCCTTTCTTCACAGGTGATGATAAGTCATCAATTCAATGCAGACGTTTTGCTTGAAACGGTCTGTCAAGTAACTGTTTGTTTGTTTCGTCTCCTTCCTCTTGGCCAAGAGATCTTCGATGCGATCAATTTCTCGAGCAAACAATGGAGGAGAGGAATGATCATACAAGTCCTTATACCACTGAAGTAACACTGCTTCTTCTGAGATGAGACTCCAAGCTTCGTTCAGATAATCGTCCAAATTTTCTTCTTGACTCATCATCATACATTTATCGTGTTGAATTTGACTGGGATGATCGATTTGACATCCATAACAATCTTTTTTAATCATGCCCCTCATTTTATTCTCCAAGTGTTTGGCAAAACAGGTGACTAAATGTTGTTCCTGTTCTGGCCATTATGATCACTACTTCTTCGTTTTGGTCTTGGGGGTCTGCTTTCTCTGTAACCTCTCATTCCATTTCCATTTATTCTCCACTATTCAAAGAGGGACAAGAGTTTTCCATAGTGTTTAATAGTCTAGAATGACTTCTCTCAAACTGTTGATTTCTATGGTATTATAGAATTCGGCATACAGAATGACATTCACCGTTTCGGTAAGAGCTCCTGCAAACTGAAGTTTCACACGCAGTTGCCCAGATTTTATAGGGTGGAAATGTTCCTCGTCGCTGCCTTGGTAAGGAGTGAAATCAAAGCCACACAAAGTGTAACCTCCTGCATAATCGTCGTAGGAAATACCGTGACTTTTTTGTTTCCTAGCTGTCCTGTGGTTTCGTACAGCGACAAGTACGACCTCAAGTAATTCCTCTGGGCAAAGTCGGGTTCGAAGGGTCGGGTACACAAAGTTTTGCCATCGCGACTGACTTCGATTTTGGATACTCCGCAGTGCTTAAACTGGAAAGGATTTTGATCGTGGTTACCTTTGAGGGCTGAATTGCTGACAATACCAATGAATAAACGTTTGGTGACTGTCCTTGGAAAAGATTATCTTCGATCTTAGATCGGAGTCCAGTGGCAATGGTAAAAGTTTTTACTTCCGCGCGTCGTATCGGATACTTGGCTGTCGTTCTGCTCAAAGTGTAACTGATATTATTTCCCACTTTAGGTAACACTACCACACGACGCACTTCCACTCCGTTCAGCAAATACTTCTCTTGAAACCACATGTCCAAATGCAAACGATTGAACAGTTCTAAACTACGTCCTTGTAGAATTTTCTTTCGACGCTCGTTAAAGCCCAGATTGTGAGGATCGTCATCTGCGGTCAAGGCTGTGCCGTTAAACTTATTCTCACCTGCTGTGTCAGGTTTCCATACCACGCAAGCATCTAAATGAGTATTCTTGGCTTCTTTTCCGTACGTCAAGAGATTTTCGAGGTACGCTCGGTAAGGGTTAGTATCCATGCTACTGCTGACCAGTTTGTTATTCATGTACAAATCCACATCGCTGAACAAGGAATGCATGAAATTGTTGATGGGAGCTACTCAGGCATCACCTCCTGTATTTGAGTTGTCCGTTTTAGTCACTTTCACTTTTCAAATAAAAGTAACTGTTATTTAGATCGATGTAATCTTCGGGTTGTCCTTTGATTTCAAACTCGATGGGAGCTGAATCCGTCAAAGAGGAGACGGGATGCAATTTAACCCATATGGCTTCTTGCATGGTCATCATCGTGGGTGGCATGACAAAGAGATCCAGTTCCGACTTGGAACAAGCACAGGATTCTTGGTGTATAATTTTTTCTCTCAGTCATTATTTTTTACTTTTAATAATCAAATATGTCTAAGTCTCGAGTGGTTCTTTTTTCTTCGTCTTTCTAGCTTTAGAGGTACGGAGACTTTTGGAAGGGTGTCTTCGTCGACGCTTTCTACCTTGTGCTTGCTGTGTTCTCAGGAAAGCAGGAATGCCAGACTCGGTACCGTTCAGGGCATTTATAGGACTTTCTCGTCGACCCAAAATCTCTTTACCCGTTTGAAGCAAGACATTTTTGCCTGCTCTCAAAAAAGCTTCTTTGGGGTTTTGTTGGTCAATGAGGACATTGTGAAGAAAATCTTTGCCGTGAGTTAATGCCGCATCTTTTAAGACGTGCAATCCTCGTGTCACCATCGGTTTCAAAACAGGGACCACGGAACAAAAGGCTGATTTAAACATATCTCCAAACTATGTCCTGGTTATCGAGTGACTCCTTCGTACACAGGATACATCACTTTTTCAGTTGTTCGAGAATCGTTTTTGAAAATGGAGTTTCACTGTGACTTTCCCTTTGGTAAATGGAATATTTTGTCCCAGTTCTCCTTTTATAGTAATGTTGACACTCTCGAAATACTACTTACTGACGGGCAAATAATAAGAATGTACGAATTCCCGGTGAACGTGATAGGTATTTCCACCTTCCTCATCAGCGTCGGCGACATAATCCACTTTGAAAGGAATGACACGCAGTAACGGTACAGAGGTGTGTCCTACCACATTGTACTCCACCACATCGGAGTACACACAAATCAAGTTGAGTCCTTGGTTCATTTTTACAATGAATCGCAAAATCCGAGTTACTGGTTATGGATGGTATTTCATTTTTCTTGACCACCATCCTTGGGTGTCCACCTAAAATATCATACAATTCAGGACAAAATGTACTGGCCATCATTTTATCCTCTGAAAATTTCATCATTAGGCGACGAGCCACTTTATGGTACTCAAAGGTAACAGTTTTTTTACTTTCTCCATGGCTTTACCAAACAAAGTATTTAACCTGGAAGCAAGTGTAGTCACTAAATGTTGACCACTAAAATAATAACCAGCAGGAATGGTGAACACATTTGTTGTCCCTTTAATTTGTGGGTCATCTGTTTTCTTTGTGTCACTGCCAGTGATGCCTCGTTCGTCTAAGGCTTTTTTGCAATTGCTCGTCATACACTAGTACTTTGAAAGTGTTTTGATTATCGACGATGTTTTTGTTTTGTGTCGGGTGTATCATTTCCACTAAAGCCACTTCCCAGTGAGCATCTTGATCCAAATGAATGGTTTGAGGTAATTTAGCCGTGTAACAGTACAACGTGTTGTTAGTAAACACCTCCATGGAACTGTCACTGGGTAACGTTAAGTAAAATTGGTTAATAGTGTTGTTCATAAAGTATTGAACCTGGTAGCAAGTGTAGTCACTAAATGTTGACCCCTAAAATAATAACCAGCAGGAATGGTGAACACATTTGTTGTCCCTTTAGTTTGTGGGCCATCTGTAACTCTTGCAGAGAAGAACTGGGTGAAGCAGTAGTCACTGTGGTCGCTGAAGCTGTATTAAAGGGCATGATGGTCACTTCTTTTTATAGTCGATGACTTGCGCAGCGTCAATCCAAGAATCAAAACTAGGAGGATATCCTTTCCAACGTACTTTGACTTCTTTGACACGACGTTTTCCTACTTTACGGATTCTTCGTTCGAGAATGATTTCAATGTCGTACACGTCGTCTTCTTTTTTGGTGACACGTTGTAACTCAGGCAAGTAAAACCTTCCTTTTAATACTTCTCCGTTCATGTCTTCCAATTTATAGACGGTAGGATGACGATCACGCACTCATCCAGTAACACGAAACAATTCGGTGGTCCAGTTTGGTAAGTAACCTTTGTCGAAAGTGCGTTTGGTTTTGCCAATGCGAACCCAATCTCCAGGGGTTAACACTCCTCCACCGTTCTTAAGGACAGCCATCGTCCGGGACGTACCAGACAGACGCTCATTTTTGTTGTCAGGTGTCACATCTTGTGGGGCACGTCCAATGCTTCTATCGTAAGATTGATTGTAGGCTTGGACTAAGTGCAGTAAGACGTCGATGTACTTGAGAGTGTGTTGATGCGTAAAATATTTCCACATGCGTTCTTTCAAGGTACGTTGAAAACGTTCCACGATACTTGCTTTGGTTTCAGGATTTTCGGTGGTGAAAAAAATGAATGTCACGTTTCTTTAATTCTCGTTGGAAAGCTTGGTTCAGAAATTCGGTGCCTTTGTCGGTTTGCCATCGAAGAGGGTGACGACCATTTTGTTTCAACACCAGTTGCAAAGCTCGTACTAACTCTCCGCTCGATTTAGGTGTCAATGGTACGACCCAGGCAAATTTAGAAAAGACGTCGATGACACAAAACAAATACTTGTAGCCACGATTGCAGGTGGCTAAATGAGAGACATCGGCTAAGTCGGCTTGCCATTGATGATCAATGCCTTCCACTTGAGTGCGACTTCTGTGAAATTTTCGTCGAATGAGTTCTTGTAACCATCGTTGTACTTCAGGTAAACGGAGCTTTTTCAGGCGAGTGTTTGAAGCACGATAGAATTTCTGAATGCCTCCGTAACCTGCAGGGTGAGTTGGATCATAGTAAATGATGGCCTTTACCTTCTCTATGGTTTTATTAATAAGGTACCCACTCTTCGATGATACTGCTTTGGGTGGGACGAAATGGGGGTTGTTTGGAAACGGTTTTACGTGTCCGATGTGCCACAGGAGTTGACGTCGAGGGTACTGGTGGTGGTGGTGGTGGTGGCAGTGGTAATGAGATAGCTTTGGTCTTCTTTTCTTTTCTCACTTCTGGTTTCCTTTCTCTCTTTTTCACATCTGTCGAAGGAGGAGTGGCCATCATCTTTTTAACCCAAGTTTTGAGTTCTTCTCGTTGGGGAGTGGGGGAAGGGGTCAACAAGGAAGCGGAAATCTTCCTCGGAATGGGAGTGGCAGTGGGTGTTTGAAAGATATCATGGGGTTCTTCCTCCTTGGGTAATGGTGGGATGACGTCTGTTTTGGCCACTGCAGATGGTGAGAGCGACGGACTATTCATCAGAGCCTTCAAATCAGTCAGAGTGGGTAGAGCTGTTTGTTCCACATCTTTTCGATGAAAGAGTTGTAGCCGTTGCAAGAGCTGACCGTACGTTTGCGATTTTTCGGTTATGGACAAATCGTGGCGATGCATCAAGGATTGCAGTTCGTGTTGTAATTGGGACATCTCGGTCAAATCAGGATTGGGTGGCAAATGGGGGGTACGTTGTTCTTGCCAACGATGGTATACCATCCATCGTTTGTAACGGACTAAAGTCAGTTTTCGTCCTTCCATGGGCTTCCAAAGGTTACGTCTGATATCGTGGTGCTCCATGGGTCCCTTTTATCTTCTGGAAGGATCAACTTTGGGATATCCCTAGTGCCAGCCCTTGTACCAAACCTGGCAATAAACCCATGCCGGCTTTCGCTAATCCTACCAACATAGGAAGAAGAACGGGTAAAAAATCATCCGCGATGCAACAACATCTTTTTCTTTTGACGGAGGGGTATTTTCTTTTGGAATATTTGACGAAGAACGTGTCGAGGTTTGGCTAAGCATTTATTCTGATGTGGAGGAAAAAGGTATCGTGCTTTTCAAGACATTCTAACAACATTCGCACACGGTATCGATGACATCTTTGGAGGCTGTTTAAATGATTTGTTTTCGCATGAGTGGAGAGGCTTTGGACAGGACGGACAACACGTCTCCGTGTTTGGCTAAACGAGGAGGTAGTCCTTTCCTTTTCTTTCCTTTGTGGAGTGAATAAGAATGTTTTCTGCGAGGTAACATCTTTGCTTGTTCGTTCCACAATGCCACTGACGTCAATGACTTGTAACACACACCCTTTTATCTTTTAATTTTTGTTGTGCTATTACTTGATTTATAAATGGCATCACTTCATCTCTCATAAAAGGAGGCATCACAAATCCTCCGCGTTGCACCAACATCTTTTTCGTTTGACGGACGGGTATTTTCTTTCGGGCCCTTTGACGAAGAACGTGTCGATGTTTGGCTAAACGAGGAGGTAGTCCTTTCCTTTTCTTTCCTTTGTGGGGTGAATAAGAATGTTTTCTGCGAGGTGACATCTTTCCTTTGTGGAGTGAATAAGAATGTTTTCTGCTAGGTGACATCTTTGCTTGTTCGTTCCACAATACCGCTAGCGTCAATGACTTGGTACACACTCTCTTTTATCTACTTTTTTGGGGATCTACCGCTTCGTCAAAAAGGTAACGATGTGTTTCCCAAAATTGCCAAAGTAACCTCCTTTTTGGTGACTCTTCTTTTTCTTTAAAGGACTACGTGTTTTGAGGGGATGACGTCGATGTTTGGTTTTTAAGCCTTTTGTAGGATGACGAGATTGTCTTTTTCCTTTTCCTTTCTGGACAGCAGAACGACGAGGGCTGTGGTGTGCACGTTTTTGAGGAAGCATCATTGAGTGTTCAGAAGTGGCACAGAAAATACTGATTCCTGTTGTTGTCCTCAAGTTATTGTTTATACTGGAATGCGACGCCACTGATTATCTTTCCGTCGTATCAACTTCATGGCAGGTATCACGCATCGTGAAGGGGTTCGTAACGGGCTCAATCGGGATAGTTCTTGTTTGGACAAATCCAGGAAACTCTTTAACATGCCAGATCTTTCTTGGACTTTGACTTTGGGGGCAGGTACTTTGTGAGCAGCTGCTACTGCCGCTAATGTGGACGAGGGTGTCACCGGTGGAGGAGACGTTTTGGGAGACGCAGATTTACAATGTTTCATCAAATTAGAAAGAATGTGTGTCAAATTTGATTTGGCTGGCATCACCCGCAACGGAGAAGTGGAAGCACCTGAGGCTACTGGAAACGCGGTCACTGGTGGTGCAGGTAGTGGTTGACGAAGGTAAGGTTGCATCCTGGCCGAGATTGGGTTCGCATTGGCAAAACCAAACGCACTTTCGACAAAGGTTACTTTTTTCTGTGGACTTTTCTTTTTCTGTGCTTTGGTCTTGGCACCATTGTTCCTTTTCTTAAGGGTTCGTTTGACTTTTTTTTTCTTGGAGTGAACTTTGGGAGCATTGGGATCCCATTATAAAGGGAACGAATGATGACACCTCCTAGAGAACCACTACCTCCAGGTTTCAATATTATTTGCTTTTTGGTTTAAGTGTCGATGCGAGGATCGGCCAGTTGCGTCAAGTCTGCGTTTGGTTTTGATGTGGAATGTGAATGATGCCTTGCAGCATTTGACGTGCTGTCACCGTACACCATCGTAAGACTTCTTTGAGACTGGTTTCTAAGACGCTAGCACGTATTTGTGGATTTTTTTCGCGACTGATACCGTACAAGGCACGTATCAATTTGATGGGAAGATGATACTGAAGAGACGTCATGTTGATAATGTATGAGACAAAGTCAAAGTGACCAAGGTTTTTAAAGATTTTTTTAGTGGTTCATATTGTTATGTCGACGACCAGGAGGTGTACAGGACCGGTCCTGCTTCTTGACACCAGTCGTGAAACAAATCGGTACGAAATCGCAAATAATCGGGGGTAGTGGGTTTTAAATCCACGAGTAAATAGGCGTGTGGCGTTTGAGTGGCATAATCGTACGCATGAGTCAGCCAAGGTCTTCCTAACTGTCTGGCTAAGACTTGCACTTGTGATTTATCTCGAGGACTTTTAAACAGGATCACTTAATGAGCATTGAGACTAATTGTACGATGGGCTTTACTTTGTTGAAACAAATTTTGTGTAATGTAAATGACACTGGCATTACGATGATGCCCTTTACGCGTAAACCACAGTTTAATTTCTTCTTCGTCTTCTCCTAACATGTCGTCAAAAATGACCCAATAAGTTTGATTAGGGTCAGACACGATCCCATCGTCTTCTCTAGGAATACCTTCTACAAACACAATGGAATCACCTTGACTTTCTTGCAAGAGGCTGTATGCCGATTGCCACTCTTTGTAACACCACACGATGCGTTGAGGTGAACGATCGATCAAATGATATTTATGTTCGATCAAACGTTTGACAAATTCGGTTTTGCCTGAACCGCTCGGTCCAGCAATTAACATGTTAAAAGGATGACGAAGATACAAAGCTTCCCAACTAGCATGATCTAAGTGTTCGTCAATGACTTTGAATGTCGAGGAGGACGGAGTAGAAATAGCAGTGTTAGCCATAGTAGTGTAGGGTATGGCACTATTGATACAAAAACAGATAAGACAAGAGGTTTTTATACTTTTTTCAAGACACGTTTATTTCAATGCATGTTTAAATTAGAACAACACGAAAGACAAAAATACATGAAAGTCAAATGGATAAATACAGAAATAAAATACACATGGAAACGATCAAAGTGGCATATAAACAAGTCACTGTACAACATTGTTTGGGTAACGAAGGTGTCCTAGAGGTAGTGTGTAATGTTCTTATAGTCTCTACATGGGGTACAGTCACATAGGTGTCCTCTCGGAAGGGTCTTTGTGGGGGAATGTCCATGACAGTCCTGTCTTGAACAGAATGATTGTCCCCGGTGACAGATTCTTTTTCTTCTTCTGGCACTGTCACTAACACAGGTTTAAAAGTGACTTTTTTCACTCGACAATGGATTTTACGAACACAATGCTTGGGCATAATAATGGGATGCTTCGTTTGTCCAAGCCTCAAAATCCCAACTTTTCCAGTCACGTACATCTGTCCAGTGAGGGTGTAAATCGCAAGCTACACACACATCTTCAAACACCGCTTCCGTACTTAAAAGTTGACGATTTTTTTTTCCTGTAGAGGTCGAGACGTATCCAGATGAAAGCGTAAGGCTTTTAACAGAATGAGTCTCTAGTGGACATTTAAAGGAGTCAACATGCTGTCTTTTTTGTAGGTAGCATTCGTAAAGTGTCCACAAGGACTCAACAGGTAAACGAAATCCCAGAAAGCAAGTCACTAAATTACACACTACACTACACGTCGACGCCCATTCATCGGACACAATTCTTGTAATAAGTGTGAATATTCTCATTGATATCCTTCCACGGAATCTGTTTGATCACAAGTGATAAAGGTTGTGGCATGGTCGTTCTATTTTATACTTGTTTATGTCGAGGATCACATGTGTATATTCTGCACAGAATGATTTAAGATCTTCTCCTCCAAAAGCGAAAGTGATTAATATAACGTCTAATTTTTCGTCCCACTGCCGTTCAGGGTAACGGTCAAGAAGGATCAAAACATCTTCAGATGTAAACGAACTAAATTCGAATCTGTGGAAGGTAGACTTGATCCAGAGAAATATATCACGCTGGTTAATTTTTGTCACTTTCCTCTTGTGAATTTCACGACACAAAAGTTCTACAGTCACCCATTGAGATTTTTCTTTAGCACGACCCTGCCAAACGTCCTTGTAGATCTATTCCTGCAATTCGTGTGGTAATCCTTGAATATTATGTTTTAGAGAGGGTTTATATATTAGTCTAGGTTTGTCTCCAACCCAAACTGGTTTGTTAAACGACATGGACCAGTTTTTTGTCACTGTCAATCACTAGGTCCCACTAAAGATAGGTATTGACAATTCGGAGATCATCGAGCATGTTCCAGGTAAGTGGAATCTTCCTTTTCCCACTCGTAAATGGACACACCACAACTGAAACACTTGACTTTGTCCCCTTCGCCCAAGTAGAAAACTCCGGCTCTGGCTAATTCTTCAGGAGTTGGTCCAGGCAGATACTGTAGCCATTTATCTTTGAAGGTTTGGAATCGCCTTTTAAAGTTGTAGTATTCAGGCAAACTCGAAGGGAACGAATATTCGACTCTCCTCACTTTAGTTCGATGCAGGTACGGTGAAATTCCTAGGAGTCCACCATAACGTGTGGCACCGCTTTCGCATCCCTCAGGTTTGACACGCACAGCATCACTTTCCATGGTAGATATAAGGGTAGTAGTCATAGCAAAGTTCCCACGATATCCTGCTGAATCGCTGAAGTCACAACGTCTGGCATCACTGCGATCGTAAGGTATAGCATCGCACTCTGTAACGCAATTACAATGGTAACCGTAAGAACACTTACAGTTTCCTTCCGGACAACTTCCGTTGCAATGCATAGGTCTTATCCATCCAGTACTTTTCACACTCGGGGAAGGTACATTTTTTTTACAATCCCCAAACATGAATGATGCCTGTTTAAATGGATTCATCTTCTTTTCGCTTAGTCGTTGTAGTTACAAATGAACTATTGGTCTTGGACAATGTCCCTTTTTATATGCTGCCCAATTTCGACGTGACATTACGGTAGAGTGAAGTGATTGGGAAGTCGTACTCTTTTTTGGTACACGATTTGATAGACTTTTTCCAAAGGTCGGTTAACGATTTGGTGTGTGGGTAAAAGGACAATCTTGTGCGGTTCGTGGGTGGTCACTTTAAACGTTTCATCCTGTCCAGACTGTAAGGCTTCTTTTAGCACGTTAAAGTTCACCACTCGACCGGTGCGATAATTGAGAGTCAATCCTTTCACTTTACATTCGGTGTACATTTCTCCTTGTAGGTCTCGGTAATTTTTAGGACCGCCACTTGCAAATCATAGAATCTTGTCGTCGGGATGTTCATCGGTCCAGGCTCCTAAAAGGTTTCCATCGATGACAGGGTTACACTGGTTCGGTCGGTGAATGTAGATGCAACTGTCCGTGTCAAAATACAACACACGATCTCCTAACAGTTCTAACACTTCCTACAATTTTAAGC
This sequence comes from Unio pictorum, assembly GCA_030141615.1. Taxonomy (NCBI): domain Eukaryota; kingdom Metazoa; phylum Mollusca; class Bivalvia; order Unionida; family Unionidae; genus Unio; species Unio pictorum. Next base: position 1,082,738 of record JARLTB010000071.1, read on the forward strand.
GAGCGTGGGCTGTCACGTAAGCCGCAATGATGTCATTGACTAAGATTAACTCCTCACGAATGACGTCCACGTGTTTCATGTATTTGGTTTTGTCGTGAATCATCTGGAAGTAGCGAGAAGCTTCGGACAAATATTCCGTCTTGGGTAAAGACGGTCGTTGTGCCATTTTACCCCACAAGCAATTTAACATCACTTTGGTAAACGATCGCCTTCCTTCGTTTTTCTCGATGTGGTCTAAAGTGATGCCTTCCTGCTCCCGATATTTTTCTTTGAATATCTTTTGGTCTTTGGGATTGTGGCACCAGGAAGGATAACCTCTAGCTTCTTGTTTTAGTTTTAAAAGGCATCCAAATATCTGCCAAAATTCTTTTCTGTGTCTCGTCGTCCTTGCGGTATTGTTGTGTCTTGGCAAAATGGTAAATTTCGTACACTTCGAACAGTTGGTATCCCAGGTCCAGAGCTTTAAACAATTCCACGCTAACCCACGTTCCTGTCAAGACGCGTTCTTTCTGGTTTCCTTTGGCAATGGTAGAGGTAAAACTGGATGGTACAAGTCCGTAGGAGGCACGACTTTGCATTTGATCAATCCTTCGTACTGTCGAATGTGGTCCAGGTCAATGTGTTCTGTCATCAATTGTGGATGCCCTACCTGAAAGTGATAATATTTGGACACGTAAGGATACAGCGAACACACGTCCAAGTATCTGATTTTTTTCTCCCTTCTCCTCGTCCGCTAGTACAGCAAACAGGTGGCATTCGTTCGTCCTCCGTACAAACTATCCTGGGGTTCAGTGTGTCTACCAAGTTGTAACTTTCTACGAAGCGTTTAAACCTGGGATCGGTTTATAAACGCTGATCGTACTCGTGTTCCCACATTTCCACTACCTGGTATCCTTGCTGTTCTAATTTCAAACGTCACTGATAAGTGGTCTGGTACAAGTCTTCCATGGTCCTTTGTAAAAACTGATTTTTGGTGTCACGTTGAGGGTAGCACATGGGACATCCGTGAAATAATCATCCGTTAAACTCGTACACGATCTGAGGGTTTTCTAAGTCCCAACCACCGAATACGTTCCGATGGTCTTTTCACCTCCTCCGTTGCGAGCGTGTTGGATTCATTTATCTTCCTTGTCGCACAAGTAATGTAGCCAACGTAGGGCTTTGACCGAGTATTGACGTTTGACAAAGTTCGTCGTTTGAGGACTGATGACAGCTAGATTATTTTCAGGCATGAAGCGTTTTCGGTACACTAAGGAACATGCTTTGGCAATGGTACAAGCTTCTTTCAAAGGATCGATCCCTCCGTGTTACATGAACAATTCACGGAAATGTTCCACAGCAATGTCGTAAAATGTCCACGTCAGATCGACAGTACTTTAACATTTCTTCTTGAAAGTCAAAGGGTTCCGAGTCGTGAGTCTGGTACCAAGCAAAGAAAGATTCTCGTTGTTCAGTGCGCATGTTATCGGGTTCGTAGTCGTCAGCCTCAGGCAAATGGGGTAGAACGGCATGTTGATTGGCTTCGGTATTGAAAAAGTGTGGAAAATAACCTTTGGCGATTTCTGTCATTCCAAACGTTTTAGGCATGCGACTCAAAGGCATGGCCAAGTAACAAATTGAATCTTTAAACTGTACTTGTCCTACTTGCATAGAAATTATTTTGGCTCCGTTTAAAGTCACTTGAGGACGTTCGGTACTTTGTTCCGCATAGTATCTGAGCAGAAATTGCCCATCGTACCCCGAGAAATTGTGAGCCATGACCGTGGCATGGCAATGACAACCTTTGTAACGTTTGATGTCTTCTGGACTCCACGTTTCGTCGATGGGGTTTAGGATCCATTGGACAAAATCGGCTAGCGTGTTTAATCCTCAAAAGATTTTTTCATGTCCTCCAGGAATCTTGCTGCAGTGAGGGTAATGACTTAAGATAGGTTCTTGGATGCACTTATCGCACGCACGGTGAGCCACGCAGAAATTAGGAATGTGAATACCAGTCTCTTGCATGCATTCGAAATTAAAAAAGATAAAATTCCCTTTCTTCTGGGTATCTTCTGGTTGGGGTTGATATTCTTGAATGAAGCATTAGTGCTCCAAGTCCACTATTTGGTGACAAATGTGACATCGTTTCTTCCCTCGACAAACGTGAAATTTCGCATTACTGGTACGTATGCCTTGTCCACAAGTAGGGCACAATCTCAGAAGCTGACAAGTACTTTTCTGCTGTGAACCTTGCATCTTCAAATGTTGTTGGTAACAGGTAAAAGTGACAAAAGTGCGCTGACAAACGGCAATGCACTCGTACTTGGCCTTTGTCCAGACAAGGTTGAGGCCAAACATCCCTCACATTTCGATCCATAATGCTTGTGTTGTTCTCGATTGTTATAACCATAGTCACATTTTTCACAGTAGTAACTGTATCCCATGAATCCAGTGATATTGGTAATGGTATCAAAATGACCATCGTGATGATAGACGTGAATGTATTTTCCGTCTTTGAAATCGTGGTCTCGAAACAAAAGAGGACCAAGCACTTCTTGAGGGTGTACTTTCAAGGTGTAATGTGGAGCCAAGGAACCTTGCAATTTTTGCATTTCTGGAATATCGCAAGGGTGTCTTTGGATATCCCTGCTTCCTGTAACAGGAGTTCTGCTTCACTTCGTTGTTTGGCTCGGCCCAATTTTCAAATAGTTTTCCAGGCTCTTTTCCATTCTATCGTTTCGTTCTTGTTGGCATACGTTTCTCCCACGACGATGGCACGGGTTAAACACATCTGGTCTTGAGGATTGTTAATTTGGACGAGGCTTTTTTTTGGTACTGCGAAGGCTGTTCACCAATAACACTTTTTTGCGTTGTCCGGTCCCCTGAGGAAGAGACACGTGGGTCATGAACAGTGTGGCTTTTCCGTCTTCGATGTGAAACTTGTTGTTGGATTGTTGAACATGTTGAATTTTGTCGATGACTTTGGAAGGTGTTAATTATGATGGGCTACTAAACTCGATCCAAACAGGAGACTTCAAATTATCGTGATGAATAGAAAGTCTCAAACGATCGTCTTCTTTGGCTTGACATTGCTGTTTCAGTGCAGTTAACATAGAATCCCACACCTCGGACCAAACACGTACTATTTTAATAGTGATGGCAAACATCATGTACTAATTTTGTCTATCCTTGAAATTCAGGGACGGTGTCTTTATAGCACATGCTGTGCCCCTAGTATTTGATTATCATCAGAAATGGCGAACATACCAACTTTTAGAAGTGTTCATTTGTTAAACAAAGGCTTCTTACGAAAACAAACAAAACCACATATGTTCGCTAAACTACTACCTCTAACTAACCGAGAGTCTCCCTCAGGTTAGTTAATTTTGTTACTGTGATGAATTGTATAGACCATATAGAGAACCTCCAGACGCATTTCACGATGCATTTGACACTAGTGCTACTGGTAGTGGTATCTCAAGCCCTATTTGAGGAATTATTATTGTTACCTGTCCTAATAACGTTCTTTCCGACATAGCAAAATTTAAAGCCTCATAATAGCAAAACGAGCCAGAAATAATTTTCTGAAAATCATTAATGAAATCGCTGATATTTGTCATAGATTATTTCAGGTGGTATCATGGATATTAGCATTAACCGGGAAGTTATCAATAAATTCGTTGATGGTTATAATAGCGACTAGATTTCACCATGATTATATATATATATATATATATATATATATATATATATATATATATATATATATATATATATATATATATATATAATAAATACGATGATCATGCATCAACGACACTATAAACCTATAATGGTCAGAGTAACGAAATTACGATTGCCAATGTATCAAGCAAACCTACCGTTACGGTCTGGTATTGTTATTCAAGGGTTCGTTGCAAAAATGGCTCTCAAAATAGCTCCGTTTGCAAAACAATTCTTTATATAAGCTAATAGTGCTTTTGGTGTAAAAACTCCTGGCGCTACTGGTAATGTTCCTGGTAATGCCTTCGCTGCATTAAAAAATAGACTACCACGATTAATACGAAAAAATCCACCACCAGTAAAATTACCCAGTACGGAATTTATGTCCGTGAATGTCAGTAAAAATAATGAATCAAGCCGCGGATCAAACTTAGCAGCATTGATGAATCAAGTATCTGATAAAGTACAGAAAATACTACAGCAAATTTAATAGCCTGAAATGATCTTTGTATTCCTTCAATAAGGTCAGCTCGATGTTAAAATGTAAAACAATATATAAACTAAAATGTTTAAACGTTTGTCTGACCCAGCATTCGACATCGACCGGTTCTCAAAGATCAATCGATACGCGATTCTCAATTGTATTCGTATGACGCCAGACAACCAAATCAACGTGGAAGTATCAAAATTCAAGTTCAGAATACAAGTAGATAGTTCTTACATTCTGAAGCGTTTATTGAAGTAGAAGGTGAACTTGTAACAAATGTGTCAGTTGATACACCATACGCAAATACTTTAAGAGTTGGTTTCGTTAATAACAGAATTATGGCACTGTTTGATATCGCTATATATATGAAAACTTGAATCAATTCAGAAGAATATCGACGTTTCCACAACAATAATGGGTTTAGGGATACAAGATCAGCCGTCCCATTTGTGATGCTTGCTAAGGATATAACCACAAATGCTGGTCAAGCTGAGTATATTAAAGTACGGGCAACACGAAATACTTCATCCGATTCAACACCAGATGATCGACCAGCTAATGCTTTTGATATTGTAAAAGGCGTTATCAATACCTTAGAGTTTGCCAAACGTACATCAATGTTGTGAGGAGCGTGTAGAAGATTTTTATGTGCGATTCCACCGTATCTTATATCTAGATATTGTAGAAAAGGTATCTTTGGCGCTAAACATATAGTTGTACTCGTAAGAAAACGTGATAAAAATGATGTAATCTGGTGAGGTGCTGTTGTTGCTGAAGGTAAAGTAAATATAACAAAACTCTCATTGTGGATGACTGTAATGATTCCATACAGAAATTATTGTCATTTATGGATCAAGGTGGTACAATCAATATTGTCATTGTTAACAGTGATTACAGATCATATTCAAAGTAATGTTCGATGTGTATTTACTGGCATATTGCATCACAACAAGGTGTTTTATGCGCCACGAAATGATTTTTTTTGTTTACAAAATACAAACCGATTATTCTCTCGAGAACTTAGCCATTTGATATTTGACCAACTTAGAATTACCGACGTTTATTTAATAATAAACGGAAAACAAGATATATTGTTAGATTATACCTCAAACCGCGTTGCACGTGCATATCATCGCGTGATGACATGTATGGGACGTGATCAGACTATAGGTACTAGCTTACAAATATCACAATTAGATTTTACAAAACTGTATCCAATTAAATTACGTTTCGCTGGCACATCTTGATTTAACCAGACAAACTGTTGTTGATATACACTTTAGAGCTCACGTAGGTTAAGTATCATCTGAAGATTACAGAGCCATCGCTGTTATACTCAGCGACAACTCGATGTTACTTGAAGGTGCAGGTAAACGAATGAGAGTAATTGTTGCACCAGTTGAGAAAAAATAATATTGTCCAAATTTGAACATTGTAAATATTTTGAAGGTCATATCACCACGTAAATATTACTCGGACTCCCGGTCAGATTATAAAACTACAAACCACGTCAGTGAAAAAGTCCTGAACTACAACAACGCTTACAAAGGACCAGATTACAGGTGGTGAGAATAAGTTGTCACTGACACAACTCCAGCAGAAAAAAATACAATGGACAAGACTGGAATAAGAATTACTTTTTCTGCAGGTGTTATTTCAGATATAACTAAATCAGGTAAAGTGGAATAAGTCCACTCCTAGCGACAATACCAGCATTAATTGCAGCCGCGGACCCTGCTGTCACAAAAGCGGCTGTTGTTTGGGGCTGTCGGGTCAGCCGCAGGAATGGCATTACATAAAGCAACAGGAAAATGATTTAGAAAATTGGATAAGTTCTGATACTTGAAGAGTCATTTATTGGTACGGAAAAGATATGATATTTCCAGTTATCGTTTAATAAGATCAAAGTCAAATTTTGATTTAAACTATTTGTTAAATAGTATAAAATTACGTAAATTAGCATAAGATTTATAGTTTAGAACTATATCCATTTAAACACATATACGTAGAAAATGCACTGATTGGGACCATCTTCCTGTGAATGATACGACATTGTAAATATCGGGAGCAGACGACTTAGTATTTCCAATCAGGTACATACATGTGTAGCTGCATATCGTTCCCTTTGCTGAAAATGGACTTGTCCATGAATTCAAATGGCTGGCGAGCAAGGTCGTTTATTATATTTAAAACGTCTGTTTGGAATGAAACACGCAGAAGGTAAAGGTGTTAATACTCTCCTTGACTTATTCACGTTTGAAATTATAAATTAATGAATGTTATATTATGTACATCTATCTATCTATCTATCTATCTATCTATCTATCTATCTATCTATCTATCTATCTATCTATCTATCTCTCTCTCTCTCTCTCTCTCTCTCTCTATCTATCTATCTATCTATCTATATATATATATAGATATATATAGATAGATAGATATATATATATATATATATATATATATATATATATATATGTATATATATATATATATATATATATATATATATATGTATATATATATATATATATATATATATATATATATATATATATATATATATATATAAATAATGTTTTCTATGTTGTAACTTATTCTATATTGTAGCTTATGTGAGAACAGAGTAGGAAATACCACTACTTTACTTATGCACACTCTAATATGCGGAGATTCCGCCTATAAATTATTGGACAATTGTAAGCAATGAAAAAAAGAGAAATGTTTACTGCCATCTAAACGAAATTTGAACCATTTGCGAAGATACAGAAATGTTTATGTTTAAGCATTTTAAACTGTTGAGATATTACTAACATTAACCTCTCATGCATGATTATAACATGTTGACCAAACTTGATATATGTTTGAAAATGTCCCATGGATCTGCAAAATTCCTTTAACTGCATTGCCATGAATGTTAGACACACTTAAGTATAACGTAGATGAAGCACTTCACTTAACAGCTATAGCCTAGTTAAGGGATTATCGAATTACAATTCAGCGCATAACTTGAAGTACCTTTATGTAAAACTGATGTTTGTTATATTGGTAATTCTTTACGCAGTCTTCGAGATAAGATATATATATATATATATATATATATATATATATATATATATATATATAAATATATATATATATATATATATATATAGAGAGAGAGAGAGAGAGAGAGAGAGAGAGAGAGAGAGAGAGAGAGATAAGTGCTTAAAAGACTCGAAAGAAAAGAATCTTGCTGTCTAAAACATGTTTGGAAGAATCGAGAAGAAGTACAAAGCTCTTATAGCTTGTGGATGTTTCAAACACATTGTTTTATATATATATATATATATATATATATATATATATATATATATATATATGGACAATTGGACTAATTGCTGACAAATGATGAGATAAATCTGACTTCTATTTGATTGTCAATGATCAGGTTTGTATCACTGCAAAACTGCAAGAATTATTCTGACGGTTAGTATTTAAGTTGTTACGTATTACCTCCAACCACAAATTTAGATCTTTTCTGCAATTATGCGTGTTAACACGTGCTGATAGGGTAGTCTTTGATGATATTGCCAACATATGCTTTATAATCAGAAAGATCATTAAAAAAACATGTTCATCCACACTATTAATATCTACTGCAAGGCAGATTTTATATATATATATATATATATATATATATATATATATATATATATATATATATATATATATATATATATATATATATATATATATATATATATATATATATATAAATAACAAAACACAAATTAAACATGGCTAGCATGCTTTCATCACAAATATGTATCTATATCAAAATGTATAAATATCATATGGTGATACAGTCGGGATTGTTCATTTAAAGTCAAGAGTAATTTAGTTTTTTATAGGCCGACACAGTAATGTCTCCTTTAATACGATGCTGGAAATTAATATATTAAGCCGTACAAACTCAACTAGAAAATTCTTAACTTAAAATCTCCGAACGTTTGACATATATAAATCATTGCTTGAGATCAATTCTGTACTCTCTGAGTTAATCTAAAACTTAAAAATCACCGGCACTAAAATATTCAAGACCGTGAAAAGAAGTTGAATCGTTTTGGTTCTAAAACAAATATAATCAATTCTCAGCAGCGATTTAAGAGTTTTAGAACGAGATGATTAAGGTTTTAAAAGAGTTTAAACTGGTATTAGCATTCTGGTTGCTTTTTTATATAACATGAATCAAGTTTTTTAATGCAAGAAGAATTTCTGAATGAAAACATGTAAAATCCGAAAAGAGAGTAATCTTCCTGCTTATAAGCTTACAAGAATATGTTGGATTATTGATAAACATTCCTGTATGCGTATTTACTATAGACAGTGTCACAAAGTTCAGATTTATCGTCACAAATAGCATCATTGCCACTTTCGGGTACTACTTCTAGCCATAAACATCTTTGAGAGGCTTAAATGACCGGTGTCATCAAGTTCATATATTATATATGAAAGGTTATCACGCCGGTTATACAATATATCAGTATCATAAACTATCGGATATAATATATAATCTACAGCCACAACATCTCTAATGACACTTTGTAGAATGTACATAGTGAAGTCCATGATTTATAGTGATAAGGCTCCAAATATATGCCAGTAAAGCTTCATCAAATGGTTTGACTGAGTGAGTGCGACTTTTCAATAAAGAAGGGAGCGAATCTTTTTAGATAATAAATTAATTGAAAGGTATTTATTTGACTAAACTATATAAAGAGTAGATGAAGGCCGACACTTTTGACATTGGAGAATTTATAATAATTATGTGTATGGATTGTTCCTTAAAGAACTCTAAAGTATTATATTGTTGATGTTTATTTTATTTGTTATAGTAAGATTGTGATATTTTCCTTAGCGAGTAATTTGTGTTGTATTAATTTATTTTCAAGAGCGAAGCCCTCCTTGCTGATTGAACATTTTAATTCCGTTGCAGCAATTTTGGTAATTCAGATGTAAATTCCACAATACTCCCCAGCGGGCATGACTGTTAAGATGTAGAAAGTGTTTTAGTCTTATCAACGAATTAACGTGTCCTGCTATTATTTAGGTATTTTAGTAATCCCATCTTCTAATCCTGATTGTGTTGCTTTCAATCAAACGTCAATATCAGTGACACATTCTCTTTTCTTTGAAGGCACTTATAGTCATGTGGTACGATTTAGTTTTCATTCTTAAGTAAAAGTATCATTATCATCTGCTGTAGCTATGCTGTCATGATGTACAAATTTATTTTTAATAGTAGTCATACCCCAGTGTCTACAATGAACACAAAATAGAATTACAAGTGCAAGACACATCTTTTTCATATGCTCATTTATTTGCCTCCGTTAACAAGAAATTGTCAAACTCATCCAATAGTTTCCGCTATTAAACACCTTTTTAATACACTAGCGTGCATGCCATGTGTGCCTAATAGTGTAATGGGAATCAATCATGAACACTCGTGTAGTAGACGCTTACCGTTTCGGTTGATTAAATTTGTTTCTGAATGAACTAAAACAGACGTTTCGTGGATTGCCACATATCAGCTGCTTTGCCACTTTCCGAGTTGACTTTTCTGATACGATTGCTCGAATATGGTTAGCTATAGACACCAAACAGGGTCATTACAAATAACATGCACGTGACAAGACATAAAGGTGTCTTTTTTAGCTGGTAATAAGAATGGCAAAACTATATTTAGTTTTGCATAATGAATTTCCTCAAAATGTACTTTTCCAGCTTGATGACACATTTCGAAATTGTGCTGTAATATCGACTATATTCCATGTACAATTACATCCTCCTTACTGCACTCAAATTAAAATAAACATCATATTATATGGCGTCGTTAGATATATGCAACGGAAAGTACGTTATATTATTCCCACATTATGATATCAAACAGTCAATGATAGAAAAGGACCACACTTACAGATTTAATCAATCTGATAATTTTCGATGCTCTTAATGTAGAATTAGCACAGATAAATCCAGACCATAATCACGACATTTCGAAGAATTGACATAACTACTAATATCAATTCATTCAAGATCAAATGTAAAAGTTGTAGCAATGAGCATACATGACTCCACATTTTAGTTGTATGTAGACAAAAAGTCATTTTCTTTGGAATGTTATGTCTAGAGCGCGACTAAGTTCAAATTTATCTTCGAGGAGTTATGGGAAAATTAATAATGTTGTTGTGTACTGATGACTCTGCCTTTGTGTATTTGCTTTGAAATATGACATATATTTAGTTATTTTGTTTCTTGTGGGTGTATTTTTATGTATATTATTTCGGCTTAGATAGAATTTAAAAAATGAGCATATAATCAAAAGGTTAATGCATTTGTAGGATAAAATATGAACTCGCTTTGTCGCATGGATATAATGCACTCCCAGTGCAGAGCAGTATTTCTATCCAAACACCTCGTTCGTTTTTTCGCAAACAACACAGTAACACGGTTAGTGTTATTTACAACGGCAAAGTGCATTGCTTAACATTGCACATCATTCCATTATAAAAAGGAACTCGAATCGAGTACGGGGAACGTTGACAATGTCATGACGATTCGTGGAAGAGCTAGATGATGATGCTCTTGCCAGATCATCTGGACCATTTACATTGTTTGTCAAGGATGAATCTTATAATGCACGCACTGCTAGTACTGATATGTAAGCTGTATCCGTTGGACTTAATAATGATTTTAATAGCGTATTTGCACAGTGTCAAGGAAATCAGCAAGCAGACTTATGATCTTTGTGTTTAATAATCCTCAGTCACATATTTAGGTTTTGTAGAGATGGTGGCAAGGTTATTTTGTGTGGTCCAACATAGTCAAATTAAACAAAAAGGACACAATATTTCGAGGTGCAGGTGCTCTGCTGATAACTGTGGATGCATGTGTTATCTCATTCATTGTCAACAAAAAACCAACTGTCGTTTTCGTAGTCGAGACCCGCGTCAACGGTGTAATTTCATACAACAGATTCTAATCAAAAAGCCGATATTGTGGGACGGTTTACATGGCAAAACATTAATCCACGTACATGTAGTCGTAACGCAACAAAGTGCGGGTGTGTGTCCCTTCAAACGGCAGATATAGCTGATTACCAAAACTTGTAGTGAGATTATACTTGACACATGATGGTTTTGTTTTGATGTTATTTGGAACTCTCTGAAGACATTTTGCTTGAATATACATAGGTCATTCATTTAATGTTAATGTCAAAATGTGTGGTCTTATGTATAATTACCTTATAGTTAAGTCTCAAACTACAATGAGAAGGGTTTCATGTGGACAAACAAAAGAATATATAGTTGATATTAAATTCAATAACAAAAGGTGACGGAATTGCAAAAGGCTCCTGAAATGCTTTCTTTCGTTGTAGCCATTCAAATCGTTGTTAACATTAGCGGCTCCAGTTATTACAATGCTGCGGTAAATATAGTTGCTAGAACAGCATTAGATAATTGCTATAAATTTAGTCGTTGTGGATAAAGGCTTACGATTGCCTGGAATTAGTCGTAAAATACCATCTGGATAAGGTCTACGGTTACGCAATACGCCATGCGTCTATTACCCATTCATAATTTACTTGTGAAGTTAAATCGGGTAAGCATTTTCTTGGTGTTATTATTATTCCATGCATGCATATAAATCTGAAACCCCATTGCTAAACTAGATTTGACAGTATAACCTGGTAGTCAAGGGTTGTGTACGTGGTGATCTCTAACAATACAATGTATTGTATTATTGTCTCTCGACTATTGTGGACGTGAAGCACCATTTGAAGTTATAATCCTCTACCATTATATTACAAGGCTGTACCAAATAAGGTTGATTCTACGGCCCTTTACATGATTATCCTGTTATCAAAGTGTTGCAATAGCTTGGGCTAAATAAATTTTTCTGAAGCTCAATTCTGCAAACGCTTACTGATTTTACCTTATAGTACGTTTAAAAGTATGTTAAATGTATATTAATATATCCATACGTTTTTCAGCTACGCTCGGTTCTGATGTGAATCTAAGTAAGAATGCTTATAAACTTTAAAATCGAAATTGTTAATTACAAACATCAATCTTCTTCATAAATATATTGTTATGAGGTCAAAAAGGCTCTGCTACAAAATAAGCTGGAACACTGAAAACATTATCTGGTACGTCGATCAAAGATATTGTTGATGTTAATGATCCTACAACAAAACGATGCCTGGATGAACAAATCGCAAACTATTGCAACTAAAACAAATTTTTGACTTATATTAAAAAGTCTATCATTTGAATAACGCTAATCATGCATATTTTGGCGCGCGTGTGCACAGCATATTTAATAATCAAACCCGGGTGGTTAAGGGATGCAAAAATGGTATCCATGATGGATAATTATTAATACATGACTACCGAGACAACAATTATTGTTCTCTCGTTGTTGTCTTGATCCGGTGTTTCAGTTTAAGATTTGATTATTAATATTGTAAGTAATGGATTCTGATCATGAGGTTTGCAGAACTAACCATCAAAGTGGTTCGTGACCCACAAAATAGTATGATTCACTTCCGCTTGTTGTTACCATATCATCGTATAAAATTAAACATAATTGTTTTAAAAGCAAAATATAAATTAATCATTGACACCACGATGATGTATAACCACCATCTAGAGGCCAGATGATACTAATTGCATTAGATCGTAAAATTAACCCATTGTTAATGCACCTTCAACAGTAAAACCAAGAGTATTACTACAATTAAGAGGTGGCATTTAATGATAAACCCACCTCGTTCACGTTTACCAACAAATATGTTACACCAACATTGACAAAATTGAGACACAAAGATCTTGACTGTTATTCTCTAAGAGCTAACTCTTTTAGGTAACAGTTCATGGGCGAAGAAAAATCCAATAATTTCAGATGTCATTCAGTGTTCTAATCGGTATGATCATGAACGAACAATTACCGCAAATTTATATATTAATGAGGATATACCGCATGTCAGACTGAAACCATTTTATTTTAGGACAAAAAAGATGAATAAATGATATAGTAAAAAAACGTTAATATATATATATATATATATATATATATATATATATATATATATATATATCCATACATTAGACGTTGCAATAAAATGTGTGTCAGGATGGCAAAGATATTTGAAAATACAATGTCGATATCACCATGTGTTTAGGAAGAAAGGAGATAAGAAAAATGTATAGACGACATCTATATTGTATGCCAAAGCATATGCAGTGTATTGCAATGACTTAAACTAAAATATCCGTCCTCCAAATAAACGTACGGATGTATGTAGGTATTTATCAATGAAAGTATGTATGTATGTATGTATGTATGTATGTATGTATGTATGTATGTATGTATGTATGTATGTATGTATGTATGTATGTATGTATGTATGTATGTATGTATGTATGTATGTATCTATGTATGTATGTATGTATGTGTAAATATTGTCTCAAAACAGTTACAAGGGAAACATGAAATGAAGCTATTGTTTGATAACCCATTTAGCCAGCGGAAATAATACTTTTCTTCGTCTTAGCTTATTGATTCTAAAGCGCTGATTTTAATAACAAAACATTTTATTTAGTCTAGAATCCAGGATTTTGAGAGACTCATAAACTGTTACGTCGCGCATAGACACACAACAGCTCTTGGACTCAATGTGCTTTCCCATGCGATATTTTAAAAGACTCTATAAACTACTGGATCATTATATTTACCAAGTCTCTGATAAGGACCCCATTTTAAAAATAACAGATACTTCTGTGGATACAGATTCGTTAATATACATCTTAAAAGAACAGGGAATCTTAGGATCCTTTTCCTGTCGACAATGAATGATTGTCGTTTGTCATCTTTATTAGAATAACATAATCAGTAGTAAACAGAGGGTCCAGGTGGTCAATATCTTCCTTGTGATCAATTAGAGAAAGCGAAAATGACCTCATCACACGATTTATCGATTCAACTGTCAGCTGAATAAATACGTTCATGATCAGCATGATTCTCAACATATTTCGTTGTGTTTCCTCTAGTGCCTGCCCAACCCGGATGTAAAACAAAAAACAACTTTCTGACACAAACAAGGCCTTTAGTTTTAACTGGATTAACCGCAATCTTGACTTCCGGTAGGTCATTGCCGATAAAACAAAATTTAATGGTCCCACTTTAACGGCTGATGAAACTAATTCTGGTGACCAATGTACACAGGCGATGACATTAGCAAATCTGCACTTTTCCCCCTTAATAATAATAAAATAGTAACTAAAAATAAATGTCTCAGAGAAGTTCCAATGTCTTTGAAAAAAAATAGAGATATGTTTGGCTGAATCATTATTAAGTGAATCAGAACCTTTCGACACAAAGGTTCATAATTATCATTAAAAAATATGAAGACATATTTTACTCAACAAATTTATAAGATTTTAAATAACTATGCCATTTATATGTTGCTTATTGTTCAAAGTGTAGCGGTCGTAAATAATATACCATTTCTTTTTGCAATTAGTGCTGGTAGGACGAGATAAGGATTTCTGATCATTCCCATTAGAAACGTGATTTCTTTAAAGTCAGAATAATTAGTTGTAAGCGAGACTAAGATGGCTTTGCCAAACAGGCTGTTGCGTTTTTACGACAAGCGAAACTGTGACGTATGAGTTTCCTAAACGTTAGACCTTTTGCTCGTCAAAGTAGGTCTTGAAGTCACTATGACCAACTCTTAAATTATTCAGTTGGAAAGAGTTGTCTGTAGGCATCGAATTATTGATACAACTTCTTGGCTAAGCACCACCCATCAATTACTTTTATATTTCGTAATTTCTTTGTATAGGTCCTAACAATATGTCGATATGCCACATTTACCAACTTCATGTCAATTACATAAACACATCATAATCATCACTTTGTTCTACTGAAAGGAAAACGTAGACTTCGTGATTTATGCCAGTCAGGAATAGAAGAGTTCAACGCTTTCTTGGCTGTTTAACATTTTCAGCATCTTTTTAAGGCAAAATGAGAAAATTGTATATTCTGATTTTTCTTAAAAGCGGATACTAACTTAATATTTCAAATAAAATCAACACACCTGTGTGTTAAGAGATGTGTGTTCCACTTGTCAGCTCTATTTTATTTAATCTAACCTGAAATTCCCTTTCTTCATCTATTTTTAATCGTTTTGCATCTGCATTAGACTCTCATCACCTTTTTCTCTGTCTCCCATCCTTTTCTTTGCAATTATATTTCACTTTGCCCTTCTCCTTCCTTTTCAGAACTGCATTTCTCTTTCGTCTTTCTGCAATTGCATTTGCAAGATTTCTCTCTTTGTTCGTCTGGTGGCATTTGTCTCTCTTCTTTCTCATTCTGAAACTGATGTATTCTTATCTTTCTGTCCCACATGTGTTTAATTTCAGTTATATTACTTTCATTTCAGAGCCCGATATAGGCTTAAGTAATTAAACCCCAATGTGCATTAAGACATTTGTTCCCACCAAATATTGAGCCAAAATATTTGTCATTCTAGCTTAGTTAGCCATATTTTTCTCTCATCGTATCACCAATTGTTTTTAATACGAATAAAATCCTTGATCACCCAGTAACATGCTTTCAAACAATAGTAAACGGTTTCCTGTATCATGGACATGAACTATGTGATTGTTGTTATATTTTTTACTTCGACACCAAACATTAAGTTCACATATAATTTATTGCTCTGATTTAGCTGTGCCCTTCCGCGTCCGTTAGTCTGTTAATGTAGAATCAATGGTGGTGACTGGCATATTAATTTGCCTGGAGTTATTTAAAGATATTATGCTCAAAACCAAATCGTATTGACCATAATCTATTTCGCTACTTGTCTGCCTAATATCTTTATTATTTATTTGTTACATTATCACTAGTTCCACCGGCTATAATTCAGTTTTAAGAACCCCAATTTAGTTTTGTTCCTTCAAAGTCTCCAGTGATGATAAGATGGAACATCGACAACAGATGATGACGGTTTCAACGTTATGATGTTTGTATTCTTGTTACATTTTTCAACTGTTAATAATATAAATGTTTCTGATAGAAAGCGTCCGATTTGAAATCATATGTGAAATCTGTAAGCACACCTGACTAATGTTGGAATCGGGGAACATAAAAGATGGCAGTGTGATAACTAATTTCGATTGGTGATGCTAAATCAGGTTTATTCAAAATGAGGGATGAATCACACAGAAATCTGCTGAGTGAATATTTGTGGCTAAAGATAAGAGTGCATAGTTAACGTATAATGACATGCATGTGAAGTTCTTATCTTCGTGTAGTATAATGTTATGTTGCACGGTACCTATATTATGACTGATAACATAAACATTAAATCGTGCTGATGTGCAAGGATAAGAAACAGTTTGGGTTGAGTTACATGTTTGCGTCTGCCATCATGTTGTATTATATGATATTACTTCACTATAACAAGTCATATCTGCCCTAATCTACGAGAAATGAACCGTGTAATATGGTATAACCTGACGTACTTTTCGATAGGTGTCCGCTGGAAGTAGTATGACCATAACTGAAGAATTTCAATTTCTAAACATAATTTTCTAAAAAATCTGTAAGTTCTACACCTCATCCAGTTTTTATCCAGACGTCTAAGAAAATATTTATTACAATGTCTAATCAATTGTTTAGTGTATCTCTAAGGACGATGGGTGTAATAATTGGTAAATATACCATAATATATAATGTGATACGTACGACCCACTAAAATGTGATGTGAGATTATGTCGACACTAAACTACCCAAAGAAGAAGAAACATAGTTTCAGAAGCAAATTGGTTTTATTAAAACAAACGAACATTAAAGTTCACACATGCAAATATAACTTACATTGGTCTGCAGATATGTAAACTTAAACTGATATGAAATCATAAATCGCAAGAGAGAGAGAGAGAAAGAGAGAGAGAAAGAGAGAGAGAAATAGAGAGAGAAAGAGATGCATGTTACGGATTATCTAGAATATGTACGTCTATGAATATAATTAATGTAAAACAATAATTTCGGTGTGTTGATTGGTATATGAATACAAATATTTGTTATATACATAAAGCAGAGATATAATACATATGTTTTTTAGTCGTCAATATCTTCAGGCGTCAGAAGAGGAGTTACCAATCCTCAAGTCCTAACACAGATAATGGGATGCATAATTTCCACAGTGATTGTTGCAAACATAATGTGTTTTATATTTTTTGTTTTGTGTTTTGTTTTCTACCATGTCACTGCTTACTGATTTATGTTTCACTTCAGGCGACCTTTTAAGAGTCATATGTCCATAAAGACGAACGAATATTGCATGAATTGTTTATTAACACATTTTAAACGATCCTACTGGTGTAATATATAAAACTTTCGTTATGCGTTGAAAAATAAATAATTAAATAAACCGTTTTGTTGGCAGAAAAGATATTCCACCTACGAACATGATATATGCGAGTTTCTAATATAACGACATGTTCAGTTACAAACACTCAACATCAAAGTACCTGTAATAATCTGAGTCACTGAATTGCCTGCTAAATGTAAAACCATGATTTTACCTTCTTTTTGAAATATTTTACAAAAGTGCGAATTATGGAATACGATTAATATGGGCATCGTTTTTGTTCAGTTCCTTATAATTACTAATATTTCATCTACCAGTAAATTGGTGATAGAGAACAAGTGGAAAGTGTTGTGGTAATCAAACGTAATGCCTTGAAGTCAAACACAGTACTTGTGTGTTACGTACTTATGTTCAAAAGATGTATATTATTAACCTAAGTTTATAGTCTACTAATAATGGATGTGCATCAATAATTCATATTTTCATAATTTTCACTAGAGGGGAAAACTTGTCATGCAAATAATTACCATGATTTGGTTGCAGTAGTATTTTAAATTTTCATGTCAGGAAAAACCATACTCTTTAATCCAATAATCTACTGAAAGAGAGAAACTTAAAATTAAACTGGTATTCAACCATGTGGATGTTCCATCTTCCAGTCATTACCTCAAAATTGCAGATTTCTCTGTAAAAAGAAGTTACAATTTGCATTTAAAATTGTGTTCATAGCAGAAACGTAACAAAGTACGATCTTTTCTCCTTTTCTCATTGCCATATAAACTTTACAATTATAACACTTACCATAAACATATTCGCCGTTGAAAATTACAAACAAACGAGAGAGAGAGAGGGGGGAACATAATTGTTAGCATATACAACAAATAAACCGTTACATAGTAACCTTATTCTGTATTTTACAATAACCTTTTGCGTTAAATACCCAGTAATAAAATATATAACCAAATATAACAAGCAGTCAATTATCTCTCAACGAATAGCATATTTGTACTTACTGAATATTCAAGAGTGTTTTGCTTCATGGGTCACACAAATGCTAAGGTGAAACTTTATATTATTAGCAGATGATATTAAGAAAAGAAGAAGCAACTCATCAAACAAATGAAAGGAGCCTTGTGATTTCTCATATGCACATCGACAGATAATGACCATAGTACGCACACAATTTCACACGTAAACATCAGAAAACTGGTGATCAGTTGCATTCATTCGATTCTGTTATGCAGGTATTTATTATCGATGCAATATAAATTTAGTTTCCAAAAGCTTTCATTCTTACTCTTTACTAAGAAATTATGAAAAACGGATCATCACTCCCGATCCGTCTTGAATAAAACAATACGCCTCTCCCCCCCCCCTGAAAAAATAGCGGATGTGACGTCATTGGTGACACTGTGTACACACTGGCATTGTTGATAATGTTTATGGAAAACTCACCCCATAGAAAGCTCTCCCTCGGAGAAGGATCATATATCTAATTCGAAAATGTCGCTACGTGGTTGTTGAGTCTTTATTGTTGTCGATATTAACTTAATAACTTATTAAATCTATACAATTTGCAACTTTTCAACTTTTCTATTTGATCAACTCCAATTCTATACTTAACGAAAAAGAAGGGTTATATGTCCATTAAGCTCTGTTCCTCAAATCGTTAGATACATTGTAATTGGAAAATTAGGGCGATGTGACGTCGCAGTTTTATATATGAAGGGCTCCCAAATAAAAACCAACATCATCCTGAGACGACTTTATGGCATGGACCTCTATAATCAGAAATTGTGCTGACCGTCAATAAGCCAAAGGGTCTAAGTATCATCTCTCTAACTGAACAATTTAATTTGATTTTTCACTGAGATTAAGTAACCATTGACGAACGATACTTGAACTCGATATAAAGCATTACTGACGCCTACTCAGGAAATGCGGTCGCTACTGAGTTAGTTTTTTTATAGTTTTTTTTTTGTTAGTGTTTTTAATTCTTTCTCAATAAAACAAACTATTTAAAGTTGAACGAGAAGTTCAAAAAGTATTTCACTAATACATTGCAGATAATGATGAGTTCAAAGCACAGGTGCTTGGATCATCGTTAGAGTACCTCGATCAGAGCACACCTCACCACTGCTATGTACCATACACTGGCTATCCATTTGATACAGAATCAACACAAAATTTGTTCTCTGTGCTATGTTTCACTGACAGATTCCAGTCCAACATAACTAAAAGGCCTCACCCATGTGTATACACCAGCAGGATACTTACCTCTTCTGACTATGAAAACGAAGTCATATGGACAATGATCATTTTCATACCAGGACCCATCGACGTGAAACGAATTGCCCCTTGAAATTAGACACAAAGACATAGTGGTCCCTTTTAAGAGTGCTCTTATAACTCACCTTTTTTGACTGCAGGAACAAACTTGGAGACTTCTTAATGTTTTGTATCTTATATTGCAGCATGGTTTTTATGTTTTCCAATTTCATCGTCTTTGTTTTATGTGTTTCTGTAGTGTAGTCATATCATTATATAAGTTGTAAAGCGCTTAGAGCTTCTAAAGATTAGGCGCTATACAATGTCATTATTATTATTATTATTATTATTATTATTATTATTATTATTATTATTATTATTATTATTAAAATGATTTTGTTACCTTAAATGCATATTTGAGCTGCTTCAAGTACTTGGGACATAATGGGAAGATCATCTTCAACAACACATTTAAATGTCACGTTTAAATCCTGGACAAAACTGAATAATATTTTACATGGTCCGAATCAGCTTGAAAGATTGGAGAATCAGCCTGATATATGGGTCGAATAAGTGAGCAATTTGTAAAGAATCCGTCCGAGTTTTTGAGTAATTACCATATTCATGAATAATGTTGCTATATAACTTGTATCAATCCTGAAAGTTAATAGCAACATTTGTTTATACAGTTTTATCGTGGTGTTCATGTCTGTGCTGTTAAAAGGAATCTAACGAGTATATATAAGCACAGACTTTCAATTATAGGTGAGTTAATTTTCCATTAAAAACATTATAGACATTACTTAAACAAGATGAATGCTGCATATAATCTAGAAAAATTATTCAACAATGCACTGGCACATGTTTTTTTTTATTTCTGAACATATCTCACAAAAGTGAAAAGGTCTTGCTTGTTTTTCTTTTGTTTTTCCGCTATGACGTCGTTTACCATCTGGTGGGTGTTTTGAGTTGGCATAAATAATACACTCTTTAATTTGATCGCCGCCCATACAGATCTCATTTTAGGGTCTTTTGCAAATGTGAAGAAAATAAAACTAATATTCTATCCGAAACTGCTATTATTCATATAATTTAGTGCTGCGCGTTAAACCATTTTTTCTACTTCACACTTCGATGCACAACCTAAATACGACTCTTATTCGTTAATCGTCTCAAATGACGTCACATCCTTTTGTATAGAAGAGAGCTAACAAATTCGACGCAGGTTCTTTCCTTTTGATTTCTGAATACAGGAGCGTTTGTAAGAAATAGGTGTGCAAAGACATCAGATGCAAATACAAAATTGTCGGGATAGATTATATACACAAGCTAATAAATATCTTTTTATTTACAATAACATTGTGCAGGTGGGAATTTTGTCCCTTTAAAAAACTGATAAAAGTGGTTTCATATTTATTTGCGTCAGCCGAATCATATTAGTAGTATAATAAACATGAGTCGTTCACCACTCAATCCCTTTAAATATATGTAATCCTTTTCCGACCTTTTAGTATCCTCCAGTTTTTTGACAAATGCCCTATTCCACCCAATTCCTATTTTACTTTTTTAAGGATTGAAGTAAAATCTGCTTGTAACAAAAATAACTGCTGCGTCCATTGACACAGTGAAACGTTGTTTCTATGTCTCTACCATCATCATACACAAACATGCGTTGCAGTTCTGATATACAAGACAAACCGATCATATCTTAAATAGTGAGAAAGGCTATTTAAGATAATTTATCTACCCATCCAGGCTCAAAAAGGGCTGGTCTGCTTGTTATATTCTAGCATTTTATTGGTTCTTCCTTTACAGAAGTGCATCATGATAAAATATACTTGATCAGTTTAAAATTGCATTCAATAAATAAACTCAAATATAAAAATATTACAAGCAGATTATCTTACATTTCTCAAGCTGCTCAGATATATTACCCATTTAACAATTATTGCACAGAAAGAAATCATTTTTGTATTCAAAGCTCCTATGAGGTGAGATACTAAGACATTATAATTTGATGCTAAACATTTATTATAAGCGATATTGATAAAAGTGTAATAACAACTCCAGAAAACTCAATAAACCAGGCCATATTGATGGCAACACCAAGTTGCCATCTTACAATTATTTGATTCAAATAAACATCGAGTTAGTAAACTAAATATAAATGTTTCACACAAAACTGCTGCATGATTGCTCAAACAAGCAATAGAATATGTCCATACCATTATTTAAAAAATCACAAAATATTTAAAGTTAAGCTAAATTATGACTGGAAATATTTAACATTTATTATCGTCGCTAAACCCTATTACAAAATAGAGAGGGACATGAATGGTGCAATGGTAGAGAGGAATAAAATATATAAATGAAACAATTAGATCAATAGTGTAGATGGATACCGTACATTCCCAACGAATGTATTCGTCGAACAAATAAAAAATATAAGATTAACATATTTGTATGCATGAAAGAAAAGGACGAATAGAGGAAGAACAAGCTATACTTTCGTTGCGTGTAGATTCTAAACGTATGCGTAGGTCACCTAAGATATGTATCAGGCGACACATACCAATATTATATCAACAGTGTTTTTCAGGTTTAAATGTTAGTCCTCACTGATGTTGATGACATATTTTACATCCAAGTGCTGCATTAATGCACAATAAAAGGTTCCAACTTAAATTTTAGGAAAGCATCCGGTGATTTGTGTAGGAACAACTAGTGATGATGGGAAGCGTGTAATAACTACCGTTGATAATTAGTATAAAACAATTAGACAAAAGATAGTTAAAGATAATTAAGTATTTCCAAGTTAAATTTTTAAAAAATTCGATTTCTTTCATTTTCATCTTTTGTTTTCGTAATCCGAAAGTCTGGATTCATGTGATCTAAAAAACATATGCAAGTATTAAATTCATGGCCATCTACTAATCCAAATATTTTAATTTCATTAGTGTGACTCACCATAAAATAAAATATCAGCATTTCTAAGTTGCTCATCGGACGGTTAATCTGTGTTTATTACATAGTTATGTCACCTATAAATAGCATCGATAACATTTTCTCCAATTTGGCTCAATTTAACTGAGTTTTATACTTTAGAACTGATCTATATCCGTCAAATGATAATATCGAATTATATCGTGTCGCACAATTCCAATATTCTACATACATTTACTCCCATATATATTATTCATTATCAGGTCATACATTCCATTCTGGGCCACTCGTTCAAGAAATGTATAAATTACTTTGATGCAAATTTCATTATTTACCATTATCCAATTTGTAATCTTTAAATGAGGTTAACTATTATATACTTGTTTTACGTAATAACATTTCTGCATTAATAAGCAGTCTCTTTATGCTGATTAGCGTGTACCGTTTTAAATATGAAATCCACCAATTACAACAACTTTATGACTTGCAACAAATTTATCACCTTTAACACATAGTGGGATTTTGAAAATCTTTCACAAAAATGCTTCTTTTCTATTATTTGAACTGTTTTATAACAAGTTGAAAAGGATTTTAATTTGTTTAATAACTGTGGTAAATCGAGTATTCTAAGCATCAGCAGAACGCAAAGGGACAAATACAAACTGAATTAAAAATTAAACATTAAGATTAATTATTTTTTAATATAGAATACAGCCTCGAGAACGTTCGTCAGAATATTCTCTGCAAAAGCACAAACATGTAGAGTAAAATAAAATATGCGGTGCATTTTATACGAAGCTTAAATATGCATTTAGGTAAATGTTACAGAGGTGAATTGCCTGTTGTTGTTAAATAATCTTAATTATTTCAATAAAACAGAGAAGACGAATATAAAGCTATTAAATATCTAGCACGATTGCTACGAGTTAACAAAGAGCGAACGGAACGAATTGAGCAAACACTATATTAAGCTGTAGAGCCATACAGTTGTGAAAACCACTTGTGTCCGTTTAGAAAAACACCTGGGATAGAGCTTCATGTTGTAATTAACCTCATTTATCATGCAAGACTTCATTATGGTTTTACATATGGTTATCTCATGCATTCATAGATGTTAGTAACATTCTAAATAACATCCCCATTTAACATAGGCTTTTATGTTAGCGTCTGATACAGACTTACTAATCAAAAGCAAAGCACATTTAGCCAAAACATTCTTTTCCACCCAATACCGAACCAACATCGTGATTCTTGCTTTGCTAAAGAACTTTGTCCACGAAAAGATCACAGTTTCTGGCAAGTTGAAGCAATTCGTATTTTTTCATGGAATCTAATTGATCCTTGGTTGTAAAATTCTCTACATTTGATGACATTGTATAAAAGCTTGGTGATCTACTTAAGATTTCTAAAATGTGAAATAATACTTCTGATTTTAAAAAGTGCAGAACTAGGGTAATTTCAATTTCATTTAAGACAATTTTCTTGGGTAATATAGCCAACGTTTTATCCAAAGAACGAACCTCCAATTTAATGGAATATCCGAATACCTAAACCTGATCAACATATATACTCTTTCTTTGTTTACCTGAATAGAAATTATGTTAACAATCTTTACACCGATATTATAAACAATCCAAAAATCAGTTGTTATTGTGTAGAATGATTCATTTTGTTGAACATTAATTGCAACACATCTGCATTCACAGATGAACATAATATAGAATAAACCAGCCTGTCCAAGGAAACAAATATCCGCAACAAGTTGTACTCCTCCCATTTCACACATTACCATTGTGTTTGATATTTGTATATTGTTTGCAAAATATCCATTTCACAGATTTTTTTGTCGGCGCTCGTTAATAACCATAATTGTGAGAAGAGCAATAATCACTAAATGTTATAATATTAACGTAATTACAGATTACTGAACGAAAAGTATTTTATATCAGTTTAAACAAAAACAACGCTGTGTAATAGCTAACAAGGTCAATAATATGCTGTTAATAACCACCATCAGGGCAAGCATATTGTAATTACAATCTTTATTGGAAACAAATGAATTGAAAGGAAATTAGTATAGGGTGTTAATTAAGAACCAAGACGTACGCGTTGTGACGAAATCCAAGCAAATTGAGGACAATAACAGAAAGATCATCATAGATACCTTTTGCTCTTGACACTGCCTCCAATTCTCGATTTCCTAAATATAAAGTGAAACATATTTACCAGAACATTTAATGTTTTCCATTTCTATTTCTTTCATTTAATGGTCAATGGGTAATCAATAATATAGATCTTAAAGGATATAACAATAGATGTAAAACACTGTGAAATGAATTGGTACGATTATAGACAGTGGCTGTAAATTAAGGAGATTTTAAATCCCTTAAAGTCTTTAATATTTTATTCATTAAATGAGCGAATGACCTCTTATACCCGAGACTTCAATTTAACACGTGCATGATTTTTTTTACCATTGTATATTATTATAGATTTAAATAATATTTACAGTTATCTTTTCGTCTCAATCCCTTACCAGTCTATCTTCCTTCCTACGTACATACATACATAGAGGCATCAATATAGACAAAGATGCAGAAAAATATAGATTTTGAAAATATGCAGTATAAAATGACACGGGAGTAAAATTCTTGTAAACTATATTTAATCTTTTCCTGGCCTTGGTCTAATGAGCTTTACATTTCCATTTCTTTCTATTATCTATATTGAAAGTGTGGTTTCGTGAAAGCTTTGTTTTTTAACTTAAATACATTAATTCATCGTTTGAATAGTGGGAGATGAAACTAACAGACTAAAGATGTTTAAAGAATTTTGTAAACTTAATACTAAAATAAATCATCAGTATACCTAAAGATGTTATTGTCTGTTTCTAAAAAATGTACTTGTAATTTTATTAAACATTGATTTATTTGCAGCAAATGCAGTGTTACACAAATGTCTAGCACCAGTAGAAAAGACAATACCGACCTCAATGCAAGCTTGATTTTCATACCGCTTTCAAGTTTAGATTCATTCTCTGTTAGTTCTTTGTTCTCTATTTATGTGTTGAATGTTAATTTGGTTTTCCTTTACTACAAACAATCTTACGACTCACTTGCGGCAAAATATTTCAAAATTTGATCAAAATTATTTTTCATCACACGCAACATTTTTACATTTTATGTCATAATTTAAATTGAAAACAACTTACTATTATTTTGTAGCACTAGGATGACATTCACAACGGTAAAAATAACCAGAAAAAGGATGGCTGTCACAATGATAACGATCATGTCTGATAATATTTCTGTACTGCCTGATGATGACACTGCCGGAGTGTTCTCTGTAAAATATATCAATAATTTCACAGGCAAACACACAAAGAATCATATATCTATCTATCTATCTATCTATCTATCTATCTATCTATCTATCTATCTATCTATCTATCTATCTATCTATATATATATATATATATATATATATATATATATATATATATATATATATATATATGGACATATATATTACCTTGCGGCTTGTATGTTACAACTTTTTCCTGGCAAACAAAGTTAAACATTTTTATCCTCAAGTTAGATAGTTCATTTATATCACATATATTCGATGAGACAAGTGTTATTAATTTAAATATCCTAACTATATACCAGTATTGTAATCTAATATTGTCTCTCAGAAGCGAGTATGACGAGTCGTTTTACCTTAATCTTTGCCCCAGTAATGACCGAAACACATGTTGACAGTATGGATTGTATGACCAATTATCTTGTATTATCGTTTAATAGTTGTTTTCATTAGAACAAGAACGAATCTATATCCTAATGTTGTCTCTAACCGTCATAAACAGGCAATGAACCCACGCGATTGGGGATTGCATCGACATAAATCTCTGAAATACATTTCATATTACAAATATTCTCTGGAACACCTTCTACTCTTTCAGCCTAACAATCTCTTTTATAGGCATCATATTCTACGTTAACGGTTATCTTGTTATTTACTAAATTAGATAGTATTTTATTTTGATACAATTGGCATGTAATATAAGTCTGATCTATAACAGCACATTTGTTTGCATTGTTCAACAAAGCGTGAATCATTCAAACAAATATTTGTTATGGGCCTGACAAAATTAAAATAAAATCATTTTTAATTAATCTTCTCCTGCCTTACATAATACGCCAAACGCATACATTGGTCACAGGATACATAGAACTGATTAAAGAATGTTTTAAGATCTGTGGAAGTGTCTGTCATATATAAGTATTATCAATTTGATAGCACATCTCCTGTACTTGAACTAACTATTGGCTGATATTGATGGATTTCCTTATTCGAGTAATGTATTTATTGTTCTGTACTAATATGTAAACCCTATTGATAATAATGAATACACGTCAATCCACACAGGATACAGATTTGTTACCTGGTTTGCTGTAATGTAAGGCAAGTAAAGTCCATATCGACATTTCAGCATCTACCGTAAACCACATCATGCAATGTGGATTTTATGCACACATTACATAACATCACCTACTAAGAATCAAGTTGGAATTGGCTTATTGGATTTACGAAAGATATGCAGTCTTATTGAATGTTTATTAAACAGTGTTTAACACGTATGAAGTGCTTGTATTAAGAACAATGTACACTTGCATTCCTTTTGGTCCCAGTGAAATTGTAGATAGTGCAAGCAATCAACATAATAAATGATACAGTAAACGTTTTCTTCAATATTAATGACACGATTAGTGTTTCCGGCAAACACGGTAATTGTTTTCAACAGAGTCGTCGTCTTCATACATTTATAAACAGTGTCTTTAGTTTGCAATGTCGACACCATCGCAGATTTGATGCGTCACATTTTGGACAATGTTATCACTTCAACGTAAAACCGAATGAGATAAAAAAAAATCGAGTTAACTAGTTCTGATCATGGGTAATCAAATATATGAAAGAAACAATTTTGCCGTACGTGCTTCCACAACAAAGGATGAACAGTAGTCTGATAGCTTTAAGTCTCTCACACACTTTAGGGCAGGACTCTCAGCACAGGCATAATATGTACCAGATTCTTTTCCAGAAGGTAGCTTTACCATTGACTTATCCTGTAAAAGAAACAATTTAAAAGTATTTAGTTTTATTATCATTTTTCCTTGACAAATTATAATATAACTTCTTTGACCCCAGCAAGCAGCAGAGAGTGTGAAGAGATCAAATTTTAGAGGCGTCTTTTTGGTAAACAAGGACCTCCTCCAAAACCGAAAAATAGTGTCAAAAACAGAACTAAGGCCTCTGATCAACAAAGACGAATATTCGTTGTCACACCCTCACTGCTGATATTAATTAAAAATTTGATCAAGCCCGATTCGATAACGAGGTCGAGGGTCGTGTTTATGTATCGTTACAAACCCGAACGGGATTAATTGAACATGACTTTAGAATTGTTTTTAAATGTTATAACCCATGCCACTTTGACACCAAGTTTGATGAATATTTTTAAGTTTGTGACATTCAACCCCGTTAAATATAACAAGAATATTACTTTAGGGAAATGTGTATAACGCTGAGTAAGATAAATTATATCCGTGTTTTTATGTTTACTACGTAAAACATTCTAATAGGATTTGATGGTTTATCCGCGATTACATAATCATACACGACTACATTGTTAGTAGATCCATCAAGATCATCAATGATTGGTGCGTCGTCGATATCAGTGATAAATGTAATAACATCACCGTCTTCAATTAACGATGTTGCGTTCTGGTTAAAATCCTTAAGTTCTCGATGACATCGCTGATCATCTGCGCATGGTGCTACAAAATACAGCGTATCCCACTTTATCCATTTTATTATCAGATTAAGTAACAACTGCGTCTTGCCAGTCCCGCATGGGCCTATGAGAAGCATACGAATATAATTTGGTAACGCAGAGTGATTTTAATCAGTTCTCGTTTTTTTGTCGTAGAAACATTAGTAATCTCCTTATAGAATATATATAAAATAGTATGGATCTATATTGTGTGATATGCAGTGATGCACGGAGCGTACCCCAACAATCGATCTAACAACCATTACAACGAATAATAACAAATCAGCGGTTACGGTTAAATGTGAACTATGTGGTACAAAATTATTTTAATTTATTCCTGATGATAAATCAGCATTGAATAAGAAAACAGCGACACGGATATTACATCATCGCAAAATTAGGAAAATTACCAGGCACTCCGCGGGCTAAATACCGGTGAGAAAAACATCTTCCGGGATATAATTACTGCGGGCCCAGTACCAGACTTGATATCCGACTTGACAACCAGGACTAACCAAGACAAAGTGAATATCATATAAATGAAATTCATTGCGCTTGGCATGCCAGTGATGTGTCTTATAACAGTAACAATCTGCAGCATAGACATATCGAAAATGTGAAATTGATTTACACATTAACTTCTATCACGAACAGATCTTTCAACGAATCATGAGCTAACTGGTTAATAAGGTCTGCGATGAATGGTAAACTAGTGCTAGGTGCTGGTAATTAATCGGCTGATTAATATTATTATTTAATCTATTTATTATTCCACAAGACGATGGTGGAGAAGTAAATTAGTAATTATAAACTCGCCAAAGCAGCAACGGTCAAAGAATTCGCTGCAGCAGATTGGTTATCAAGACAGGCGATATGGCAGATGTATCTACCACCTCCTAAACAAATTCACTTTGCACATGTTGATGTTAGTGTGCCAAATGAAGTTCATCAGGCGGATATTTTATTCTTACCACATGATACCATCTTTACACGGACTTACAAGCACGCGCTAACCATCGTTGATATTGCGAGTAGATACAAAAAAGCAGAGTCATTATCTATGAAGACGGCGAAATAGGTAGCTTCTGCGTTTGAACGAATTTATGAACGAGGACCTATACAATAGCCAAATCTATTACAGGATGATCCTGGCAAGGAATTTCAAGGTGCAGTGTTATCACTGTTGAAGGAAAATAACGTCAATATCAGACGATTACATACTGCAATAAACCGTGATCAGGCAATTGTTGAACGATTTAATCGAACATATGCTGAGCATTTATTTGGATTTCAATACGCGAAGGAATTTATTCAAGACAAGAGATATCATGAATATGTTGCAAGATTACCAAGTGTGATAAATGCATTAAATAATCAAATTACTCGAACAATCATTATGAAACCTAATTGCACGATCACAAAAACCTATATACCTGCACGAAATGATCTTTCAAAACAAAAAATACTTTGTAATGTCGCTGTGAGATATTTATATGAACCAGGTGACCTCAAAGGTGCTAAAGAAAGAGCGACCGATCTTGTCTGCAGTATTACTACATCACACAAAATATCTAACATAGTAAGATCCACGGGTAGATCCGCAATCTACATATTATATTCAACTGCTCCTCAGCGTGGATTTACACGTGAACAGTTTGCATGTGATACATGAGGATACAAAATTACCAACTAACTAGCACCTCTTTTACACACGAGACAGGTCAGTATATCATTTTCAAGTGTAAGACCATGGCTGCTATCCTTCCTATCTATGGAAAGCTGGAGTGGAATTTTGTCTTTAGGCCAGTTCACCATATCATTATACAATTACAGCTCGCACAGTGATTATTATGCTGTTGTTTCAGCATCATTATAAATTCAGTATCAATATCAAAGTCGCGATTATTTTTTTATCACGCTTTTTATAACCAGGCAGTGTGTTTCTTCTAATTTCATCGCTGACAATTTCGTTGCTGGTGTCATTAGAATTTAAAATGATTCTAAGAAAATTGAATTATTCTTCTAACCCTTGATAATGCTAGATAAACTAAATTCGACCACTCGATGCGATCATCTATGATCCAAACAACTGTGTCAGAGATAGTTAACTCCTTAAATGAGTTTATCTTAATTGCGAATCCTAGCGTCCAGGGAGATTGTCAGCGCGCATTACATCTCCGATAACATTGCTATCGACCAGAACAACATAATATAATACGAGTGTCTGTTTTTCTGTTTTCCCAGGTATATCAAATTCAACATTCAGTCTTCATGCATCAGCTGCTCTATAACATAACGGTACAGGCAGCGTCGGGAACCTTTCTTTGTGCGCTTCAAATAATTTTCGTTGAAGTGTGTCTCTGACTATTTTTATACTTGCCATTATGAAATCGTTTGTTCTCCACGCTCCCCAAGAGTCATATCTGGACGTTTCTGAGATTATTGTACGCGCTATTTCGCACTGCATTTTATCCGATTGTAATCTGATTAATTTCTTGAATTCGCTTAATTTTGGATCGAGCGTTATATGATCGTTTTAATTTTTTCGTAATAATCTAGAAATTGCTTTAGCTAATCATGCGGAGACAAACCAACAAATGGCGGTGGTTGACCATAATCCCCACACATTATCACAGCTGTATTTTTCAACAACAACTAATCAAGAAACATGTTTAATATATTGATCAAAAGTGTGTATATATTATCCCAAAAATTGATCTTTGGAATATATTTCTTACATATTCGATCAGGAGTCCATGCGTCACCCTTATACCAAAAGAAACTGTGATAAGTGTAGGAATTAACACCTCTCTCTTTCATCTCTTTGGCGAGTCTGCATGTAGGTTGTTATGACAATCATATCTGACTTTGTTCGAAATAACTCAATTTCATGCGTTGTTTTCCCACAACGGCCTGGTCCGTTTAAGTAAACGGTTTATATCTACACACTGGATTGGATAGCGAAGGCGCGCTTGATAATTCTGATATTTAATTATTTTTCATGTAATTATCTTCAACCGTAAAATCCGTTGATTCAGAAAAATTGTGTAAAATTACTGGTTTATTCTCCATCAACCCCATGACGCATAAAAACTTGCAAAAATAGCCACTGCTGCTTCATACTTGCTATCTATATAAAATGTATGTGGCGACTCTGATAGCGGCGTCAGGGAATCTCTGTATCATCTATTGTAGGTTTATAGAATCATAAGCCAGCATAGATGATCTTAGATGATTATACTGAGGAGATTCGCCAGCGTCATCTAGAATTAATCATGCATAATGGCGCTTGTGATCATATGCCCCGACTTGGGAGAATTTACCGATTATTCTTATATCGAGATCCTTTGCGTTTTTATCTTTTATCTCACGTCTGCGTTTAAAGATCTCCACTGATCGTTAACAATATAGTCCTCGGCGAGATCAGGATAATTTTTCTTGTAATCATTAATTTTATCGAGACTGCAATTATTAGCAGAAATGGATTTAGTGTTGATCCGCCAGACTCATTCTGTCAAAATAACAGGTATATATGATATCAGCCTTAAAATTCTTTCCTAATAGCGATAGCCTCCTATACAACAATAAGATTCCTTATGATAGTAATGGTATTACGCGATTGTCTCATTTCGATCTTTTTGCTGAAAGGCCACGTGAAATATGATTGGAATCGATAATTTGCCGTTTAATTGTTATTCTGTTTCAACAGTAATCATTGCAGCAGCTTTGTCAGCTAAAAGAAAAACGGTTTTTAATATATGCTAGAAACTTGCGATATCGATCAAAACCAGCTGATTCCGTGTCTCTTAATTTCTCTTTATCATAGTCAGTAAAACCCTTTCTTGATGTTTGGCTTAAAATGTTATTACTGTATTATCCTTATCAATACTTTCCAAAGTGATAATTCTCATAGAGCTTTCTCACCGCTCCAGAAAGTAATCTCTGTTTTGAAAAACTGTATAAGTAGAGGGTAAGCCTTAGCAAAGGTATTTGAAATGTCTTCTTTTGTTCATATACCGTTTGACGGCAATTTATTGTTTGGGTTACCTTTTCTTTAATGTTCTTTCGTCTTCTAATTTTGTAAAATGTTTCTAGCTTCTGGACGGTATTACGACGACCTTGTCTTTCTGAGACGCTATCTGCAAAGCAACTTCAAGAGACCAAGTTATTTGTTCTTCTTGTGCTGAAGCTGCTACTTGTGCTATAATGTTGAAAAACAGACAAAGTGAGGTGTTAACGATGATAAAAGAATAAGAGAAGCTGTTTTAATGTTTCAGCGTCAGATATTTAACCATATACTGCCAGGACAGATTTAATATAATTATAATCTAGTCCGAGTTTTCTTTGCAATCATCGTTGTGCAAGATGACAACGAATTGTAGGAGATTACTTACTATACCTAAACACACCATCATCATTTTTATGTTGAAAATCGTTTTTTGTCCGAATACTATTCATTTTACACTTTTGACACGATACGTCGCCAGAGCATACTCATGTCTAAACTCGCGTATAGTGTTATGAAAAAGGCCCTCTATTTCATTCTCTATTACACCGCTAGCTTTGTTCGAGCAATACTTTACAAATACGTGATTCCGATCTAAGATTTATTTCATCTGTTCAGCTCTCAGTGAGCGAACCTACAGATAACGTGACCAGTTTTCTAAAACAAATTGTGCAGAACATCATCTGCTTATGCTTGAGTTGGTGGACACGATACTCCTGCTGGAGTCATTATTACGAGATAATCAATATTAGAAACAACATCATTAAATTCTTTACAAATATAATATTTATCTCTCATCTTTATGTTATTGTTTATACTAAATGGTCAAACGATATTATTGAAAATTCTTTATACCAGGATTTATACAGCTGCTGGTAAAAATAAAGACAAACGTATATTGACAATATACGCTGTGTCAAGTATTAACTCCTGAATTGATCCAATATAATCTCCAATAGCATGACAGTATGTGTATTTTCTATAATCACAGTCGATGACTGGTATTATTACGCTCACGATGATACTGTGTTGCCTCTTGAAGGTTTCTCCTCTTACAAGTGGTTAAAATGATTGTTTTTCTGAACACTGAATGAGAAAACAGCATACTCGAACGAAACACTATCTCATGCCCCGTGAATCCATTCTTCGTTTAAAATATGGAATCTTCTTTCATTGTTGAAACGGGTAGGATAATGAGTTTGGCAAACGCATACGTTTTTAAAGGCAATGTGAGTTATATCTCATTGACAAAAGTAATTATTGTTCAAACGGGTAGAATAATGAGTTTCATTGTTATTAGTATTACACATGAGCTTTAAATCAACCCAGTAACATTATTTTATATAGATTATCCCTTTAGTCAATTTCTTTTTTGGTTTTCAATGTCGAATTATGTATGACATCATCATCTAGTTGTTTGTACATTCTTCCGCTTCCTTATTCGTTATCTTTCCTTTGTCCGCTTTTCATTTCTCTTCTAAACGTTGCTGTCTAGAACTTAACTTATTTTATCTGTACTTTTCTGATATTACGGAACGGACATGTATATGATTGTAGAAAATACTACTGCACTTATATTATGCTAACTTACTTTTCATCTCTCAACAATTATGGTGACCTTTATCGGATGCTTTACATAATACCATCTTTTCTTATTCATCAGTCGTGGGAAATGTAAAGACATAGCTTTTCCTATAATACTATACATGAACAAATATCTGGTCAGCAATACGAACTAATTTCCGGGATGCAAGCTCTCTCCAAAGATTTCTTAAAGAATGAATAAGATGATTCCTCATTCCAATATAGAATAGAGAAACATACAATAATATTAACGGCTTTAATGGTTCAATTAACGTCTTTAAATAGCTTCTAAAGTCAGCTGATTACTGCGAAAATACTTTTGTTCGATCCCCGTTTAAGATAGGACTGTTTCTTGAATTCATCGTTGTATATAGAGCTACGATTAAGTAATGTTTGTTTTAATATACGCAATTTTCTTTTCCTAGAGTGTACTCTACTATTCGGGTCAATTATTGGTCTCTGTTCGTTTTGTCGTTGCATGTCTACAACGATCTCAAACATATTGGTGAGATGTGGTGGGGTATCTTTATTTAATAGTTAAAGACTTTCTTCGTTTCTCTTTTCCTCAATCGATTTCTCTTTCTTCAATTTGTAACTTTTCTGCCTCCATATCGTAATACCTAACTCGTAAAAAACAAAATAGTAGGCATCATTAAGATCTTCATTCCTTTTCCAATAATAATAGTAATAATACTAATGAAAAACATGAAACGAAGTCCGCAAAACATGAGACAATACACTTTATGTAATACCTTAATGACATTGTGAATGAAGTTTTTCATACACAAAACTTTTCCTTTTAATGTGTGAAGATTATTTAATTTTAAACGTTGAGATTAGCGATGTTGTATGACCGAGAGGACTTTAGCATATTGATCAAGTCATATTTATCTATCAATCACTGAAAACATCTACCACGTGTGAAGTATTTCTTCCATTCCTTAACGTATGCCACTCACCCACCATTGTATAGATCGCAGTCTGCATATCTGATAAATGTGTACTCTGTGTTTTATACAAAATGTGAGTATTAATCATTGTTCTGGTCCTCGTAATGTCATGCGTTTGTCATGAGTATTAATGAATTCGTCAAGGAATTCATCCAAAGACATCAACAATTCTGCAAATTCTGTGACATCAACATTAAGTGGAAAGAAGTTCGCTTGTTAGCAATTATTGTGGGCCATGCGTGTTTCGTGCTAGAATTTCTCATGAATAGTTTAGAAACTTAAGTATAATACTTTTCATAATTTTGGAACATCAAAGCCAGAAATATGATGTTAGTCCATACATTAGTGACTTCGGGTATTAGTGGTCTCGGGGCGAAGTAGTACCTCTGATGGATGGAACATGTCGTGCCTTCCCATGGGTAGTTCATCCACACTGGTCCTCCTCTGATTCACAAGTATCAGTGGCTCATAGCAGCTATTTGCATGCGATACCGGCCACACCCCAGGAAACCGCATTGACTGTCATGCTAGACCATGTGAGGGTAGCCGGTAGGTCACGAGCCTTCTGGTGATTTTAGGGACTTGCTTAACGAAACATGAGAAAACTGCTCTGGCTGACTGGGAGGATGAGATAAATCAGAGATCCAAACGCCAGGAAGGCAGGTCAGCAATGAGCTGTGGGATGCAGATGGCGCGTCGGACCACAAATTAAATCTAGCCATCATCTGGACGTTTGCGGCCTCGAGGGCGAGGTTTCTCCAGCGCAACGGCTTATCGACGGCTTAATAAAGCACTTTATACAAACTTCCTAACTAATGAAATTGAATATAATTTATGAGTCATGTGTTTGTTTTACATGACGCATTACTAATAGAATTAGAAAAAGCTAATAACGAGATTTATGTTAAAAAGCAGGATAAAATTATGCGATGGCGATAAATTTAAATGTATTAACATTTTCACATTTTGTAGTGGTAAAAAAATGTTTCATTATGGATCAGTGATGAACTTTGTGTGTGATCTTCACCAAAAAGATAAACCTTCATCACAATTCGTCGGATATTGCATTTCTTAGTTTCATTCATTGAACTAGTTACACTTGTATCTTATGTATTGATTCATATAGCTGTATAGGAGTATACTTTTACACAATTTAAACTTGGGTCTAAGCAAACATGCCTCTCTAACCATAATTGCCCTATCACAGAGCTCAAAGAATATTCCAAAATGTTCATCATATGGGTTAGGTTTCACTGCATGGGCTTACAACACATTTTTAAAATGTGATTAATATAATAACAGTTTTACTAAAAGGGAAATTCACGCGTTGTAGTTCTTTAATATTTACCTAATAGTCTCCAAAACGAAACGTTTGTTCGCAAAAATGAATCAACAATTGAGAGCGGTACAAACATGATACCACATGATACTAAAAGCTAACGAATCAAGAGACATACACAAAACATACACATGCGAAAAAGAGCAAAGGTTCTCAATGTTGTAATGTAAGTTTCGGTTTGTAAAAATTAGAGTGATATGCAAGTAGATATTTTCGTTATATTATGATCAGAGTGGAAATTAATATCTTCAAATATCATTAGGCATACTAACATTGTTTTTATGATTATTATTGTGAGGTATAATAAACTGTACTATACATTTTTAAACAATAATGATGACAAAGTAATTCCTGATGGAATGTGCAATAACATGTTAGATTTATCAAATTGACTTCAAAGTTAGTTTTGATTTTATAAGATCCAATAGTTTAATTTCTCAAACTGATACAATCACACACAACCATAAATTATCATGTCGAGCTGAAACAACATAGCATGAACAATTGTAATTGTATTTTATATGAACTAACCAATACTGTAAACAGAAAAATACTGAACAGATAATTCCAACCATATAGTACTTCCGGTCAGCGCTAAAAGAATAATTGGTTGAAGAATGAGTTTAAACTTTGTTGCAACAAATTGTGTTACCGTAATATGTGCCAACGAATTATGCATATGTTTATTTATATCATAGTTCATTGCCATAATCGTATTTTATATTATCCTTCTGAAAGACAAATCTTCTTGGATCTTTAATAATTTTGTTACTCTACATTGTAATGTATTTACTTCACCTAAAGGTTCTCCAGTGAACAATGTTTGTAACAAGCATTGTTTTTGATAATTACACTAATAGAGTATATTATAAAATGATATGCCAGTTTGTCATTCAATATTAAAGTTGAAAGATTAATTACTATAAACCTGATTAATTTAAATTGCAAACTACTGTATAGTATTTAATATTGTTGTAACTTGTATTCCGTTAAAGATTATGGAGTAGTGTCATGTATAAAAGTATTTACCATTTATTTGTGAGGTTGAATAACTAGATAATATACAGAACAAACTAGTTTCATTTAAACCTTTTTCTTAAGTTGCAAACGACTATGCTGAATTAACCATAGAAGAAAATATACTGTATTTCTAAAATCATAAAATGATATGACGAATGTATTAACTCGTTTTGTAATGAATTAAGCGCTTGATTGCTTACTTCTTGCTTATCGCTAATTACTTTTGTATTTCGTTCAATTTACTGCTTAGATTATTTTCTTTAGCATATGCATATGATAAGGAGGTCATGCTAGTTTTGCAGAAAAAGGAAACTCAAACTTATGACAATCATATTAAACACTGATATAAATGACAGAGGAACTTGACACAATCATAAACAATTAACGCAAGTGGCAATGTAAATTAAGATAATCATGCTGAATAGTCAATACAAACAGAAACACATTCTCGGGCACATCAATACACTATCGCGATTATATTAATACGAGTATAATGGTTAAGGAACAGTTATCATTAGGTGAAAGGTTAAAACAACTGAATTAGGAACTGAATATAAAATTGTCATTATTTTTAGCAAAAATTATGATTGCATAATTCTTGCTTTATTTCTTAAAACGACTGTAGAACTCTTAAGAAGATTGCTATGTCGACTGATGGAGGAGGTGGTAAAATAAATTTAGGAGTACTACTGTCAAGTAAATTGATAAACTAAGCAATAATAAAATCATTCGAATTCTAACAAAGACAACACATTTATCTAAAGAAACACTCTGATCACCAACATCACTCTCATCAATAATGATAACAAGAAAACGACGAATAACAGTGATGCGAGAAGAAAGAGAAGAAGGATAGAGAAGAGGAAACATAATTCATATTGATTTGAACCGTAATGTGAATCCCATTAGTATTAATATACCTGATTTGTTATTTTATATACATGCCTGATTGTATGGATCTGTATAAAGTCAACCATATCGAGAAGTAATAAGATAAATAGAAGATAAAAATACATCGAATACACTTAAATGCCGATTGATATGGGCATGGATATATAGAAAGCAGGACAAGTCTATGCATTTATTTAAGTTTACCTTTTATCTTTTCAACCATTTCGTTTATAAAAATTACCAAAGCCATTAAGGCTTTTCCAACTTGTGTCCCACTTACATGGATATTAGACGTAAACATCCAGTGAGCGCACTCCACCTGCCAAACTGTCAACTTAAGTATTTTCCTAACTTTATAGTTATATTTACCTTTCTGTGGACCAACACACAACCTCGCGATCCCTCCCACAATTTAGAGTTCAAGACTTTAAGGATGTAACGACATGAATTTGTGTTACCAAGTGGAAGCTTTTGTTGCTCAACTTCGTAACTTCACATTATAAAGGAAACAAACACCTCAAACTTAAAGCGTTATGTTCGTTAGGCTGAGTCAAGCAATGTTTGCACTTTGAGTGTGAATTATTGATGTAGCACTTGCGGAACTTAATGTGTGATTACATTGTTGATGAATTAATTAACGAGTTTACTTGCCATGTAGGAAATTCCAGGATACTCCACCCACATCACAGACGCAGACGGGCGCCCACATTCGTCGCTTTCCAAAGAGGCAATCAAAGTGCTGTCCATTTTCAATAGCTTCGGTCTACAATGTTTCTTCGGTGCGACTACACATGTTTGGGAAAAGACATTTCACTTGATAAGTTTCACATTGAAATATTATAGAATTAACAGCTAGATAAAGTGTAAGTTTCAAAACAAATCTTTTACGTTACTATTAGATTATAGCAGCGTAACAGATCTTTTGCTAAAATAGCAAAATAATAACAACTTACTTGCATTTTATTCTAACGGTATTATCTCAAACCATTGACACAATGGTATTTTCAGCCATAACCTTGACATTTTTCAGTGTAGTAGTATAGTATGAATTACCCATACAACATATCTGTAGTAAGTTGACACACGTTCTTGCGAAGCTTTGTTATACTGTGAGAGTAGGCACATTATATTAGTTTTACACTACCATAAACGTATAGGAATTAGCAAACATTAACAGGTTCAACTTAATATCTGGAACTTTGTAGAACTATTGCATAATTTGATACGAATTCCTAAATGTTCAAATAAGTGGTATAAACAAAACGTAGTATAATTATCGATTCCGATTCTGTTTATCTTAATCTGTTATTTACTCTAACATTACTAACTCTCCTGGGCTATGATTCTTTTGAAATTTAAAATAGTGCCATCCTTGGCTATGCAAAATAAAGGACCACGCTTATTCATCTTCTGATTTCACTTGAAGTTTTTTATATCAATGACAACCAACAGAAAAAAGACACAATTGTTACACATTACCAATATATGCAAAAGGCTACAGCATGAGAAAAACAATGGTGTTTAAAGAGCTGATATCTATATTTTAGGAGTTTAACATAGACAGAAAACGTCAGTATCACTAGTGCATATTTGTTTAAAAGCTTGTATGGGATACAGGTGTGATTAAAGCCAGTTATATTATACAATAATTTAAAATTGAACTATTATGTGTATTTGTTATGTCAAACGTCAGCAAAGATGCCATGTAATATTTCAGAATGTCCATATAAAACAAAAGAGGTGATCCTAACGATCAGCATCATCTTGGCCAATTGTATGTCAGTATTTATATTTGACATTCAATTGTATTGTATATACCGTGGCACGGGGTCCTGACTAGGGAGCTGAACATTTGTCAGGTTTTCACGGCCGTAGTGGAGTTGTCGCATACATACCGAGTCCGAAAGAATGTCTGTATAAACGTTGTCGAAATATATTTTTGTCTAAGATTGTCAGTGTAAGAAGCTGTCAGAAGTCAATTAGTGCAGTCTAAAGCATGTAAAGAAACAACTATAAACTTTTCATATGCGTGTTGTGCTTTAAATATCAATCCACATGATTTAGAAAGATGCCTTATGCCTTACAGACATTCAACAAATGTTCAAAAGCTAGAGTTGAACATTTTGGTTAGTGCGCACATGATAGTACTTTATTTGCTGCAATTTTATAACCGAATTTAATTAAATTTACCCTTACATAATGGCTTAAGGAATCGGCAAGTAGAGTGCAGCTTACTAAACTTTATACATTTAATATAATTGTCGTGTGAAATCTAATCATACGCATTTGCACAACTGTAGACCAATTTCTTCACATATCATATTTAAAACAAGTGTAATTTCTTCTTTAATAGATCATGTAGTTTTTATTGCAAGCATGGTATTCGTTTTTTCATTTCCATGCTATCTGAAGTAAATTGTATTCATATATTTAACATTTTAATGTTTTCCTTTAAAACCATATCCTTATGAAATCGTATTGCCCTTCGTTACGTTTAAACTACAATATACCTTACTTGCACTCGTCAATAATTGTAAATGTTAGCAGAAAAGTTTTAAATCTTTGTAGTGTAATTTCATAAACACCGGCTACTCTTTGAATAAAACCAATAAAAATATTTACAATATAATCGTCTTAAATCTGATATTGTGCATCTACCATACTGTCATCTAGGTATGCAGGAGTTTCACATTCATACAATTCCAAACCTTTACGTTCGGAGAAGTTTGGTTTCTTTGTATTTTTAATAGTCGTGCAATTAGCCGCTTTGACTTTCGGAAATACCATGCGATACATTGAAATTGTATTCCAATAACCATTAGAGAATACTGCTTTACTGCATTATAAATTCCACTGAAAAAAGAGAATATATCGAACACAAGTAACATGATAGACTAAAGGGATTAACAATTTCTAAAAATGTAAAATGACAAAACAATACTAGAAACGATGCACGGAGACGACAGCGTGCTAAAGGTTCAAAGTAAAGTTTACGACGTCAAAAGCTAACGTTTAGAGAATAAACAAGAAAAGTATGAAATTGCAAGGTTTTCATAATGTTCAACCTACAAACAGATTTAGTCTAGAGCAAACCAGAAAACAATATATCATTTGATACGTGGTTGCGGTATTAGTTGATTTGCACATATACATGTGCTAATTCGTCTCAATCTTCAATATCCAGTCGTAAAATATCTTACATTTGACAATGAACAATCAGTACGATCACAAGCAAACAAAGTACAATCCAGTTCTTAAGACATTGTTTTTTCTCCTTTATTGCAAATAATAGCTTCTACCTACAGGAAATGTCTAACAAAACAAGAAACTATATTAATTATGTTTACTATGTATGACTTTCATTTGCTCTTACAAATGCATAATGGATGCCCTCAAATACATTATTCAGCATCAAACAAGCATGCCATGTATTCTTATCCAGATCATCATTAATATCATATGGCCATCTACAGGACTAAGGTGTTAACGCTATAAACACAAACACAAATGCAAACTAATCTACAACATGCCATATTATATCACTTGTGGGGACACAAATACAACAGCAAAACGTCATCTGAAACGTGAAACATTACACGTACAGCTAACCATTCTATACTAAGATTTGCTCATTCTCTTTACGTACACCATGCTTTCAAAATATATACTGAGACTTATCATTAGTCCACAGTCAGGTATGTATACTGAATAAGGTGTAATGTTTATAATTCAAGTTTAACTCTATCATAAAATGTAAATAAAGATAAAGTTTAGCCAGGCAACCACTATGATAGATTTACTGAATGGTTCAGTTTTGACAGCTATCGGTAAACAAGTCACCTGTTTTACATAAAAAGACGCTAATGTGGAAAGTTTCAGATGCAATATCACCATAAACATTTCAACTCATCGTGATCATCTGAACCATGTTCACAAATAATGCTAAACTGAGTCGATACATGCTTGAACGTTCTATCTAATCTGAGTCAAATAATTCGAACATGTAGCCAAAACATAGAACACGCTGATCTCCGACCTAACAGTTTATAAAAAAAGCAGTGACCAGCACTAAAAGTAATTAGGGTAGTGCATGTAAATAAACGCTTCGATATATTATGCTATATACATGTATATAACTGTGTAGAAGAAAACTAATTAAAATACCCCTTGAAAGAAACTGATAATTGGAATAAATGCACTAAACTCTCGTTTGTCTTTTTCTGTCTTGCTTGTCTTTGAAGATTAATAGCTTATTTATTGTTAATACCAACATTTTAACCTCACCATAGTTTCACTGCGAACCTGATTTACATCTTTGCTGTCTTGCGTGATAACATTCTGAGAACCTCCGCGAGCTTTAGCGAATAATTCCTTCTGTGTTGCCATGTCATATACAATCGTGAACGACTTTTCCCCTCAAGAACAAATATAACTCGTTGCCACAAGATGTCAATAGCTGGTCCGGAAGCAAGAAATCAACAAGATTGCTTTGATTCTCTCACTCCCTATTTCTATCTTCTATCTGCAAAGCTTCTAATCTTACCTTTGTTCCAAATTCTATTTTCCCTTTCTGCATCCTTTGCCCATTATATCCTTTTCTTTTCGGCCAGCTTTTCTAATTCTGTATTTTCCTTGTCCAATTCTATCTGTTCCCTCTCTTCTTGTTTTCCAAGTTGTCTCATTTCCCTCACTGCTGCTTATGTTTCTAATTTGATCCACTTATTCGGCTTTCCATTCTAGCTTTCTTTCTTGGATTTCCTCTTCTAGTGTTTCCTTTTCGGCCTTCTTTTCTAATTCTAACAACTCCTTCTTGCCTTTCCTTTATTTTTCCATCTGTTCTCTTTACTTGGCCTCTTGTTCCCGAACGTAGTTTTTAAGGGACTCCCCGTCGTAGCTAAACTGTTTCCCAGTTCAACAACTCCTTTCATTGATGACACTTTCAAACGTTCGGTGTAACCAACGTAACGAGCAATATTTTTACAAATGCGTAATTCTTTTTTTAACAGACAGTAACAGAAATATGAAATGTATACAAAAAACAAAGTAATGTTATGTGCCTACGTAACCTTACTGTCTCGGCAAGCGAGTCTAAAACACACAAACGAGCATACAAATATAATTAAATAATATTCGTGTTCCGTTAAATACGAAATGTTCCCACTTCTGACACCATTGTAACAATATAACCGGAAAGGATTTTTCGGATTCACAATATAACACTTTTGACGATCATATAAATACAATGTTTAATAATGAATGACTTGAATGAGCAAATGACTTAGGAATACGTGCGCGTGTATTTATATCCAACTATTAGATTATTAACATAATAAAGTAAAATACAAACAAATTACTTTACAAAAGACAAACACAAGGCGTGATTGATTCACATTGGCTAACTAATGGAAAGATGGACACAGGTTACTCGGCTAGCAAACTATGTAGATTTGTACTCGTGTAGATAAAATGACTTAATTCATAGTGAAATAGAACAAACGAAAACGGACATATCTGTAACTTATCTTTACAGTCCTGAAATACCCAATGGGTTTTATGAACCTCACAAGTACAGCCTTATAGTTGTTAGCATTTATGTTGATTGCTTTAAAACGTGCACCAGGTAGAAATCGATTCCTCAA
Organism: Unio pictorum; assembly: GCA_030141615.1. Classification (NCBI taxonomy): domain Eukaryota; kingdom Metazoa; phylum Mollusca; class Bivalvia; order Unionida; family Unionidae; genus Unio; species Unio pictorum. Next base: position 1,126,823 of record JARLTB010000071.1, read on the forward strand.
ATACTTGGAACGCTCGGGTCTTTCTAGTCATTCTGGACACCACCTGACACTCAAGATACTGGAACTCAGATAATGGACAACTCTACACCTGGGACACTCCAGACACTGGACATCATCGGACAACACCAAGCACGGGACGCTGGACATTCAAGACGCTGGACAGCTCTATAGCTGGGACACTTCAGATAATGGACATTCCAGGCAATAGACAGCACCAGACAACATCGGATATTCCGGACACTTCCAAACACTCGGTCCCTCTAAAACTGAAGATGTCCGAATCCCTATAGTAGATCGCCAACTGACAAAACTGTTCATAATTTAAAGAGCTTTATATGCGGTGAGGTATTTATACACTTGTATTATCTGTGCGTCGCAGGTTTTTGGTTCATCTCATCAAAGGCACTTCACACGTGTGACATAGGATGAACTGAACTCACTTTTTTGTAATACGACACAATATGAATTACTCTCGGGTATCATTTGTACGTCAAAAATGAAACTTTAGTACACGAATTTAATAAATAATTAAAAAGGGTTTATACAATTCCATGAAAATATCAGCAGATTACAAAGAATATACGCGTTCGTATCTGAAAGTAAAGGACTGGTACAAGAATAAAGATTATCATAAAATAAACATCCAAACGATTTAAGGCTGAAATTAAGATTGTATATTGACACGTCATAAGAAAGCAAATAGTGGTAATACAGTGATTGTAAAAATATGACTGAATACATACCCATTACAAATATTTGCACTTCGTCTTTCGTTGTCCTGTTATCTGTTGTCTTCGTAATTACATATTTCTGTTCGTCTAAACGATAAATTTTTCGTATCCAAAACGTCCCAAGTTCATCAAAAAACATTCTTCCCTTGTATTCTGGCATAATGGAAAATGTTGATAAAGAATTCCCAGTCCCAATCAGTGTTTGGGTGTCACCATTTATGTAAATGGACACCACGCTGCCACTGACGAATACAACTTTGCGAAACAACTGAACAGCATCTCCATGGCAAACTGACCTAGTATCTATATCTGTACCTGAAATTGGAATTTATGCATAAAATATCCAGTACAAATATTTAGCTTCCCAAACAACTTTTGCAAAAATAATAATAATACAAATAAATTCTACAATTTTAATGGCGTTGAATTTGAACTGTGTGAGTATTTCATAAACAGTCCATTTCTGACAGAATGGAGAAATAAGTGTGTACTAATGGATCTGAAGTAGGCTTAAGACATTGTCTGAACATCATATGTGAGCACGGATGGATGTAAGAATGTACAATACCTAAGTCAAATGTTATAACATGAACATTGTCTTACAGGATAAAATCTCAACAGTGCGATAGATAAGACAAACCAAAATCAGACAAGGTACTTACAACATATGTACTTCAAACTAGGTTTACCAAACAAGTATGGCATACATTTAACAGGCAGAGTAAGCACCAATACAAATCAGATTATATAATGAATTGGAATGGCTCTAACATATTAATAACTACCGATTGATCAATTACTTCTAAGAATTTTTCTGATAAAGACCATAGGTCTACCAAATAAACACGTTGACCAATGGCATTTAGATTAAACTTGAAATTGATAAATGTATGCTTCAAAGTAATTAACTAGCACATCGAATGTACAATAACAAACCATGATTAATGAAAGATGAGGTTATCAATCATATTAGAAAGCAGTGGTAATAGTGTCTAGGGCACCAACAGTTGTGTAGTCACATTTACGAGATACTCAGGTGGCATCGTAGACTTGACTAAACTATGGGTTGTATGCAATAGGCCTGGTGCACTGTACCCAATGTATAAAGCAAACAGACTATATCGTCTGAGGAAGATGCTTGATAGTTATGAAATTGTATGCGGAGACAAGTTAAGAGTGCACAAAATAACATAAAGCTAAGATTTGAAAATTTCACAGCTTTGGTAAAGCAATTATCTCTTCTTAAAGAAATAATGAAGAACAAATCAATACCAACACGGAATGGTAAAATAAGAAATATCAAACTGGCCGTCAAATGCACAGCAGGGACAGTTCATATGAGAACCAGATCAACATCCGAGCGCGGGCACATTGATAGAACAATAATTGGCACATTAATATAACTATACTAATAGAGGGACGGCTGTGAACGGTTCAGTAATACTTTTCGTCTCGAAAGTAATGCTAAAGTAAAAGTCATCAAACTTAATTAGTATGCAGGAGTTAAATAAAAGGGTAAATCACGTCAACATTGATGCGAAAAACTAGTAGCACTGATCAAATGCAAAAGCAAATATATATCTTATCATTCCAGTCCACGTGTGATCTAGTGAATTTTATCAGAATAAGAAAAGGTAGATAATTCGGTCTCTGTTATGATTTAGACACATAATATGTAACAATATAAACTAGGAAAAAGCTATCGAACAAGATATAATATAGCAAAAATACCTACCATTGGACAATCTACATGATAGATTTATCAGCAAAACCAAACACCAAATAAAGGATTCGGTCATTTTGTTTACCTAGAAAGTAAAAACATATGTTACTCCACTTTGAATATTTCGATACCATAGAGTTTAATAACAGCTATGTTTGGGGGCGAATCCTACAGGAAGGTCCCATTTTTTTAAATCAACCCTTTCTGCAAAAATGGCACTAAGTTCGATAACAATAAACCGAGGTTTCCAACGTGCCACTTACCCCACCTCTTTATTTTGCTCTTAATTGTGTATGTAAAGTTTGTATGAGTCTTTGTTCACTGACCCGAGACATCCATGCTGGCCATCACTTGCATGATAATATCCATGTCAGCGGAACACCAAGTCTGGTGGATGTTTCTTAGTGTGTGGGTATTTACCAGAAGAATGCAGATATTTCTGATCACTTTATTTATTTCCACATATCGCCGAGTAACATATAATGTCGGTGTTTTTGTGACTGCTGGATTTGATTGCTTGTCTAATATAACATCATCGTATACTACGACATTATTGATGTACCCGTTGAGATTATCTGCCATTAGCGCATCGTTGATGTCAGTAATAAATCAATGATGTCATTGTCATCAAGTATTGCTGCACTGTCATTAAAATATTTAAGCAAGCCGTAGCAACGCTAATAATCTCCAGAGGGTGCCCATAAATATAACTGATTTCACTTAAGCCATCTCAATATCATGTTAGGTAACAACAATTGTGTCTTACCAGGCACAGATGGATCTATGAACATTGCTCTGACGGAATTTGGTAATTATGAATATTTCTTGACTGGCTTTAGCTCTCATGTTGCTGAGAAATCAATCACCTCATTTGTATTATGTTCGATGCTGAGTAGCCATCACCGATGCCAGTGCACTCATCAGCAAGTGAAATGTGGCACAAACAAAATAGTACAATTTTGTCTCCACATCACTAACGATGGGAACAAAACGTGGTAATATTGTTGCTTCACTTGGAAAATTACCAGGATCTCCATGTGGTATATATCCTGGCGAGAAGCTTCTTCCTAGATTGCATTATTGTGGTCCTAGAACCCGACTTGATGTCCGGATTGACGAGAAAGATCAGCTAAGACCAGGAGAGAATCCGATAAATGTGGTTGATCAAACGTGGTATGTTCATAATGACCGGTATGCAAATCTAGATCTACAACAACTACATATTGCAGACGTGCATTTGATTCGCCATTTAAAACAATCCCCCAGAGAATATCTTGCTAATTATTTGATAAGATCTGCGATGAAAGATAAATTAAGGGCCGGTAAATTTGTTATAGCCCAAGTGGGTGTTTTAGGGGTAAGACCAGAGATTAGTATACTTGCTTTTTCAGCAGCTGTCACGCATTATATTGATGCAGCTTGGCCTTCACGACAGGCAATATGGCAACTGTATCTACCACAACCTAAAACATTCAGTACGCACTGATGTCAGTATCCCAACGAATTTGTTCAAGTAGATATTCTGTGTTTACGATATGATCCTATTTATTCTAGCAGACGTCAGTCGCGCAAAATACAAATACACGTTCACTATCGTTGACGTTGCAGTCGATATAAAACAGCAGGACTATGATCAACAAAGACAGCAACTGAAGTCGCATCTAGCTTTGAACGAATTTATCAACGTAGCGGACTGTGATAGCCACAGTTGCTGTAGGTTTATCCTGTCAAAACATTTCTTGGTGCAGTAACATCTCTGATGCAACAACACAGTGTCAAAATTAGACGAGGGCAGACCACAATTAATTGCGATCAGGCAATCGTTGAACGATTGAATCGAAAACTTTCTGAGAGATTGTTTGGATATCATTATGCGAAGAAAATATCAGTGACCATAAGACCTTGAAACAAATTCAGGCGGACCCGAGATCTTCTGAATGGGTTGCAAGACTAGCAAGTATGATAGTTCGTTAAATAATGAAATTACACGTGGAAGTGCTATAAAAACAGTCAGTCCAATCTCGAAGAAATACATACCATTTAAGCCACATGATTCTTCCTCTCAGAAACTATTACTCGTTAATGTGACTTTCAGATATTTATATGATCCTGGTGAACATTGAAGGTGGTAAGAAAGAGCAACTGATCCTATTTGGAGTGTGATCACACATACACTTGTCATTGTGGTCGAATCACCTGTAGGCATACAATCCACAGACCAGATTCAACGGCCCTTCACGGCGAATTTGTCTGTGAACCATTACAAGCAGTTCCTGAATATACAAAATTACTACCAGGATGGATCGGCTAGCAAAGCAAGGAGCTAGTTCATCGAAGCTGATTGCACTCGAGACAGGTCAGCATCACAGACTCTAATTGTGCTTATTGGTTTGTCACATCCCTGATAACAAGCTATTTTGTTCCTTCCTATATATTTTAATAACGATGCGTTGATTTCCTCTGTAGATGAGACATGCTTCTGACATGATAACGCAAGATAAACTACATTTGACCATCCTATACAATCATCAACACTCCAAATATTAGTCTCCGATATAGTTAATCCCTGCGACGAATGAATGTTTATAACATATAGTAGCGTCCACGGTGATATATCCCGTGATTCCCGTCCCTGCACTAGCGCTTTCTCAACAGCATAAATTGGAACTAAAACGATAATATTTTTAACAAATGTATGTTTCTAACTGGCACCAGGAATTTCAACATCAATATTTCATTTACATGTATATGATGGGAGATAGAATAATGGGGCAGGTAGATCTAAAAAGTTTTTATGTAAGATAATAATTTTCGCAGAAATGAATCAGGAACTATTTGTATCAAGCTACTATAAGATCGCTAGGGGGCCATACATTCCAAAACCCGTCCTTGTTTTTGTCTCTGGAGTTATCTCACTCATTATCAAGCACATGATGCTATCAGGCTGAAGCGTCATTAACAATTTGAACTCTTTCAGCGATGCATCAATAGCATTATGACCAGCAAGTATTTCCTCACAGTAATCTACGAATTATATATCAACCAACGACGTGACGATTTACAGTTTAAATATGGTGGTTGTCTATAATCCCTACACATGATAACAGCATTATTTTACGTCAGTACCCAATGAAGAAAAATGTTTGACACATCTCGAGATACTGTGCATATGTCATTCCAGATACTCATCTCCGAAATATATTTCTGACCCATTTGTTCAAGTATCCACGTATCTCTCTTCCACAAAAAGGAACTGTGATAAGTATGGGATTTGACAATTAGTTGTTTCATATCTCTGGCAAGCAGGTCAGTCGGAGTTAGTATTACCATATTTAGTCCCGTAAATAATTCTATCACGCGTGTTATTTTACCATAACTGCCAGTTTTATGTCTAGCCACAGGATCAGACCCCAATGGTGCTGATGATGGTTGTGACATCTGACTATTGTGATATATGTCTCAACAGGTGTATCCTCAGCAGATTGAGAATAATTAAATATCAGCTCATTATTAACTCGCCACTGTCATCATGAAGCATCCCAGATTATATATCACATTCATCCAACGATTATATATGTTCTTTGCTGATATAAAATGAATATGTAGCGACTTTAACCGCTGTATCAGGAAATCTGTATATCATCGACAAGAGAATTATGGACACATATGCAATCATCGAAGATCTCTAATGATTATATTTTGGCTAGTCGCCGTCATAATAACGTGCTATAGTTAATAATTTAGTTTCATCGTTTAAATAAGAATTTTCCCTTAATGCAAATATGTCTTTACTTGTATCAGTAATTATAAGATCAAGTTCAGCATCAGTGGTAATTAATCCTGTGAAGCGACGTCGATGGTTAAATGAGGCTCCTTGTGTGAATTTATCAATGCATTGTCTGCTCCAATCCAGTCCCACCATATCCTTTGTGGGTGATATATCATAGATGTTGTCACTTTCATGTATTGGCATACAAACCTGCTTCTATGGGCGATATTTGAGACTATTACATCACTCACGGTTAATGATGTCAGTATCTTCACATCAAATATATATCTCAGTATCATGATTGGAACCCAACCACGTTCATTCTTCGCACAGCAATCCATCGGGTTAATATGTGGGTCAATTGTATTTAAATCCACCTAAACCAATCAAGAGTAACAGCTTGCGTTGCAAACTCAAACGATTCAATCGCGGAAAATGCAGTGAAATCGAAATCTGATAACTGGCCATTCATAGATAACCTAGTAATATCATGTGTAGGATGTTACTCGGCGCATTCTCCCACACCAAGTACACTTCCAGGATAACATGCAAACATTTTATCTTAGATAAATTCGTTTAAATCATATTTGGTATTCCAAAGTCCTTCGTGTCCTTACTCGACACACGATCGCTGACAATCTTCAAGAAAATCTCCACGTATCGGTCTCCATAATTCTTTTCTACTAAGTAAAATGAGCAGCAACAAAAGAAACATGTAAATAATTAATATGTATTTCCTCTGTACTGTCAGTATATCTAAGTGCAGTCTATGTCATCTGCGTATTAAGAGATTAAGCAAAAAAAATATGGCCAAAGGGCAGTAAGAATTGGTCGAGTCTACTATCTTCATCGCTCTGAAATAATCACACAGACACTATATCAAATACATTACCACCCCATGTCTCCTTGTCTTGGGACAAGACAAGGCCAGGACTTGCTTCTCTGGTGGAAATATTGTTATACTTGGCGTCAGTGCGCGAGTTTTATGGTCAATTATCACTAGCGGATATTTAGCACTATACAAAATACCTCCAGTTATTGTTATGACATTGATAGGAATGAGCATATTCTCATGAACTGACATTTACACCGGTAAATGTATATATATATATGCAAGAACAGAAGCACTGTATGTGATCGTCCTTGGAATGACATTATAAATAATGGCCATGAAACATTATTAAATATGCAAATATGAGAACTGTAGCTCTGTAGGTGACAAAATACCACAACGAGCTTTTGTTGTTTATTTTTATTTTGTTTTTATTTTAAACAAATATTTATTATATAATGAATCACGAAACTATAAATGCGATTATTTCTACGATTAAAAAGGTACATGACCCTACCTCTGTCACCAGCGGTGACAGGACCGGTAGTAACCGTATACACATTATGCTGGTATTCTCAATATCATCGTGAAGAAGCTATCGTAGTTCGCGATTGATAAGTTACATGAGTACACAACGCTGCTGCCGGCGGAAACACATGCATGTGCCATATTGTTCGAGATGATATCATCAGGGTTATATTTATGTTTCTACGGGAATTTATAAACACGGCTACGTGCGAACCTATTATTGTTGGTGAGAATGCTTTACCTGCAACATCACCAAAAGCACCAACATTCTTATCACGGAAAACGTTAATGGTTTTCATAACTAGTTGTTTTGCTATCCATATTGCTTTTGGGGCTATCTTTCGGATTAGACGTTTAAAAGTATCGCCAAGTCTACATTCGTCGATAACGTTATATGTTGGTAATCGTGAATGTATCCTCATGACCATTACAGATCAACGTTGAGTATTACGTATGATCCTACTGTTTTCTTTTCACTCAACGAATTCCGTTCTCGATCTGTTTTTTTTTCTTCAAATTGCCGTTTCATTACTTGTTTTCGTTGTTCCCTTTCTTCTCTTGCTTGGTCAGTATGCTCATCTGTTGCCTGGCTAAAAAATTTATAGTCTTCATCGTCAATATTGACTTTAATGGAAATAATGCGATGCATATATTTACGCCAAACAGTACGATATTTTAGATCCTTAATATACTCAGGTGTGACACTTTTTTCCTCTGTCGTCAAATCATTACCCAGCAATATCAAGTAGTTTCTCTTTATCACTGATTGCTACAAGACTTTCCACGGTACAATTATATACTAGATCAACTATAAATTTCACAACCCTAATCTTCGTGAAGTTCTGGAATACTGTATTTGACTGCGCCGAACTCAGCAATAACCACATCAATACATGCAGATAATCGTGGCTGAGTATCAGCTAACTCTTGAAGTTTCCTTGTTTTAAGTTTTTTGAAGTTCTTTCCGCGATTTTCCCAGTCGACTCATCGGTTTGCACCAATGTGTGATGAAGACCATTTGTACCCTCCTTGACTGGTGTAAATTACTGTAGTATCATCAATATTCGTGGGGGATCAATTTTCGTGGTTTTCGTGGTTGCCACAAACCACGAATTTAAATCCCCAACGAAAAATGAGCCACATAGGTTGATGATTCCCCCCCCCCCAATTCCCGACCCGTTTTTTTTTTTTTTGGTAAGCAAGAGCCTGCGCCGGGTTCTCAGCTTCTGATGGGTTAGGAAGTCCATGTTCCGAGGGTGATCTAAGTTGAATTTTACCACTCTTAAGCCACTGTGTTAACGCCATGATAGTCATAAAGTACTGATATTGCAACTTTATGGACAGTGGTTTAAGTAAGAGATCATTCAAATGTAATTTAATAACTGATTGGTCTGGTTTTGTTGGCGGCGTCGGCTTCCTTTGATCTTGAACACTCAAACGAAAACATGGCGAAACTGATTAATCCTGACGGGTGTTTGATATGTGCTCACATAGGTGGAAGTATTGTTTTAGTGTTGTTGGCTGAGTCTGCTTTGACAGATGTTAATCACTTGGTCAAAAATACGTTGTAAGTATTGAACTTGCCGGGTCTTAGATATGTACTCATATAGGTGGTAGTTTGTTTTAAACATTAATGTGACCGCCGTTTGCGTCCGTATCGTTTTATGCTTTTGTATTCTTTATTTGGGGTACTTGTAGAGGTTAAACCATGAAATTAACTACCTTATAATATGCGAAATTTGAAAGGCAAAACCACGAATTTACGTCCCCACGAAAATGCCTTTTCTTACAAAACCACGAAAATTGAGCCCAACGAAAATAAATGATACTACAGTATTCTGCTGAACCTTCTGAAAATGATACTCGAGTTCTCTGGCGTTATTGTAGTTGTTGTTTGACAGAATAAAAAACAGGAATATATTTCATAATTTCCTTTAGTCGCTGTTGAGCTATATTCTCTGTACGAGATTCCATGGCTAGCGCAGAATCTCTGATTGCTTTTGAATTATTGAGGATTTATTGACGTCACCTGACCGCTCCTCTTTTAACCACGTCCCTACGACTCTGTTAAGGCACACATCAGCAGGAGTGAGGGGACGTTGATTTCTCAGATCAGTGATTTGACACACAAATGATACATATTTGACACACAAATGTCAATAAAATAACGCGGCTGGGTAAGTGGTACGTTGGACATGGTTTATTGGTATTGACCTTGGTGCAATTATTGCAGAAGGGGTTAATTTAAAAATGGGACTTTCCTCAAAATTTGAAGGATTCGCCCCCGACTATGTATGTATGTATGTATGTATGTATGTATGTATGTGTGTGTGTGTGTGTGTGTGTATGTATGTATGTATGTATGTATGTATGTATGTATATATACAGGTATAACAGTTAAGTAAATAGTTTGACTTCTAGGGCCTTTACAGGTTATTGCCATCCATGCAAGCAGCTTCCCGTCCAAGTATAGCCTATCATGTAATGTATAATGATGTTAGACCCATATGAACAGCAATAACATTAATAAGCCATCTTTCACATAAGAAAATAAATAAAGAAAACTACTGTAGATACATCAATCAGTACCTTTCTCTTTCACCGAATGAAAGCATATGTAACATTAAAGATTGTACTTTAATTACTGTCTGTTAAAATATAAATACAGTTTGTTTTTTTTTAATGCCAAATTAGTTTCAATAGCATGCAAAAGCATTTGTTTTTCAAACTGTCAGCTTTTGATATTGTCTCTTACCTAGATCTTTTCTGATATACACATTGTTCAGTTTACTTTATATACACAATGCAGTATTGTTCTTTCAAGCGCTAGGGTGCCTTCATCGTATGTGATAATACATGTTTTGTCAACCAGTAGAGTGCCAAACATTCAGAGTATTCTAGCTTTCAATAATAATTATTACTACTGCATGCATCTACTCTTGTTGGAACTGGAACGAATTTGAGCAGCCTGGTAATCGGTTAGCAACAGCTGGCATGTTTCCAACAAATATGATGTGCATAGGTTAACACAAGTAATCTGAAGGTCATGACGGCCATTGAAGATCAATATATGCTACTTGCTTCATTAATTGCTTGCGTAATTGCTATATTGGTTGGCCTTTCCAAGCAAACTACGAACTTTATTTGGTATTTGAGAATAGTTAGAAGCAAAATATCATATGTTTGCTAAAACTATATAACTGTTTTGGCACGACACCGCCTGTTACTTTCATTCAGCAGAAAAGGGGCATTTTCATTATCCATTTTCACCAGTCACTTCTTACAACGCAGATGGAAGTATGATATTGCATGGAAACTTTCAAGATAAATTTGCTTCCGAGCCATAAACTATTACAGAACTGATAAGTTAGAGGTCTTTCAGGAATAGTTTTATGGACTTTCTTGTTTTCAAAAGCTGAGAAAGGTCACTGTTTTAAAATGTCGAGATCCGTACAATAATATGCCAATAAAATTATATGACAATTAGAATAAAACAATATCGACGTTTTCGGATAGCATTGATACATGTAATGGATGCTGTAGTAGTAGTATTAGTAGCTTTCAAAGTAGTTATACAAGTAGCTCATGAACTAATAATTCTTGTTAAATTATTAATGTTATTGCACATACAGAAATAGAAGTTGAAGTTCTTCTTGAAAGTGTTGTTCTTACTGTGGTAGTTGTGGTGGTGGTGTTTAAAGTTGCTTTATCTGCAGATGTAATTGCATATTTCACGTATATTTCCGTGGTATAGAAGAAACAGGTCCATTCAAGGACTTTGCCAGAAACAAGATGACTTCTCTAATGGATAAACTGGACTCTATAAGAAAATTTAAGTTTCTAATTTTTAAGAAGAAAACTGAGTATTATTGACAGGTCAACACATCCTATCGCAAAACTGTCAAAACATCAAATTCGCATACTAACCATCGATTTATAATGTAATTATTACTAATACAATAAAGTCTATGTCTCAGATCGTGTGGAGATTAGTGTTATGAACAGCACGTGGTGACTTGCAGTTTTTAGATGCCGCAGATGTTCTTCGGTGAAACACAAGAACTAGCGGCAGACGTCTAATTGGATTGTGTCTGTGATTTGTAATTTTAACATAGCTTTAACAATTGTTTAGATATATCGCTGCGATGTCGGCAGTGCGATAGTTTATAATGTATATCACAGGAGCATCATGTCGCAGATTTGAATCATCATGCCCACCCAGTCGCATTATTCTGACACCAGGTCGACCCATCCTGGCCTAGTAATACTGAACGTCTTGCGAGGGAGCTGTTAGTACTATTTTTATAAGTCTTTGTGTAAATTGGCCGGGTTAGAACCCGCGAACTCCAGCGTCAGAGGCGCACGCTGTAATAATTAGGACACATCTAAGTTGAAACGGTCCATCTATTGTATCAACATTGATGGCATAAACTATAATCTCTAAGGACTATTTAATAAATGCTTATCATCATCAATAAAATAAGAATTTTGAAACTAGTGTAGATTACATTGGAGTCAGATGCCATTGCTCAAGTCTTGGATGAATTTAGAATATTAGTTAACACAAAAACATACACAGCAACAACATTACAAAGAACATCAACATGAAATTACAATACAAAACAGTGCTAGCAATAATAAAGTAAACTTGTACATGTATGGCTTTGTAACTGCATTTGAAGGCACTATTCTGGAGATTCCAACCATATTGTGAGAGTTCTGACACGATTTGGTATATTGTTTGCAAATATCCTGTATAATATTGCAAGAGAGTGTAATGCAGTTAATACAATTGTTGCACAATAAACCAAACTTTGGCGCATTTATAGTTGTAACAAGGTAATGCGCCGTCAGTTTTGTTTTCAAAAATAAAACATCATGTCGAAAAAAGTGAAGGAAAGATGGAAAATATACATGCCTAGAATGCACAGACAAATACACAGCGAAAATGCATACATACGCACAATAATGCTATAGTGAACTGATTTAACGTGTTATTTGTTCTACATAATTGTTATGGACCGGACGTATTGTCACTTCTAAGAGTCCTTTAGAGTGAAGTAAGTTCTCTAATGAATCATTTGACCTTATATTAAGCATGTTTGACATTATGACAAATATTAAAAGAGTAAAAAATGCCCGTAGAAACGTTTACAAAATATTCATTAATTTTTTTTCAACCTATTTGATTGCTTCATCCAATTTGTCTACATAACATGTTTATTTTATATGGTTCTGCCAGCTAACTTAATTATGAAGTGTCACTTATCAAATTATACATGCATTAATATTCAAAACAGTAAAAAGAAATACTCTACTAAAGAGTATGTCCATATGGTCATGTCAGAGCATTTACTTCAATTCAGGTAAATATTCAATGCACTTATACAACTGAATAACCCCGGGTTAACAAGTGTATATTTAATCATGGGATATTTTTTCTCTCCAGACGAAAATGATTGACCATGTTAACTTTTGCAAAATGGTGGCCAGTTACGAAACTGGGTCAATAACATACAATGTTGGGTCTATCGTAACAAATATCATGGTATTACACATGTTTTCATCGCGTGGTAATCACTCTGGTTTATACTGGATCTCATCTTTAGGTTGACTTCGTTTTAAATATCCATATTCTTTAATATTAATTTAAACCGTAAGTTTTTTATACTTGGGTAAATATTAAACTATCAAGGGAACATGCATTTATTAGGTTCCAAATAAAGTGAATAATTTGCATCTAAAGGTTCTTATACAAATTATAAAAAGTGGCATTCATTACGGAAATGATTGGTAATGAATACACACCTGAGCTATATGATGTTTACTGTAAGCAAATATATTCAAAATGATATTTTCTAAAGTTAACAAATAATTAATGTATTAATGTTCATTCGGTTTATATTCTGTCAAGGATAACACGCAGTTAATTAAAAATTCGCTCGTAAAATATTTTGACTTACAACATTACAATTCGAATTTTTCCGCCCATATCTCAGGACAGTTACTATGTGGAAAAGAAGTCATTCAATGAATCTGAAGACACACACACACACACACACACACACACACAGATATATATATATATATATATATATATATATATATATATATATATATATATATATTTATTTATTTATATATATATATATGTGTGTGTGTGTGTGTGTGTGTGTGTGTGTGTGTGTGTGTGTGTGTAAGCTATAGTACCTCAAAAGAAAATAAAACATTCGTATTTCATTAATGGTTGACATACCGTTTAATATGTTGAATTTATTTATAAACCCTAACGTTAAAGGTATGTTATGCAGACATCTAGCTGAATATCTTCTACCAAAAGTCATCAATTTGGAAAAAATCACTCGGATACATTATGTGTATATTTTCAGGGAGTTGAATCGATTGCGAAGAATCGAAAAGCGACGAATATGTCCCGATTTTCTTTTTGTCATGCAGAAATAGGATCGATATCTTTTCTTCACCAATAACAAATAGTACATTTTCATTTCTCGTACACGAGACAACAGTGACCTGTAATGTGATGCAAATAGATCAGGTGCAATGCACGCGATATTTTTAGTGTGACACACCTGTGAATTCAAATATCGATTAGTCTACTTGAGGTAACTTTTAATGTATGATGCATGTCAGGTCATATTGTGCCAAATACGTTGGCGGTCTTAGAAGAATAATTTGTTTACTTGGAACTCTTCTAGTTTGATTCTCTCAACCAACACGTATTCCCTATTCGGGCAAGCGTAAAATCATACTTGTTTGAAAACTGGAAATTTTAATATATTTAGCAATTGAATTATTCACCATTAAAGGTGTAAAAGAACGACACAAGAGTTAATGCTAACGAACAAGACTGAGTCCATATTGATTGAAAGAGTGTACTTAAGTCACTTTGAGATTAAATAATATAGAATGGTTTCAATAATTGCCTCTTTAATAATAATAATAATAATAATAATAATAATAATAATAATAATAATAATAATAATAACAATAATAATAATAATAATACTGATATTAATAATAATAATGAGAACAGAAAACATAAGAAATTCTGAAAATATTTCAGGTACCAAACATTATTAGCATTTTAAGTTTGCACTCAAAAAAGGTGAATTTTAAAAGCACTCTTCAAAAGGATTATTGTGTCTTTGTGCCTAATTTCAATGGGCAGTTTGTTCCACGTTGCTAGGTACTCGGCCCTGGTATGCAAAAGAACGTTGTCGATATGACATTGTTTTCACAGAAGGAATACTGAATACACGTTGTCAAAAGAGTAGCGTAAGAATCTTGCTGATATGTACACATGGATGAGGCCAGATTGGTATGTTGGACTGGAGTCCGTCAGTGAAACATAGCACAGAGAACAAATTGTGTGTTTGATTCTGGATCGAATGGATAGCCAGTGTAGGATACATATTAACGTGGAGGTGTGCTATGATAGTGGTACTCTAAGGATGATCCGACCAGCTGTGTTTACCTTTTAAAATTTTTGGAGGAGATATTGAAACGAACCAGACATAATTAAGTTACAGTATTCAAGTCTTGAAAACACTAATGAACACAAAAGTGTTTTAGTGGCATCAACCGAAAGATATTTGCAAATGGAGCTGATGTTTCTCAGCTCATGATATGCAGCGTTGCATGTGTTCATGACATGTTGATGCAGTGTGAGTGTACTGATAGTACTAAGACCTAGGTTTCGTACTGACTGTGTGAGGTTAATGTTAGAGCTAATGATATTTATTGTTTGAGGGTTAAGGATGTGAATGAGAAAGTCTTTGTTTTCTGATCATAATGGCCTTTTTTTGTTATCATTCATCTGGAGATTGTTACATGTCAGTCATGATTTCACATCAGAAATGCACCTGCCTACTCCTTGAATTGTAGCATCAACTCCAGTGGGTGGCTAGATTTATATATTTAGGTGTCATCAGCGTCCAAATGATGTGACACTTGGTGATGATCTATGACACATGAGAGCTACTGAGTGTAAAGAATGTAGAGAACAGATTAAAGAACAGGCCCCTATGGAACACCACAACAGATCAACTGGGCTGGAGTGTATTCCATTTGCAGACAACAAGTTGCGCCCTGTTCGCTAAGAAGGACTTAAACAAAAGTAACGCAGTACTGTGAATGCCAAATACATGCTGGAGACGGTGAAAACACTATATTCATGATCTATGGTGTCAAATGCTGCATACAAATCAAGGAGCTTGAGAACTGTACATCTCCCGCTATCCAAAGCAGAGAAAATGTCATTAACTACTTTCAAAAGAGTAGTTTTAGTACTGTGGCAAGGGCGATATGCAGACTATACATTGCTAAAATGAGTTCAGATGAGATACAAGATGGGTTAGAACAACTTTATGAACGAAAGATTAGAAACTGGACGGTAGTTCTTTAAATGGCTATGGTCGAGTGTTAGTTGTTTCTTCAGCAGAGGCTTTACAGTTTTGAGAAATGATGGGGATTCAGCAGATGAGATAGAGATATCAATAACATCAGTTAGTGAAGGTAATATTGGATCTAAGCACTCTTCATCGCGATTGTCCGTACTAAATCCATAGAGTCAGGTTAAAATGTTGCTAACGGTTGTCGCTGAAATTCTGTATCGCAACTGTATATTGATGACGAGTCAATTGAAATTGTGTTGTCAAGCTTATCTCTAATACTTTGTAAATTGTCACGGAAGAAATTTACAAACAGGTCTGGAAGGTCTACTGGGGAGAATGTAGTTGGAAGCGATGTGCATTTCTCCTTTGACTTTAGTTAGTAATCTGGAAGGGCTCTTTTCAGCTGGAACTTTCCGTGATCTTAGTACTGTAGTTGGATAATTTGGCTAAATGAGCTATGTTTGTGACATGCTTCAAAGCGGATTGATTGGTCGATGGATATGCCTTTAGTATTTCATGAGTCTCTCGCCTAATAGTTAGAAGACTAGTTTTTAAACCTGTGTATTGCCGATCTTAAGTTCTTTGTTTCAAATCGATTGATCGATGACTACTGTGCCAAAATGCATGTAATTTTTTATTTACATTTACATACACGCATGCTATTATATACAACATTATACCTGTTGTTGATTTTTTTGTATGTCATTAAAATAATTATTAAAACTCAGTGTTAGTTGAATAGTGTAAGACATCTGTGCCATCTCGCTGGATGGGACCTATAATTGTGGTCGTACAGGATTTTGCTTTTATTGGTTTTAATCGGCATTTAGACTACCCATGCGGTTTCTAACCTGCGTTTCTTCGACTTAACATCCGCCGTTCTAACAAATGAGTTACCGCGTCCACCTTCACTTCAAATTCGGGTAGAATACATTACATGGTATAATGTCATTTTACAGCGTACGTCTTTCTGTTTCTATCGTTTTCTTATCAAGCCTAGTACTCCTCTTGACTGGTCATTTGCCGGAGGTTTTGAGCATGATGTGTGACTGAATTTTGTTAAGTATGTTTTAAAAATACAATTGTATCATATTTTCTTTCAATATATGTAGTTCTGCAATACAAACGTGTCAATGGTAAACGTAGGGTTCCTCTTCCTATTGCGTTCCGGCGCTGACCCACAACGCTCCCCATAGGTACGCCGATTGAGTTGATCTAACTTGGGCAATAAATGATTAGCTTTTCAATTGCTTTTCTCTTCCGCCTAATCAAATGCGAGACTTTCTCAAAATGCTTTCCAACGTTCGTGACTAAATTACTGCGGCTAGATTATGTTATCCTGATGCCTCCCATTGCATGCCAAAAGGTATGCGGTGTTATCTATGCTTAAATTTGTACAACTTTCATCTTCTCAAACGTCTCCACTTACTTGTGAAAATAACGTCTTTATTCTTCTCGTGTCTTGAATATTTCATTTGTATTGTTTGCTCTGTGGGTATAGATTAAATATTAGAATCATTATCAATGGAGTAAACATATTTATCTTACTCTGGGTATAGGCTATTGGTAGTGACAATGGAGAAGCTGGTGTGCCTGATGTTTCCCATGTCTCGTTCTTATAACTTAAGTCATATAAAATGGGTTATCTTTTAAACAAATTTTGAATATTCTAGAAATGAACTTTCGTCACTAATCCTGGTTTTGTTATCGTGCCTTAAACTTTATATAATGATATCAAATTGAAAAACACCCATTCTTGCATTAAAATCTGAAATATAATAATTCCTCTTGTTGTGTTCAAATCAGTTCGGATTTATTTATTGATCTATTTTAATTATTATTCACTTGAGTTAAAAATTTCTCAATAACACTTCTTGGATAAAATCATTCTTTCAAAATTATAATGATTTCAGACAAGAACATCTGGGATTATATTATAGTGATACATCTAAATATTGTTGGTACATAGTCACACTCGAGGCCACTTTCACATTAACTGATTGGAGACTACAGACGAATCAATGTATTCAATATTGAAACTTGTTTCGAATACAACTGGAATATAATTGTAACTCTATTAATTTGGACTTGTGATAGAACTGTTTGGAATATTTGGGTTTTAATTCACAATAATGTAAGTGCCTTTTACATTTTTAATTTGTTTTCTAGGGAAATTAATTAGTTTTTGAATTGAACAGGGCAATGCTAGTTTCTTATAATTTTCTTTAACTTGTTTAAAATCAAGGAATCATAACACTCGATGTATTACATGTATATCCGGTATGAGCATGTGAAAATGAAATATTCTTTCCCTTATTAGACCGTCATATCTTGCCACAAATAAGGTATTGACTTTCTAGCCAATCTCTATTTGCTTGTTTTATATGTTTTTTATGGTTTAACGCCATTTTTCAGCACAATATAGGCGCTACATGGCGGCCAGTATTAATGGTGGAGGAAGAACCCGGGGGAAATCCCCGGAAAGAACCAGCGACCCACGAGAAGCTACTGGCAAGCTTTCTCACATAACTACATCAGCCGAATCTTAAACTCGAACCCACGCAGACAGAGGTGAGATGGCAGTGATCCGTAACAGACAGCGCTTTAGACCACTCGGCCACTCGGGGCCCCTATCTCCATTTGCATTACACGGCTTAATCGACAGAGATAAAGAAATTGGTTGATTACTTCAGTCACAGGATTTAGTCTAATTTATTTCATGTATTTTTTACATGAACCTTTATAAAACACATAGACAGAAGTTTAAAGGAATTAGGAAACTGAAGTGAGTGTATTGTTATTAGATACGCAAGTAAACAGACATCCTGTTTTAGCGACTACAGCAAACAAGTTTAACACATTTGTAATTTTATTTGTATATAGGTATGGCTTGTGATTACTCGTCAAAAAACTATTTGCGCAAATAATACAATTAAACTGTCCCCAATTTGTATGGCTAGACAAATAATACCTTATGAATATCTGAACCTTCTGAAATGTCATTCGATATAGCAGACAATTATTTCAACATGAATGCGATTACTTTGTTGGGAGAGTGCCATAACCAATGTTTAGTAATAGACAAATAGGTAAACAGCTAAATGTATTGAAATAACAATCTCATATACATTGAAAGAACTGCATAACATATATTTTAAAAACTTTGACATATTAAATGACGCTTTCAGATCACATAAATACCCGTATAAGATATAACGGCATTTACATATGCAAGTTTTAAAAAGAAGAATTTCTTTTCACACAATGCAGGATATGTTCTTCCTTGTTCTATGCTTACATAAAAACATATTTTTTCCCAAAAGTATACCGATGAATCATTTATTTAATTATTTTGGACATTAAAGTAAATATATTTTGTCTTTGTGTATCTCACTGAATTAAGTGTGAAATGGTATTGATTACAAAGTAACTGTTTACAGTAAGGTACACTAAATCTTCAAAGGTAAAATTAGCAGACGTCGTGCCAACGACTGTGCGATAGCCAGTAGTCATAGACGACCGCATGTGTTAATGTGATCATCCTCCAAATAATATTATACGTCTTCCTTGCTTGAGTAACAGAGATTAAAGGTATGATTCCCTGTGTCGATTGTAAGTATTTGTGTAATAGTGAGTAAACGCAAATGTAGCACAAGTAAATTATATAATGCTGACGAAAATCTTTTAATGTTTAATACCTATGGACACACCTCAGAGACCGACACAAATAGATCTAATGAAAGATTCGAACCGCACACTTGGCAAATCTGTCATGTTAATCACCGAGATACCGCTGCTCCTGTCTCCATCATATGTGCAGACAGTACGTATACATGAACATGAAGAAAACCTCAGTGGGTTTTGTTTAAACAAATATATAATGTGTTTATAAAGGAGTCATTGAACAAATTACAGTGTTTCGTCTGACATGACATTATTACGGCTCTACAATATTGTACTCCAAATATGAAATGTAAGGAAATATAATTGGTCGTAAATTAAACTGTAAATAGGAGACACATGGCTAAATGTATGTCACGAAATGGATGACCTAACTTGTTTATGCTTTAAGAACTATCGTGAAATCACTTTATTCGTTGTTTTTAGTAATGATTACTATACTTGAAAAAGTCTTGTTTAATTGAATGGAGAGATTTACAATGGAGTATCGGTGATGTCAATTACATTTTTACTATCGTAACAAGGATCTTATAATCCTCATGATGACATCAATCACCAGCCTATGAATGAATCGTCATAAAAGGTCATCGCGTACAGTAAGCAATAAATATGGTAGAAATTTAGTTTTGTACCCATCTAAAAGAAGAATCTTGCAAAATTTCCAGCTGCGCGAAAGAAATGTACAGAACAAATTCAGTGAAGGATACATTCTATTACTACTACTACTAATTGTTGATGTTATTGTTATTATTATTATTATTATTATTATTATTATTATTACTGTTATTGAAGAAATAAATGTTGCACAGAGATAAAGTGTTATACCTGTCGAATGATTCAGTTACAAAATTGTTAAAATGTTGATTTTTTTGGAAAAGAGGAAAAATAAAGCAATTTTAAATTAAATTCGGTGTTGATTGAGAAAATTCTGAGGATCAACATTCTGAATGCGTTGACGGAATTTTCCTATCCAAAGCGGATGCATAATGAATGGAAGGTTTAGTTTTCTTACATAAATGAAACGAATAATATCAAACTCAATGATAAAAATGATGATTAGTGTACATACGGAAGTAACTTCATAACAAAAGAGAATTTCTAACACTTAAAATATAGAATAAATGTTATGCAATGTTACCTTCATTGTAAATTGTAACTACTTCAACGACTGCTCCTGATCCATTATGCTTGGAGCGACCTCTTCGAACGAGAGAGAGAGAGAGAGAGAGAGAGAGAGAGAGAGAGAGAGAGAGAGAGAGAGCTCTTCAATTGTGACCTACTCTTGATGGATTCATTTAATCAATAATAAGGTGACGAGTTCATTTGAAATAAGCTAACAAGTATAGAACGTGTAACTCTATCTGGGTCAATCAAGATAACATATTATAGTTCGGAGACAATAATTGCAACCGTTGCATGGTTTCATGGTGTAAATGTCTTGAGATTATTATCGTTTGTCTGATTATTAGGAATGGATGTTCAAGTGGTGACTTAAATCTCGCTGCATGTTGTTGTGTATGATACTATCAGTAGGAACCCGCGTGATGTATTATTAAGACGTAATTAATCGATATGTATTGGATACACAATCACAGATACAAAGGAATGATAAACATTACTAGCTCTATTGAGTATTTGTGTTATTCAATGCGGATAATATGATCCTTTATTTCGCATATCAAGTCAAATAATACAGAAAATCATTATTGAAGACGTATAACGGTATGACTGAGTCAATGAATCACCAATGGTTACATTTAAGCACAAAAAAAAAAATAATATCCATAACTACACGGTCAAGTGACGGATATACTGACAGACAAATTGTTTGAGATAAAGACAACTGACTACACCAGAATAAAAAATCGTTGGACCCGTGAAAATCTTTAATAAGTTTACGTTCCTATTCCGGTTTGATTGCTTCTTTTGTTTCAGTCATTCTAAAAATCTATCCTGTAGGGATCAGAGGGGATTACTCAGTGCAGTGGTCCGAGTCTCTGTGAGACAAAAGAGAAGTTAGAAGGAAGTTTTAGGGACCAGAGGGAATTATCCGAGCATTTGGTCCGTGTCTCTAGGAGACAAAACAGAGAAGGAAGAACATAGGGAGAAGTTGAAGGGAGAACAGAGAAAGACAATGGAAAAAGAAGACGAAACATACAGATGAGTAGGACTCATGCCAGAAGGGAACATACTACACACTAAATCAAAGGATAAACTAGGCTGTCACTTGGTCTAGTTATAGGAATCTAGCCGATTTGTATTAGAGAGATCACTAATTGAATTATAGTATATTGTTGTGACTTGGGGCTCAGAGCTTTGCATGTCACGATCACTACTTAAATTTCTGACAAAATCGAGCTAGGGCGGTCTTCTGTATAAATTTAAATAAATTGGGAGCACCCCACCCAAACTGGAAGGCACCATATATATATATATATATATATATATATATATATATATATATATATATATATATATATATATATATATATATTATTTAAAAGTGACAAACACTTAAATATATAAGAAATCAGATATATGTAACAATACTTATAATCCATAACTGTGTATACTAAATAAACACCAGGGATCTGAAACGTACACGTAAAATGTGTTTTGTAAAAAAAATGTTTGAAACAACAAAGCACCTATTTAAAGGGAAAATTTATGAATTAGCGTTTTTTTTTAAAGCTTTGAATAACCATCTGTGTTGACGTGTTGTGCTTTTAATTTCGGTCAATATAGTTTGATCGTACGCTTATTAAAAATGTTGCAAGCCTCTCTTGGTAGTATCCATTAGTGGCATGACAAATATAAATACTGTTGTAAGTATAAAATGAACGACTTTCAAATATAAGTGGATCAATGTAAGGTTGATGAAGAAAGGGTTGAATGGGAGGAGATACATAGATGAATAGCAAAGCAGAGATGTAATGTTTGGCTTCAGACATTTCGTTACTGTATATATTTATCTTATTTTCTTATCCAGCAAAATTTCTATATCTACATACCCACAGAGGTGACATGCTACTTGGCACTGTTTTGTGACTTTAACTAAAGTATATTTTAATCGAAAAGTTTATTTGAGCATATGCTTATATGATTAAACTACTTGTGTATACTGTATCTGAAACCAAGCAACAATAATGTCCATAGGTAATATAATGTGCAAGAAGTAATACAGATTAAATCGTGTGAGTAATTAGTCTATGAAGCACACATGTACCCTAAAGTCATTTTGGAACCATAGCAACATAATATATATTTTACCAACTTTTCGTATAAATCTCAAAAACTCTGAGTCAAGCATAAATCATACATGCTCCAATGAACCATGAGCCAAGAAAGAACAAATTGGATTTCAAGTGCGACAAATTATCTAGTCAAAACAATTGAATAATATAGTTTAATGATCGATGTTTTATTAAACGAGATTTTCAAAAAGCGCACTACTTATCAATAGGTAGATAATATTAATATATTCAAATAGTACTCTTAGCTTACGTGAAGTATTAGTTTTGTAACCAACTCCCCCAAACAAATCAAACAAAACAAACTTAGAATGCTGTACATACCACAGGCGAGCCTCGCACACCAAATTAGCTCAGAATTTATATGTCAAAAGGAGAAGGGAAAGACATTTGAAGTCGTACTATACAAGAACATTACTATACTAGGTCGATACGTTTATGCAATATATTCGTATATCGCCTACCTATCATGTCGTCGGACATATTAGCATGAACAATATATCCTACCTGTTTACCTATATCTTTTCAAGTACCATAATACAGGTTTGGCAATTATTCAAAATGAAGCGAAGTACATTAAACGATTACGAAAAAATATTAAACTGATCGTCAATGGTTTATATATTTCCCAAAAAGAAACCAAAAAAACTTAGAATGTTGTACATACCACAGGCGACCAAAAGCAGAAGGAAAAGACATTAGTAGTCGTACTCCGCAAGAAACTTACTTACTGTGGTGGTACGTTGATGCAATATATTTCTTATCTTGCCTACCTACCAGTTTGCCTGACATATTAGCATGAACAATATATCACACCTGTGTACCTATATCTTTTCAACTACCATAGTTTGGCAAGTATTCAAAATGAAGCGAAGTACACTTGAAAAAGATTACGAATTATTATTAAACTGACTTTCAATGGTTTGAGCTTCGAGTTTGTATTGTAAGCAATGTCAATAGGCCAGTTTCGCAATAACTGAAAGAACATTCACCAAGAATGTATAGCTCGTTTTTTGATTTTTAGCTATCAAGATCTGGAAGGGCAACACGTTTGAAAGTCATATTGTACCTGAAAGAAAATTCACCAAGCAAAGATAGCTCTTTTCTTGTATAGCGATCGAGATCAGAAAGGGCAACACTTACGAAATTCATAATGTGAAAGGGGTTCGTTACCATAAATCCACTAACATGGCAGACTGGGAAAGAAGTGTTCAAGTGAATCGGAATAAATAACAATTGCTGAATCATCGTTCAAAAATGTTTGAGAACGTATATAGTCAATAAATAAATATATATGCATGATAAATACAATAATTATTGTCAGTAATAATGTGATTGATTAAATAAAACTTTGAGAGCAATACTAACAATTACAAAAATTGCATTCTTCTTGAGGTATTAAATTCCACACACATACATACGTACAGACATACATACATACCTTCATACATACATACACAATATCATACCGAAATATATAAATACGAATAATTAAAGAAACAACGTAGTTTCCTTTAATTGTGTAGTACAATGCACATCAAATACATTGTTCATAAATATATCCACATTTAACATGATGAATGAGGATTACATGATCTCTAGACAAGTGAATATATATGGGTATTACAATCTATAAACCTCTACCTGCAATACCTCTGCAGTGTGCAAAGATAAATAAGGATGCAGAGGTAAATTTGAGAAAAATAAAATGATGCATCAATATTTTACAGTGACAGACAACGAAATTGTAATATCTGTATAATAAAAAAGGTGATAGAATCTTTACTCAGCTGGATGAATATTATTCTTGTGTTTATTTGGATCCTTTTGTTATTTAAACAGTTTTTCATACAGTGAGCATCCTTTATTGTCCGCGCTATAAACCTTCTAGATGCGTTCGCACAACTGTGAAGAGAGACATTCATTGCACGCATTATACACATTCAAAATCAGAATAGAAATGTGCCCACCCATCCGGTATTAAAGGTATACTAGTGCGTTTGTATGACTTTCTTTTATATGATAATTTGAACCACCTAGAAGTGATTTATAAGTCAATTATATAATCCTTAACAAAAAAGACTACAAATAATATTTATTTACTGCGGGAGGCATGCCGAAACAAGCCGAAATAGAGCTTGGTAGTTTCCGTACGATAAATAGTCTAGTTTACTGCTTCTTGTGCACCTTCTCTAAAAGGAAGAATTTATGCAATCAGGGAATTAGACTGTAAGACAAACCGGAAGTGACGAGAATATGGAAACGGTGCTATCTACTCTCGTAAATATGATACTGGCACTGTTCTCTGCTCAGTCAACTCAAGAGCCGATCGGAACATCGCTCAAACATTTTCGTTAGGTTGTGAAATAAACGAAACTTATAACTGGTCGCCATTGAGACATATATTTAAAACTACTTTCATTCATGATGCTGTGGTGACAGTCATATACATAATAGAATAAATATGGTGCACTCTGGGTTGTTATCGCCGGGGTGGATGTGGGAAATGAGAAACTACTTCCTTTGGTAAAGCCTCAAAGGCTTGGTTCCTTTTGACGGTGGAATAGACCGAAATGTCTCACGGTACAGCTACTGCCCTCTTCAAGAATGGCAGTCCCCGGAAAATAAGGTGCCGTCCCTGCACAGCTCATCAGCCTTACTTGATGCGTGGGGCTTAAGGCACGTCACGACCTGACAAAGCGTACTGCAACTACTGCACCAAGAAATAATAAAACGAAAACCAAAAGGGAAACCTCCAATACTCAAGCTAGGAACCTGGAATATCCGGACCATGCTGACTGCACTCTCAGATGATCACCAGGCAATCAGTGATGTTCAAAAGACTTGACTCATCAATGAAGAACTTGCAAGACTCCAGATCGACACCGCCGCGCTACAGGATACTCGTTTACCAGTTTTCTTGTCCCTCAGAGAATAGAACTGCACGTTCGTCTCGCAAGGAAAGAGTGTTGACGACCCCAGAGAGTTTGGTGGTCGATTTGCGGTCAGGAATTCTCTGTTGGGGACGATATAAGTCTGTTATAGCTCTGCCTCCACACGTTTATTTTCCCACACTAAGCTCCACCGCAGATACCAAGGATGAGTTCTACGACGAAATAAACTTACTCATCGAACAAATTCCTAAGGAACAACTTGATACTACTGACAGACATCAACATTATGGTGGTTGCTGTCCATGACTCTTGACCTTCCTGTCTAAACCTCTTTGGCATTGGGAAGATACATGAGAACGGTCAGTGATTCCTACAGGTATGGTCGTACTACGACCTCAGTACCACTAATTTTTTCAGATAAAACAGCATCATAACGTGTCATGGAGGCATTCCAGGTCCTAAAACTGGCACCAACTGGCCTTGATTTTTATGAGACGGTCTGCCATGAAAGGTGTGCTTCTTATCAGTACCCACAAAGCGATGAATGTGGCACTGACCACTCTCTGGTGTGCTGTAAAATGAAGTTTCAGCCAAGGGACAAGGAAGATACACCGATTTAACCATACATAGACGTCAGCAAGACGTTATAGCCGGAAAAGGCAGAACATTTAACTTTTGTCTCCTCCAAGACGTTTGATTGAGAACCTCCCAACGGCAGTGACACCGCAGCTGTGATATCATCAGAGAGTCTGTGTACAGCGCAGCCACATGATTCTTTCGTAAGACGCAAAGAACAACGACTAGTGAGGCTTACTCCACCACACTCACGCCAGTCATATGAGAGTGTCGCAGTGCTCACATGGAATACAAACTATCCCACTGCCATATGAATTTATAAACATACAATTCTACCAGAAGCAAGTTGCAGAGACACGCGATCATATGGGAAACGTTTAAACCTCTACAACTAAAGGCAAGGAGCAAAATGTGTGAAGCAACCATCAGGGACATGCTCTTCGCAGACGATCCTGTCATGTCGATATCAACACCCGGGAAGATCTTGCTCTAGACAGGGTCACCTGGCGACGCAACCCAATCACTGATCAGCCGGCGAGAATAAGCTTGTAATGCTAGCTGATCAAAAGCGATCCTGGAGGAAGAAGAAGCAGCTCGGACATACACCAGACTCAACTTTCAAGTGCAACATATGCAGAATAGACTGCCACTCACGTGTTTAGCTACATATTCACTAGAGACACTATGTGCTCATGTCCAAAGCAAAATTTAAGAGGAAGAGGGAGATTAAGTTCAGTCGTGAAACACGACCTAGATAAGAATATGAGGAAGACATGCTGTGAAGCAATAATACAACAGAGCTGACGATACGATACTATGAAAATACTTGAAACAAGGCAGACAAGAATGGTGGTAATGGTGTATATCTTGCAAAACAAGTATTGATACATAGTGGAAAACATGTTTGATAACTGCCACATATTCCAGTATCTTCAAGTCAGTAGTGTTTTGCACAAGTTAGCGAATGCATACATTCATTGAGAGTATTTTATTTACTACAACTTGTATGCTTAAAATGCCTTTTTGTAATTTTTCTGTCTTCCTCATGAAAGGGTGCATAATTGGTCCCCTTACAAGCTGGGAATCGCTATATATTTTTCTTTCAAACTTACTAAAGAAGTGCCTGATTTAACTGACGTGGCAATACATATCCTTGTAACAAAATATTTTAAACTACTTCCACTTCCCTTTTTAAGTTTGGCAATTTCACGTCGTCAAACAGGGTTGACCATAAGAGAAAGCCCTCATACTTTTTGTCAGATGGTTCTCTGAATTATTTAAAGACCTATTACAAGTTATCGATATTTAGACACTTAATGTCGCTTGGTTTGCTTTGGTTCTTTATGGCCAAGCAACACAAGTAGGTTATTTAATGCCCAAGCAATTGGAGTAATTTGCTAGTTCTGGTTGGTAGTTGTTTCTTAATTTAATTATCAAAGTTCTTTGACGTGTTAATGATAATAGAGTACGTGTACTTGTTTGAGATCGACAGTTATTTTAATTGTAAGCGATCTAAAGTTAATTTACATGTTAAGAGTTCTACAATTTTGTTTCTTGTTAGAGACTTACGGTTATTTTACTTGCTAGAGGTTTACAACAAAATGTGTTAGAACAACAACTTGACATCCAAATAAATCTATGGTACAATCACAATGGCAATAAGATTGTCTGTTGTAGAAGATTAACAATGACAAGTTATTCAAGACAGCCATTATCTATTTATTTATTATCTATTATCTATTTAGTCAACGTAAGAAATCTTTCAGTGAAAATCTAATGGTGATATATTTATCCAGAAGGAGAAACGATGACAAGATTTTCAAGATGGTCACTGTGGTTGTCACACTGCATGTTAGATTTACAATAATTTCCGCTTGGACCGACAAATGTTTTATAAGTCATGTGGGGAAAATTAATCTCGATATGACTTTCTATTCAGGACAAGTAGTGATAACAAGATATCTTACAAAATGGTCACCATGATAGGCATATTGGATGTCCACATGCCACCATTTTCATTCAGGACCAACTAAGACTACATAAGATGATTTCTGGTGAACATTTTATGTAAAAGTGACCTTCTGTTCAACAGGTATATGTGAATTGGATATTTAATGATAAAATAACTTTAACAATTTTTGGGTTATTTCACTACGGTGTCTGCAGTGTGGCAGATTATAGTTATATGTAGCACTGGGACATCATGTTGTTGACTAGCAAAGTGTTAAAGCTACGTTAAAACTCCATATAACACATTCACACAGATGCATATAACACAGCAACATTAAGAAAGGCCTGAGGTCCTAAGAGAGTGTCCAACCTGCTGTACTGTACATCTTAAGCACAACGTTTTGTTATAATAATTACTTATAAAGTATGAATAGACAGTTTATTTTATAAAACATCCAGACATTTAAGTCCAACATATGTGATTTGAGAGTCCTGGAATATATGCATGAACAGTATTTCAATATAATGTACTGTCTCACATTCTATTTTCATCCCAATACCTGACAATTCACCCCATATGGCAAACTAACCAAAATTCAGAAATCATACAGAGATCACATTCACCCATGTAATCAGTATATGTAAGGGGTTCCAACTGCATACAATTATTGCAGCCATATCCTCTATGTAAATGCTCTTTAACCTATACCTTGTTTCTGTGGTGACATACAAATAATAAATGCCGAATATTCTAAGGTTCAAAAGCTTCTGTATGCAGCTTGCTTGATATATGTGCCAAGTCTGTTTGAAATATATTCAACTGTTTGAGATTGAGTTATGCTCAGAAAAGATAAGCAGCATTATATACAGCTTATGCTATTTCCCACGGTAAGAGGAAAACTTAATGTAGACATGTCACTTTGGCTATAGAAGTAAAACACGGAACAAAACATATCCTCATAAGAAAATACAAGTTTGCCAAATTTAATTTCTTGATCATAAACATCTCATAAGTAAATAATACAGAAGAAATAAAAGTGTTGCTGAAATGTAAAAAAACTGGGACCTTGTCATTTAAGATAAAAGAGACACAATGTTGGGGAGGGGATCACAATATTGCATGTTGTATTACTTCAATTCAGATGCATATGATCTTATCAAAGAAGAGCATGAAGGAAACATTGCTATATTGACCCTAAATATGTGGTATGTTGCTCGATAATTAATTTCAACTCAAAATTTACAACAGCTTTTACATGATAACGGCGAGTGATCATGACAATTTAAAATATTCACCAAGATCTTTATCACTTGACTCCTTGTGTGGTACACAAGAAATGTCACATTACTGAGACATGACCTTTATCGTGTTTTATTGCTCCCCACTTCCATCCTAGCCATGAGGTGCACAAAACAACCAATAGTGACATATAACAAGTTTTATCTTAACCGGCTTTAAACTGCATGATCAAAACCAAAAGCATTACCAATAGACAAATGGACAAAAGGTAAGATTACAAGTAATGCAGATACTATGTTCCCCACCTTTTGTGAATATATAGGAGTAATAATTCGATGGGAAATACGTACAGTTACTGGGCATATGGTACTACATTTATAAATATTTATACTTGTTTCTTATCTATATAAATAGGTCGATTATCACACCATGGTAGCTGATCCAGGCTAGTATGATGATAGGTTTAAAACCCACACCTTTTAATCTGCATGTCTGGTACCTTAACCATCAAGCAACAGTGACACTTTTATGAACAAAATGGTTTATGAAATATGTAATCAACAGCAAGAAGAATGGACCTGTGTTTAAGAGTCCAATATGTAGATAACTGACATGTATGACAAGAAATAAAAAGTGATAACAAGACTAGTCTCTGCTGCAGCCTTATTGGATGTCCAAGCAGCACAATTTTCATTTGGTACCAACTAGGTACTGTCAGAATTTATCGAATGAAAACATGTAATAATGACTTTCCATTTAGAAACAGTAGCAAAGGCACAATTCTGAAGACAATGGTCATGCTGGATGCCCAATCTATGAAACGCCCATGTTGATAGGACAGTCCATTTAATTGTTTTGGAAACAGTTTCAAGATGGTTGCCATACAACAGGTCATCAACATTTTCATTTACAGCATATATCACATCATAACCAATTTAGTAAAATCCTAATGCTGAGATAACCACAAATTCAGGATAATAAACCAGCTAAACTCTAGGATTTATGTATGTATAACGTTTCATGGCAGATATTATATAAATAGTTTATGAGAGAGAGAGAGAGAGAGAGAGAGAGAGAGAGAGTGTGGTAACAAATTGAACGAACGAATGGACAGATGACAGAAAACAGGCCAGATCAAAGGCTCATCCAGTGCATTGTAGAGTAGCTAATATTAAATTGTAATGGTTAACAGACAACATTGTAATTAGATCGATCTACATTTTCTTACAAATATGCAGCCAATTTAAGCTGTCTGCATTATTAAAATTTGCACCAAATTTACTAGGAAATATGAACTGAGAGAACCAAATCAAAATACTGCACTGTAACAGTGGTAATATTAAAAGGTTTTAAAAAAGTTTTATTTTAAGATATGTACCATATAACTATAATATCAGTACAAATAATAATGAATTGTACTGATAGCTTAATTATTTTAATTGGTGGCCAACTCTATAAATTGTGACAGAAAAACGTCTTAATCCTTGAATCCACATATACGAAGAAGCAACTCCTTACACATAACAAATCTTTGAAATGAAATGTATTGCCATCTCTGCTGCATAATCCAAAAATCTCAAAGTCCTGTCAGGTCAAGAAAATAGGTCGCTGTGACCAAATTCTTGTGAACTCTGAAAACCGCTCCTTAAAATGAATGCATGTATTAAGTCTAATGACTGTATATGTAAAAGTCTCAAGGAAGTGGAGGTAAGTGTAAACTCTTGCATTATCACTGGAACATGAACAATAAGTAAATGTGACCTAAATTCGCTACACTGAAAGACGGTTGTCCCTCAACAAGTTTCAAGACGAAACATACAACAATTATATATAAATAGACATCAATGACAAAACCTAATTCAAACACAAATATGATAGATGATATACTGCGATAAAAGTGATAAATGTAGCTATACCTAGACTATATGTTACAAATCAAATAGCTGTAAACATTAAAGTGATATACCTGTCTATACCACAAACTATGAAACATATGTTGTTTTTACTTCACAATGGATTGAAAATTTTATTAAGGTGGGGTGCATTGTAATGATCATAAGAGATTTGGTCCTTCCATCCACTTTCCAGATTTCTCCATAACTACTAAATACTAAGCAGAAGTATCGTGAATAATGATTTGGAGCAGTACTAAATTGGAAATAAGTCATGCCTTATGGCAGAATATAGACATATGTCAGAGTCAAATTAACAGCAGCTTTAACACACAAGCAATTAAAAGATGATCATGCAATGTTTTACACATGATTTGCAATGCAAAGTGATCTGCTATACCTTATGATTATTGGACATTGGTGACAAAGTCTCATTTCTTCATATACATTTAGCATTTAGTTTTAAAGTAATGATTATGAACGTTTGCTGCCCTATACAATGCTTTAAATGAAAAGATCTTTCAAAACTTTAGTCCTTCAGCCACTGTGTCATCTGAAGCATGACACATTTTTATTTCCTTGGCCCTTTGCTATTTCAATGACAGCTTTCTTCTATAGGACAGCCTTTATTTAAAATGTAAATGTTACCTCCTCTAAGCTACGCTCGTTACTCAGATTTACTCAGGATGGGCTTTGTGTCCTTCTGGACCAGCTTTTTTTTACATCCATGTGAATGGACTGAATGCCGGAATAATTCGTGTCTCTGAATGATTTTAAGGCGTCTATGGAGAAAAGTACAGGATAATATCTCAATTAATAGTGTGAAATTTATATTACTAATACATTATTTTCCTTTTTGTTATCAGTATCATAATATCCTGTTAAATAATGAAAATTTCAATGACTTTGCTCTCTTTTTATGCCCAATAAGTTATGCACAGCTCTGTTACAATGACACTGGACTTTTGAATAGTCTACAATATATCAGAATAATGCAACAAAGCTGCACATAGTTGTGAGTAAGCAATTATTCATGTGTGTGTATAAAGATTAAGCAGAAATCAGGTAAGCTTTATTGACTGCAATATGGAAGAACCAAATCTGAAACATGCTGCAGTTATGCTGTTTTTCTATTTAAATATACTACTCGCAACAAATATGGTATAAAGGTGTTATTGTTTTTGCAAACTAGCTAATGCTGTTTACAATAAATTGCAAGCAGTTTTAAAAATCAGATTTTTGTTTGTAAAGCACATATGAACCTACCAGAAAAATATCAGATTACAAGTCTTAGAAAGCATCTATAGTTATACTTACCAGTATGAACAAAGATATATCAGGACAATTGCAAAACATCATGAGATCGTCTGGTTAAATAATCTGCAGTCATCTTTTGGTGGGAATAATTTTGTGATATAAAGTTCAAGACAGTTCAGATCAAGATAAATATGTTATTTCTCAGTTGACTGAAGAATAAATTGAAGAAGCACAAGTTTTATTTCAACAATTCTGTTACCATAATTTAGCTATATCATTTTTCCAAGATATAATGTGAATTTAGTGCAAATCAGTATGAATACATCCATTTCCTAACATAACAAATATTCCTAACAATATTTGTTTCATTCTGTTTTCTTTTGTTCCAAACCACATAGCTAAGTCTTCTAATTTTGGTCTTAATTTTGATGATCTGTGCATAGAACTTTAATATATCTAAGGCAGCTGTCAATGACATTTCGGAAGTTTTTTAAGTTGTAGTGGAATTTGTCTGCATATGGGGATAAAAGTATATTATCAGTATGTGCACCTTAGATCAAAAGTAACCTAATGTCCTAAACTATATACATAAAAACAATAATGGATCACCGCAACTGCGTGCAAATAAAACGTATTGTGAAACTTTGCTAACTGGATTAATAGCAAATTAAAACAGTAAAGAAATTAGAAACACTGAATGAAGCATATTACATACATGTTGAGAAAAGGGATGATTCAAAACAATTTAACCAAAAGACTTGTGATCTGGGGGAAAAACGTTCCTCAGAGGAACATTCGCTATATTGTCTGCTAATGGTGTTCATCAATTCATAATAACACCATTTCCTTTTCATAACGGTTGAGTTCAGAAACAATCTCTGATAATCTTGAGCAGTAATACAGATTTTCCAAGTTACCTCTGTGTTGGCTATATCTCATGTAAGATTAGCACCATTTTTATTTTGGACCATCTAGACATCAATAGATGTCCATTCGTGTAAGGCCCA
Source organism: Unio pictorum (assembly GCA_030141615.1). NCBI lineage: Eukaryota > Metazoa > Mollusca > Bivalvia > Unionida > Unionidae > Unio > Unio pictorum. Next base: position 1,160,568 of record JARLTB010000071.1, read on the forward strand.
TGTCAATGTGACAAATTTGTTCTGTATGAGTAGTAAGAAACATATTTCTAAGGTGCCAGCATATTTGCAACATTGGATATAAGATCAGCAATAGTTTTAATCTTGGATCAAGTATACAACAAAAACCTCATGCTGACAGAAACATTAATCTTTTGGGAGTAGCAAAAACAAGATGTTAACATGGCTACCATGAGAGCAATATTTACTATATAACTGACACCATTTTCATCTAATCTTATTAGATATTTTAAGTTCTGATTATTACCTCACGTCAGTACCACTCCCCATTTACAAGGAATAGCAAATAACTAGATTTTCAGGATGGCTGCCCTTTGGACATTTAGAAGCAAGCAAACCCCATAACAAGGCTTATGATGAAAATCTGATGTCAATATTGTCATCAATCTGAAAGGAGTAGAAATAACAGGATTTGCAAGATAGGAATGGTGGCAATATACTGGAAGTAAAAAAAAGTTCTAGATAACAGAAGAGTTCTCTAGTCAAAACATAATTTTCCATTCAGAAGGAACAGCACAAATACGATTTAAAGGATCGCTGCCATCATTTTCATTAAGGGCAGACTCGATAGCAATTTTTTTCATAACAAAACATTGTGATACAATAATCAATAGCCACAGACCGCGGTCGGAAAAGTAACTATCCAAGTGATATCAGGTTTTAATAGGATCAATGACCATGCAAACGATAGTGTGAATAACGTTGCCTAAGTGTAGTTTGGCGGTTTGGCTATTACAAAATTGAGTCAACTAGACTATGTAATGAATGTGTGAATAATGTTGCTTTCATGTAGTTTGGACGATGGGCAATGACAAAATTGGATCAACTATACCATGCAATGAATATGTGAATAAAGTTGCCTTCATGTAGTTTGGAGGTTTGGCAATAACAAAATTGAATCAACTAGACCATGCAATGAATGTGTGAATAAAGTTACCTTCATGTAATTTGGAGGTTTGGCAATTACAAATTTTGCTATCCAATATGTTGATGATGCACATAATTATGTCAGATAACAAGTTTTTCCATAAGCTCGGCTGGAGTTAAACTAGTAGAGATAAAAATGAATAAACATCAATATTGAACTAAAAGGAACATAACATTTAATTTTTATTTACAAACATCACGGCAATGATCTTGATCTCTACATAGAACACATGGACTAGGTAATTGCTTTATGCAAGACAAACATCACATTTATAAAAATAGTTTTAAACTTCAACAGTTTTATATTTGAATAAAGTTAGTCTAATACATATGGGTCAAACTCTGTATTTTACAAATTTGATTTTCCGTTTTGCTCTCATTTGTCAATTGATATTGACATTCTTATCATTAGGAATTATTACCCATATACAAATCCGAGAAGGAACAAAACATATTTTAGCTTATGATACTATTTTAGGTGATTTGTCTTTGTTCTAAGTAGAGAAACTCAAATAGTTAAACATAATAAATTTCTCTTAAAGACCACAACTACACTACATACAAACCACAACAATATTACAAAGTAATAACAGTAAAGGGGAATTCACATAGTAAAATGCAATAAATTTATTTTGCCCACAACTACGCTACAAATAAAACAATATTACGAAGTATGATCCAAGAACATGGATATCATTGTAAGTTTCAGATCAGAGAAAGTCAGTTTGCTGTTCATTTAGCCAATTATACATTTTGTAATGGTATAGAATTGGGTAGGAGAATAATTATTTTGCAGTTATTATCTTAAAATGTAGCATGGCAAATTCTCAGTCATCCTAACTGACAACTACCAGGCCAGATAATACAACAAAGTGTTAAACAAAACCGTTCTATAATGCAAATGGCTGGGTGGTGGTGGAGGGGAATAGAGTAAACAATGGTTTTGGTATTTGTTTATATCTCTGAGTAACATATATCACATCAGTAGTTTTATATCTACCTCTGGAAAATATCCCAGCTGGATTGTTTTGATTGTCTAGCATCACATCATCATATACGACTAAATTTGTTAATATCATCACTCGGTGCTTCTTCGATATAGGTTATAAATTCAATAATATCCTCATCGATTTCTGATTTTGCTTTCTCGTTAAAATCCTTTAGTACCTCGTAACATCGCTGATCGTCTACACTCGGAGCTACCAAATATAGTTTATTCCATTTCATCCATCTCATTATCAAATTAAGTAACAACTGCGTCTTGCAACTTCCAGATGGTCCAATTATAATCATGTGAATATAATTTGGTAGCGCTGCATGATTTATAATTGGTTCTCGCGTTTTTTTCGGCGAAAAATCAATTACGTTCATGTTATGATAAATAAATTATGGATCTTCGCGTACACCTAAGATTAATCCAACACCTACCACAACAAAGAATAACAGAGAAGCTATCACTGGCAACTGTTCACGGTGCGGTATAAAAAAATCAGATTTGTTATAAAAAGAAATCGAGGAGATGATATTGCAGCCCAACTAGCAAAACTTCCCGCGACTCCATGGGCAAAATATCCAGGAGAAAAACACCTTCCGGGATATAGCTATTGTGGACCTGGAACCAGACTTGACATCCAACTCGATGATCAAAACTAACCCCGACCCGATGAATATCCAATAAACGTTATTGATAAAGCGTGTCATGCTCATGATGTTGCTTCTAAAAGCAGCAATCAGCAACGCAGACATATCGCAGATGTGAAATCGATTCATGCGTTAAATTATGTCAGCGATGAAAAGTAAATTAATGCTGGGTGCTGGTAATTAATAACAGGATGAAATCTATTTATTATTCCCCAAGAGGATAATAGAGGGGTAAATCAGCAATCGATAATCTCGCTAACGCCGCAAAGGTGTAAAATACCACCGCGGCGGATTGGTTATCCAAACAGGCGATATGGCAGATTTATCTACCACCGCCTAAACAAATTAACCTCTCACATTTTGATGTCAGCGTCCCTAATGAAGTTCATCAAGCTGATATATTATTTCTGCCGCATGATACTGTTAATAAACAAACATACATGTATGCGCTAACTGTAGTTGATGTTGCGAGTAGATACAAACAAGCAGAGCCGCTAAAGACAAAATCATCAAATAAAGTAGCTTCTGCGTTTGAAAGTATTTATCGACGAGGTCTCCTGCAGTGACCAAATCTATTACAAGTTCATCCTGGCATGGAATTTCAGGGTGTAGTGTTATCAACAATGAAGTATCATAATGTCAGCATCAGACGAGGACATCCTCCACTACATCGCGATCAGGCAATTGTTGAACGATTTAATCGGACACATGCTGAGCGGTTATTTGGATATCAATATGCGAAGGAATTTATCCAGGATACACGATCTCGTGAATGGGTCAAGAGATTACCACGTGTAATTACCGCGCTAAATAATTCAATTACTCGAACAATTAATATGAAACCTATTAACGCCATCACAAAGAAGTATATTCGTGAACAAAACCACAAAATGATTTTCCAAAACAACGAATACTCGGTAATGTTACTGTAAGACATTTATATGAACCAGGAGCACTTGAAGGCGGTAAAACAAGAGCTACGGATCTTATTTGGAGTGTCACCAAGACTATTATCTTTTCTGTTTGCAGTAAATTGGCGACGATCTTTATCCGACCAACACCAACGCATTATACAATTACAACTCGCGCACGGATTATTCTGTTGTTGTTTCAGCGTAATTATAAATTCAGCATCAATATCAAATTCTCTGTTATTTTTATATCCTGTTGTTTATAACCAGCGATTTTTTTTATTATGTCATCGCTGACAATATCACTGATTTAGCATCTAACACAACTCTTCGAAGTTGATTTATTCTTCGTACTAAATTCAACCACTCGATGCGATCATCTACGGTCCAAACAATTGTATCGGATATAGTCAATCCCTGCGAAGAATGTATCGTCATTGCGTATCCTAGCGTCCATGGGGATTTATCAGCACACAATGCATCTTCGACAACACTAAAATCCACCGACACAATATCATTTAACATGAGAACCTGCTTCTCTGTCAGGCCAGGAATATCAACTTCGAATATTCTTTCTTAGTGTATCCGTAGGCCTATCACATAATGGCACTGGAAGTGTTGCGAATTATTCCTTGTGCGTTTTAAATAACTTCATCTGAAGTGTGTCTCTGATTACCTTTCTACTTTCCACGCTTCCCAAAAATCATTTAATGGGGTTTCTGAAATTATTTCACGCGCTATTTCACACTGGATTTTATTCGGCTGTAATCTGATTAATTTCGTAAATTCACTTAATTCTGAATCAAAAGATCTGTGATCAGTTTTAATTTCTTCATAATAATCTACAAAATTCTTTAACCAATCGTGCTGAGATAAACCGACAAATGGTGGTTGACCATGATCTCTACACATTATCACAGTTGTATTCGCTAGCAATAGCCAATCAAGAAACATTTTTAATATCTCTAACGATACTGTGCATATCTCATACCAAATAATTATTTCTGAATTTCTCTCTATTTTGGCTCGACAAGAAAATTTATAGTTTTCATCTATGATTTTTAATTACAAATATATTCCTTTGAAATCTACGATTTTCATCTACAGTATACACCATCACGCTTTAATTCGATGAATCCTTCACGAATTTTACACATTTTTAACTATATATTAATTTTAAAATATATACTTGTAGATTTCGACATTTAGTGTAATCCATACGGCGCTGGATCTCGTCTCAAGGCTCAGCGATCGAATCTCGTTACAGGCATTATTGTCGACGGTACCGTTCTAAGAGTTGTTATATATTGTTGGTGGCGCCAGCCCAAAAGGTATTTAATTTACACCTCCCATCACGTCAAATACGTGATGGTGTGATTTTATACCCGGGAATTCGATTCTTGGGGTGGGTGTACAACAAATACGAATATTCTAACATTTCGTTTCGCTTAGAAAATTCACTGAAGTCTATGGGCGCCCCAGAAATAAATAGTAGCATGGATGCAAACAGCTCTACAAGGCGGTTCAGACAGAACTGTCGGCCAAAAAGAAACGGTCATAGGGTCACAAAAAAAATCTCGGAGATATAATATCAAGGACCCAGTGAATGATAACCGCTCATCATAGCTACTGTTTATTATATTTTTTATATATCATATTATCATATCTTATAATGAATTTTGAAAATATAAATGACATAATAAATTAAATTTTAGATTAAAAAAAATCAAAAAATACAATTATCAAATAAATTAGATTGTAATCAGATTCTCTCTGATTTTCAAGATCTTGATGATAGCGCTCAGAATAACAAATATGTCTAGTCAATATTCACTTATTAAAAGGATACGATAGGCCATTCATCAATCTTTAGCCTATAACAGTGATGTAAATAAATTCATTCCGTTATTTACAGCAGTCAACAAAATAAAGGCTGAACTCGGAAAACAATATGAAATTAAGCGTACAATAAATTCCAGGATTAAAATGATAAAGGATCTCATTAAACAGAACAATACACTGCCATGAAAACACTGCATGTTTTGAAATATAAATCGTGTTTTGAAACTATAACACTACGATTTTGAAAACATCACACTACGGTTTTGAAAACATAACACTACGGTTTTGAAAACATAACACATGTACACGCTTTTAAAACAGGACATGTGATTTGTAATTTCTAAATTTAGTTTCAATACAGGTATGGCCCATCACACAACGAAGTCCTTTTGACAATTTGTATGGGTTTGAAATTCTATATCACTGTAGGAGATTTAAATGATACTTTTCCAGATATTTGCTATTTTTTTGCGCTGCATTGATTTTGTCACTGGTGATATCGTGAGTGTTTGAAAACACAAATACAGAAATTGCCGAGGGGTTAGCTTCCTTACAAATAAATCATATCTAATATATACATGGTAGGGGAATCATTAACAACTAGACTAGCTCTCGAGTGATTACAAGCAATAAAGAAATTTATTCCCGTAAGGAATTGTTAAGCAAAAATTGCAAGCGCGTCAGGAATTTCAAACTGTTTTGCAACTGATACTGCATAATTATTTAAACAGGTAACTTCAGCTACTGAGAAAGCTGCATTGACCACTGAGAAAGCTATATTGGGAGATATTACTGAGGAACAGCGAGGAAAAACGGTGCTTCTTCCTGTACTTGAAAAAATAGCAAAAAGATCCAAGCAAATAAAGAAGGCTATAAAAACTCTTCCAGCATATATAATCGCCGCACAACCTCGACCTGAACCAGAACAAGAAACTGATATTATTGAACCAGAACAAGAAGGTGATATTATTGAACCTGAGCAAGAGGAACTTGTTAGTGAACGAGTGTCTTTCAAAGATAAATTTCTTCCGGGTAAATTTGATGAAATAAAAAGAAATATTCCACGTTTTAAATCTGCATTGTAATAAAGGCATCATTACATGAAATGATAAACTGAATAAAATTCACAATAAAACGAAATATAAATTTAACACTCACCCCTTTGGCTGGAGAAAGAATGACGAGCTATCTCTCCTTTGATAAGATACTTTTGGACTTAATCTTATCAGAATTATTCTGCCTTATATATCCTCAAATAGGTGAGCAGAATTCACGGCAAAATTCACGTGCACCCCGTGATTCTAATGTTCCTGACTTCAAGTGATTTGTAGTCAGGCACATGCAAATCGCTACACGTCACTTACCTTGAAAAACACTTATTCACCCCAGGTAACGCATGTACGACGAAACAAAAAAATGGTGAGATTAGTTTGTAATTCAAGAAGAAATAAATTCAATTTTCGCCTAATTCTGTGACAATACCTCCACCCCCCCCCCCCCCCCAGAATAAAAATGTACACATTTTTAAAACTAACACAGAATAGAAGAAAAATAACTACTGATGATATCTTACAACATTTACACTGGTTATGCTGCAATCTGGATTTTAATACTGGGTAAATTCATACAAATTTCCCATCATGCCCTACTCAAGTAGTCTGCGCCTATATTTTCAACTCCCCTTATTGACATTGTCGCTCTGTCTCTTGATGTACAACTTGAGCATGTTAGCATGGAATGTCTTTAAATTACCGTCTATGTCAAATTTATAGTCCATGTCACCTTTTACCTCTTTGACTTCATAGGGACCTTTCCACTGGACTAATAACTTATTTGAGCTCGTTGGAAGAAGCAATAGAATCTGATCTCCTACAAGAAATTTCCTATTTCGCGCGTTGCGGTTATAATATTTGGCATATCTGCGCCCCGATTTAATTAATTCGTCACGTGCCATCTGGCATGTACTCTCTAGTTTATCTTGCAGATTTAATACGTACTGGTAAGTTGTTTTTATTTCCTCGTTCGCGACATCACCAGTAGTATCAGACTACTATCACTATCACCAGACATCGCGTAGTATCCGCATCGGGCCTCGAACTGTTCTACCGTAACAACAGTTCGAAGGATGAAAACCCTAAACTTTCCTGCGGTACTTCACGGTACGCAAACAGAACAGCGTTCAAATAACGGTCCCAGTCTTGCGGACGTTCCGCGCACATCTTTCGTAGCATGCTTTTCAGGGTACCATTAAACTTCTCTACCAGTCCATTGCACATCGGATAGTATGGGGTAGTGTTTAGCTGTTTGATGGATAACAGCATACTTATTTCACCCATGAGGTCAGAGGTGAATTGGGCACCACAATCTGTGAGGATTTCTTCTGGCACCCCTACCCTACTGAAGATATCAACTAATGCTTCAGCTACCCTTTCCGTTTCAATAGTTGGTAACGCTACGGCTTCGGGGTATCTGGTCGCGTAGTCAACAAGAGTAAGAATATACCGATTCTTTCTTTCGATAACTGGGTGTACTGGTCCTACAATATCTACTGCCACTCTTTTAAACGGTGTATCTATTAATGGCATCTGTCCTAAGGGCACCCTTGTGACCCTTCTCTTACATGCGGTTTTCTGACATACGTCGCACGACCTACAGAACCGTGTGACGTCGCCATTAACACCGGGCCAGTAGAATTCAGCGACTATTCTGTAGTGGTCTTAGCCTTACCTAGGTGTCCTGCAATGCTCGATTCATGCGCCACCCTAAGTACTTGAGATCTATATCTCTGGGTTACGACCACTTGCCAATACTTCTTACCCTCTGGAGCGCTATCGTCCCTATGAATTAATTCCTTCTTACGTACGAATCTCGAGCTACCCCCACCCTTGCAGTGTTTAATCGCGCCGGACGCGATTTTCTCAAACATTGTTTTAAAGAAATTCATCACGTTCTTGCTCTCGTTTGAACTCATCACGCGAAATTCCTGAGGTCGATTCAGGGACTATTAATTTATGAAACGCGGTTTTCTCTCGCCGTGTTTGCGCTCGCGTTTCGATTGCCTGGGCCAAAGGTATCTTAAAATCTGCCATGGTTGGAAGACGGGAACCTTCAACATTACCGATCGTCAGATCGTAAATAGGGTTTTCCATACAAAGGGCATCAACAGTTCCCGTTAGAAAAGGCGTTTTTACCGTGATCCATGCTACGGGAATGCGACCGATCGTCTGATCAAGTAACATACATGGGGACTACCACCCGAGCATTTAGTTATCCTGCACGAGACTACGTTTGATCACAACGCCTGTGCAACCAGTGTCACGTAATACTACGACTTCTCGACCGTTGACTAACCCTCTCGCTCTTGGTACTCGAGCTTCGGGAAATAGATACGTGCCAAGCGAATGAATACATGGTTCTACCTGTACGATATTGTCAGATATACCTTTACTTTGTATAGCCACTGCTACCTTATGTACAAGTCCCTTTCTTTTAGGACAGTCCTTTTGAACATGACCCCATACATTACACAAGTACCATTGCACACGCTGAATACCTGGATTATTAACTGACCTATTTGCCTCAGCTGATTTCACAAACTCCCTAGGCATCGGTCTCGCAGACTGGTTTCCAGACTTAAAATCTTTTGAAACCACGTTCTGGGTTCCCCCATGAGCTTCGGCAAAGAAATCGGCTTGCTTAGCCATATCTTTTACGTTTGTGAAGACTTTCTCTTTCAGAAATTGATCTAATTCTCGTCCAACAATATTAAATAATTGATCTCTGAGCAAGAAATCAGTCAACCCTTCAAACGTTTACACCGCTTTGCCGCATTCAATCCACCGCTCAAAATAGTTCGCAATTCTAACGGTGAACTGACCAAAGGTTTCTCCCTAATCGGGCTTGCTATACCTGAACTTTTTACGAAAACCCTGTTCAGTGAGCTCGTACCTTTTAAGAAGTGCTTCCTTTAGGACGTCGTACTTAAACACATCGTCTCTAGGAAGTCGTGAGTATACATCCAGCGCTTTACCTTTTAATAGAGCATTAAGATGCAGTGCCCAGTCATTTTGACTCCACTTCTGGTTTTCGGCATACCGCTCAAACCGATGAAGATAGCTATCCATGTTATCTTTTTCATCGTCAAAGGGAGGTAGTTTGGGGCCCCTTAATTTGCTAGAGGCAGAATCGTGTTCTCTTCCAGATGTTGCTAATTCTACCTTAAGCTCATGATCCCGCTGCTTTGCTTTTTCTTCTATCCCTATTCGCCTTTCATCCGCTTCCCTTTCCCATTCTATCCTGTCCTTTTCGGCCTGTTTCTCTAATTCTATCTTTTCCCTTTGGGCCTGCTTCTCTGAATCTATCTTTTCCCTCTCAAAGGCCCATTTCCTTTCTTCGGCTTGCCCTTTTTCCCTTTCGAATTCCCTTTCTAATTCCCGTTTCCTTTCTTCGGCTCTCCCTTTTTCCCTTTATAATTCCCGTTTCCTTCCATCGGCTTCACTTTCTAATTCCCGTTTCCTTTCTTCTGATTCCCTTTCTAATTCCCTTCCCTTACCCTTTCTTCCCTTTCCAGGGCTTTTTCTTCCTGAATAAATTTCCTTAAACTTTCACCTTCATATCCAAATTTAATTCTTTGCCTAAGACAACCAAATCCTTACGGGATGACATGACAATTGTAATATAAATATAAATATATATAGAACAGGCTGACCTTATCTTCCTGATGAAGGTAACCAAACCAATGCTTTAAATACGTTTATACTGGACCCACAGACCTAGATAAACTAAACAAAAATAAACCCATACTTGAGGATTATTTTGTCAAGAAGGTCACGCTCAAATATAAACATTAAATGTATACTTTCACAAACAAAATGATTGACAGTTCACTTAATCCAGCGATCCCACTTCTGACACCTTTGTAACAGAATTGTTACCGAGTGGATGGTGGATTAAATGAACAAAACAAACACAATATGTGAAAGAAAATATAAATTTATGAAATAAATTATTAATGAAAAATAATGATGTATCAACACAATAACTCATGTGTTCAACCCACGATCACACTTCACAACCATTCACAATTCAAAAAAAAAATATTAATACAAAATAAACACAGATCCAAGGAATCTCCTGGACTAAACACAGATCCAAGGAACTTCCTGGACTACACAAATGTTTCACATAAAATGGAACCTTTACAAAAGTTACATTAACGCAAGTATAAATTGCGATAACAAATACAAACATCAAACTATACTATCGCACGTATGGATTGCGACAACTAGCACAAACATCTACATGTATTTAATCAAGTTACTAACTGTTATTGAGATTCATGTAATCCCTTGAAATACTACTGTGATTCAAAGTAACTATGTGTAAATATAACAATGTATTCAATTGTAACTACAATTGCAACACACACATGTGTCTCGACCCTGTACAACCGTACGATTTACCAACTGTTGAGTCGCGGCCCAGCTTCTCCGAATACCTAGGGTTGACCCAATACTTTTATCGGTCACTTGCCCTTCACGGATCCACTACAGTTATACGTACAGACAGCATACAGCATCTACTAGAACCACCGGTCCCAAACACTTAGATGCTACCCCGGACGTTTACACCTCTAGACAGCTTCGACACTCGGACATTTCGACTTCTAGATTTCCGGATATTTACACATCACGACAGATGTAAACGGACAGACAATCCGACAGACAGACAGTCAGATACCTCAATTTGATCGCACAATTAAACAGCATAATCACGGCACAATCAATCACATTCAGCTACAATTCAGAGACATTCAGAGACGTTCCGAGACGTTCAGCTACAATTCAGCTACAATTCAGCTACAATTCAGAGACATTCAGAGACGTTCAGAGACGTTCAGCTACAATTCAGAGACATTCAGAGACGTTCAGAGACGTTCAGCTACAATTCAGTTACAATAAAGAAACCAAACTAATAATAGTTCTTTCTAAAACAATCTAAAACTTAGATTACGCTATTGCATTTAAAGTCTAATAGTGACTAGTAATTCCAAATATTCCACGTTTTAAATCTGCATTGTAATAAAGGAATCATTACATGAAATGATAAACTGAATAAAATTCACAATAAAACGAAATATAAATTTAACACTCACCCTTTGGTTGGAGAAAGAATGACGAGCTATCTCTCCTTTGATAAGATACTTTTGGACTCGTATATGCCTTATATATCCTCAAATAGGTGAGCAGAATTCACGGCATAATTCCCGTGCACCCCGTGATTCTAATGTTCCTGACTTCAAGTGATTTGTAGTCAGGCACATGCAAATCGCTACACGTCACTTACCTTGAAAAACACTTATTCACCCCAGGTAACGCATGTGCGACGAAACAAAAAAATGGTGAGATTAGTTTGCAATTCAAGAAGAAATAAATTCAATTTTCGCCTAATTCTGTGACACGTACATTTCCGAACTCGTGTAACCGATCCTCCTGCTGCTGGTTACAGAGTAGTTGCTGTCATGCTCAGTGACAAATCAATGCTACTCGAAGGTGTTGGTGGACGAATGATGGGTAGTTGAAGCGCCAGTGGAAAACATGTAGATGTTTTTTTCAAAACCACGTAGACAATTAGATCAATCCCATATGAAATAAAATGATATATAGTCATATTAATGTTACTCTGACTCCTGGTTAAATTAACAAATTGCAATCGGATTCATCTAAAAAATGTGGAACTACGATATCGCTAAAACACATTGAAAGCTTGTCAAATTAAGCATTTCAATGATGCTATCAAAGACAGAAAAGGTGTTCAAGTCACTCTCTCTGCATCCGCGATCAAAGACATGATAAAATCAGGTGGTATACTTACACCTGTCGCTGCGATACCAGCACTAATTGCAGCAGCCGCCCCCACAATCGCTCGGAGCCGTTGGTACAGCGGCAGGGATGGCACTGAAGAAAGCTATCGGATAGGGATACAAAAAAGAAACGATCATTAAAGGGTCTAAGACTACCAGGAACTCCGTATTCATGTTACAGCGGAAACGGCCTGAAACTACCAGGTACGGTATACTAACTTCAGCACCGAAGGTTCCAATGTCAAATGTTGATTTAATTGATTCTGCTAAACAATTAGCGATAAAAAAACATTAGAGGTGTTTTTTATGAGAGATCAATTATCACAGCAACCAGACAACACTGAAACCGTAATCATTAATCTCGATAACAGCACCGGACCTGGAACTCACTGGGTTGCATACGCGATTGATCCGCGTGCAATTGTTTATTTTGATTCATATGGGTTAGCGCCACCTAAAGAATTTATGCGTTATATACATCAATTAAAAATTCCAGGCTGGTATTCCTCGCTACCAACACAGAGAATGACCGACCCACCAATATGCGGCCTAGAAGTATTAAATGTACTTAACGCGTTATCATCATCAAATAAACCACCCCATACAACCGTACACTAATATACGAGTAATCGCTTTCTAGAGAGATATTAAAATATAATGATTGATATTTGGTTAAGATCTCTTTCAAGCCTGAAAAAAACCACCGTAGAAATATCTCCAACCAAGGATGTAAAAACAATAATCGAAGATGAAATATCCGAGATATTAAACCTCGCAAGTGTGGATCCAAATGAAATTTCAAGACAAATTAGGGAAATTAAAAATGAGTAATGTTTCCTTAAATGATATTCTAGTTAGAATTAATGGAATGACCGAAAATTCCCTAGCGGTGTTTGATTCCACTGGTAAAATTAAACAAGGATTTCTTTTTGCAACTGTGATAGATAGTATTAACATCCGGTGACACAATGACAGGAGTTCTCGGCATGAACTCAAATAAAATAACCACACTTGGCGATCCAACATTGGATACTGATGCTGCGACAAAAAAATATGTACATGTGGTAGACAATAAACTATCTACGTTGCAAGCTGAGCATAAAAACACTGATGATAAATTTACAACACTGCGAGCTGAGTATGAACTTCATGTAGGCATGTTTGGAAATCTTCGTTAGAATTTTAGAAAAAATGATGAAACCGCAGATAATTTCTTTGGTACTCCGATGACTGTCTTAATAAAGCTTTCTGATATTAAAACAACTATTGATACGATTAAACAAAAACAAAACGATATAGTTAGTGATTTTCCTGCTATCGCGACCCGACTTGATAAAATCAAAATACCATATAAACAAAATATTAATACCGTGCACTCGACACATCAAGGATCTTTTGATTGGACTCTTCAAAAAGATATCATTAATATTACCGCTGAAGTCAGAGGTACCTATAGATTGACCCTGCTTTCAGGAGTACAGTTTACTGTGTCATAGGATACATCTACGGGAATTAACACTGCAAGTGCATATATAAATAAGGGCTCCTTAGGAGCATTTCCAATAGCCCCCGTCAGTGGTAATTTAGCTCGGGCATCAATGACATACTACGTAGAATTTGTAATTGATTTAAGTAAATAATATAATGAATGTTCAACAGTATCGATAAGATCAAGTCCGTGAGTTTCAAACTAAACTAAAAACTCTTATTGACGAATATACAGTAAAAGTAACAAAATACCGCAGGCGAATTACCAGCGTCGACGTTATTGTGTATTCGGTTTCAAGTGTAATTGCTGGAACTAGTATATTGTTATCAGCGATAACAACACTGGCTTCTAAAGCTGTCACAATTTGTGTCTCATCGGCGACAACAATTACAGGAATTCGCAGCATCATCACAAAATAATATCCACATGTAGTCAGAATAAACTACACGAGTATATAATTAAGTTACATATTGCATCAGCCGCGTATTCCCAATTATCCTCGCTGATATTATCCAGTCTCGATGACATAACAATATCAGATAACGAATTCTCCGCGATGATGATCTACCACAGCGCAACATCAAAATTAGAAAAACAGCACAATAATAATAATGTCAATATAGACAACGGAACTACTTCAACCAACCCTGAATTCAGTGTCACTTTTCCCACTGCGATTCCAGTTAAGGAGATAGCGCTGACAAAATTACGAGTATACCAACACTATCATCCGCGATTGAGATAAACTCATCCAGGATATGCTGTAGATATATATCAGAGTTCTATCAGAACCGTGCTAGGATTGCCTGAAGATCTACCGACTAAATATCAAGTACCGCCAGAGCCACGACTAAATGATTTTATCACCGATTTCAAACCTACACAATTTAAGGGATTTTGGTGACATAGGGGATTAGGATATTGCTATGCTCCGTACTATCCAGATACAGATAGTCGATTTATGTCTAATCCTTCAACAACACCATCATTAACCGATGTTGATCCGAAAACTCATATACCTTATGTTTTTGAAAATAATTTAACATATTATTTTAATGAAATTAAAACTAACTATCAATCCACGTATGATAATTTAATACGATTATTTGATAGTTATCTTCTGAATTATCCTGATGATAATCTGAAAATGCAAATTATTAAAACAATTGAGGATATAAACTATATTATATCGTATTTAGAATATGCTAATCGAGATCTCATTGAAATAATAATTAACAGTAAATTTGAAATAGGTAAGGATAAAAAATCATTAAACAAATATGTCTAGATCATTATAAAATATCATAACAACAATTATCAACATTTACATTACCAGCATTTACAACAGACCAACTAAAGAAAACACTCATCAATGATCTTATCAATGCAAACTTTTATCTGATACTCGCCGCATGGAAAAAATACCACAACCACAGGCAACTATCCTCAAACATAATAATGACCCAGACGGGGGTGGGCGGCATATTGCTCCTGCTAATGTGAATATAAGTAGTAATATGGGGCGATTTGGGGACAATGAAAATCCAGTCAAAAACAGCTTGGGCCTGTTTGGGGACAAAACGTCGTGAGCCTGTATAGGGACAAGGAAAATTGAACATGGGAATATTATTTGGAACCTTCTGGCGACAAGAGAAATTGAACATGGTGGGCCTGTATAGGGACAAGGGAAATTGAACATGGGAAATATTATTTGTATTTGTATATGGGTCTGTCTAGCACAAGGGGAAAATGGAGGCAAAGAAAGCTAATATATTTTCAAGGCATATGAGTGGCCCTGTAAAAGGCCTTTGGATACTTCTTTTATTTTTTGCCGTTGTTCCACCACCTGTTGATTTTTCCAATGATTCTCGTTTTCTTCTTCTTCTCGTCCTCCGGAATCCAGTCATGATGTCCCATAGCTCTAAACTTTTCCTGAACTTTGATCCATCTCTGATTTAGTTGATCAAAGTCTTCTTTCTTCTCTTTGCTGTTTTGTTCCTTTCTCTCCTTAGCCCAGTTATCTTTAATCTTGATCACATCTTCTTCCATCACCTTTCTCATCATTGCTTCTGCTTTCTTTAGCCGGTCTAGTCCCCGCTTCACATATTCCAACTCTATCAAATGTAATGTTTCTTCTAGAAAACACCTGACTTTGATGACATTATCAAGTACCTCCTTCAAGTCCCCTATTCTTATATATTTTGTTTTAATAAGTCTTCTTAATTTCTTGACTTCCTCCTCTATCATGCCTTCTAAGTCCAGGTTACACTGAAATTCTTATTCAAGTCTTTCCACTTCATATTCTGCATCAATGATCCCAAACCAGCTGTCCCGGAGTTGGATAAACAAGTCGATGTTCATCTTGATGTGTTCAAATTTGAATGGCTCAAATGACGGACGATTGCGTATGTATATCTTAAGCACGGACGTGAAGGAAAACATCCCTTACACTAACTTTTCATATGATATACTATTCACAAACCATATCATTTACTATCCAATATCACACCATTTACCATTCACACACACACGGGAAGCAACCAAAAGAAACCATATCATTTACTATCCAAAATCACATTATCTATCATCCACACACACGGGAAACAGCCGAAACAAACCATATCATTTACTATCCAAAATCACACCATTTACTATCCACACACACGGGAAACAGCCAAAACAAACCATATCATTTACTATCCAAATTCACACCATTTACCATCGACACACACGGGAAGCTGCCAAAACAAACCATATCATTTACTATCCAAAATCACATTATCTATCATCCACACACACACGGGGAAGCAGCAAAACCAAGCCACATCATTTACTATCCAAAATTACATAATCTAACATCTAAAAAGAGTTAGTGTTTATAATCACACTACTCCTCTCTCATACCCATTGGCAATTTGGCAATTTGAACAGTAGATTATTGTTCAGTCTGGTCATCTTCTTTAGGTTGATGTGCCAAAGATTAAGCAGCACGAAACCGTGTATAAATGCGTGGGGAATGTTGCTCCATTCCGTTCCCCAGAAAAAAAAAAGTAGCACCAAACGGTGCACTAAACAGTCGTGCATGCCCGAACGGGCGAAAACGACTTTAATTCAACTAACAACAACAACAACAAGTCTGGCTACCTATCTTCGTAGGAGTATGAGTCAAACAATGGATGGCCAGACTGGAGACTACCCCTGCTTTATATGGTTTAAGCGCGGACGCGATAGAAAAAACCCCTCTACGGTTTAGGGTTGGAAACGTTTGGATAGTTTGATGTGAGGGATAGAAAAAAGTCAAAGAGCATCTATATTAATAAAAATGTAAAACAAACGACAGACGCATTGGTTTCAAAACACAACATTTTTATTCAAATAACAAACATTTTTTCAAATGACAAACATTTTTTTTTTCAATAACACCAATACATTATCTTTGATATGTTGTGAATTAAATTGAGATTTCCACTGTTGGAAGTCATTGGGCTATTGATGTACACTACATTTCCTAGATAAAGACAACAGGTAACCATAATGGTCACAAAACCATAGATCAACTTTGTCATCGTTTCGAGACGAATGACGATCAAACTAAGTCACTAAATGTTCAAAAGAATATCCAAGACTGCGATGATGCAGATAATAGACACATTATTGTCCACACACCATAGAATCTGTGTCTTGTAATTTCACATTATTGAATCGTGTCGTCTGGGCATTTCTTCTCATAAAGTCAATGATATCATCTTCCAAAGGAGGCAATCCATACGAATCAAAATACTCCACACAACCCTCTTGAGGAAAGTAGACAGCTACCCAGTGAGTTCCTGGAAGATGACTGTCATCTGTGTTGATGACATAAGCTTGATTCTCTTGAGGTTTGCGATGAGGTTGTTCACCTTTAGCACACACGACAGGATTCCAAGAAGCAGTGTACGAACTACGGTTTAAAAGATAATAAAGTTCCCAGGTATCCATGCTTTTGTAGCCTTGTTTTTTTCCTTTCTTCACAGGTGATGATAAGTCATCAATTCAATACAGACGTTTTGCTTGAAACGGTCTGTCAAGTAACTGTCTGTTGGTTTCGTCTCCTTCCTCTTGGCCAAGAGATCTTCGATGCGATCAATTTCTCGAGCAAACAATGGAGGAGAGGAATGATCACACAAGTCCTTATACCACTGAAGTAACACTGCTTCTTCTGAGATGAGACTCCAAGCTTCGTTCAGATAATCGTCCAAATTTTCTTCTTGACTCATTATCATACATTTATCGTGTTGAATTTGACTGGGATGATCGATTTGACATCCATAACAATCTTTTTTAATCATGCCCCTCATTTTATTCTCCAAGTGTTTGGCAAAACAGGTGACTAAATGTTGTTCCTGTTCTGGCCATCATGATCACTACTTCTTCGTTTTGGTCTTGGGGGTCTGCTTTCTCTGTAACCTCTCATTCCATTTCCATTGATTCTCCACTATTCAAAGAGGGACAAGAGTTTTCCATAGTGTTTAATAGTATAGAATGACTTCTCTCAAACTGTTGATTTATATGGTATTATAGAATTCGGCATACAGAATGACATTCACCGTTTCGGTAAGAGCTCCTGCAAACTGAAGTTTCACACGCAGTTGCCCAGATTTTATAGGGTGGAAATGTCCCTCGTCGCTGCCTTGGTAAGGAGTGAAATCAAAGCCCCACAAAGTGTAACCTCCTGCATAATCGTCGTAGGAAATACCGTGACTTTTTTGTTTCCTAACTGTCCTGTGGTTTCGTACAGCGACAAGTACGACCTCAAGTAATTCTTCTGGGCAAAGTCGGGTTCGAAGGGTCGGGTACACAAAGTTTTGCCATCGCGACTGACTTCGATTTTGGATACTCCGCAGTGCTTAAACTGGAAAGGATTTTGATCGTGGGTACCGTTGAGGGCTGAATTGCTGACAATACCAATGAATAAACGTTTGGTGACTGTCCTTGGAAAAGATTATCTTCGATCTTAGATCGGAGTCCAGTGGCAATGGTGAAAGTTTTTACTTCCACGCGTCGTATCGGATACTTGGCTGTCGTTCTGCTCAAAGTGTAACTGATATTATTTCCCACTTTAGGTAACACTACCACACGACGCACTTCCACTCCGTTCAGCAAATACTTCTCTTGAAACCACATGTCCAAATGCAAACGATCGAACAGTTCTAAACTACGTCCTTGTAGAATTTTCTTTCGACGCTCGTTAAAGCCCAGATTGTGAGGATCGTCATCTGCGGTCACGGCTGTGCCGTTAAACTTATTCTCACCTGCTGTGTCAGGTTTCTATACCACGCAAGCATCTAAATGAGTATTCTTGGCTTCTTTTCCGTACGTCAAGAGATTTTCGAGGTACGCTCGGTAAGGGTAAGTATCCATGCTACTGCTGACCAGTTTGTTATTCATGTACAAATCCACATCGCTGAACAAGGAATGCATGAAATTGTTGACGGGAGCTACTCAGGCATCACCTCCTGGATTTAAGTTGTCCGTTTTAGTCACTTTCACTTTCAAATAAAAGTAACTGTTATTTAGATCGATGTAATCTTCGGGTTGTCCTTTGATTTCAAACTCGATGGGAGCTGAATCCGCCAAAGAGGAGACGGGATGCAATTCAACCCTTATGGCTTCTTGCATGGTCATCATCGTGGGTGGCATGACAAAGAGATCCAGTTCCGACTTGGAAGAAGCACAGGATTCTTGGTGTATAATTTTTTCTCTCAGTCATTTTTTTTTACTTTTAATAATCAAATATGTCTAAGTCTCGAGCGGTTCTTTTTTCTTCGTCTTTCTAGCTTTAGAGGTACGGAGACTTTTGGAAGGGTGTCTTCGTCGACGCTTTCTACCTTGTGCTTGCTGTGTTCTCAGGAAAGCAGGAATGCCAGACTCGGTACCGTTCAGGGCATTTATAGGACTTTCTCGTCGACCCAAAATCTCTTTACCCGTTTGAAGCAAGACATTTTTGCCTGCTCTCAAAAAAGCTTCTTTGGGGTTTTGTTGGTCAATGAGGACATTGTGAAGAAAATCTTTGCCGTGAGTCAATGCCGCATCTTTTAAGACGTGCAATCCTCGTGTCACCATCGGTTTCAAAACAGGGACCACGGAACGAAAGGCTGATTTAAACATATCTCCTAAACTATGTCCTCGTTATCGAGTGACTCCTTCGTACACAGGATACATCACTTTTTCAGTTGTTCGAGAATCGTTTTTGAAAATGGAGTTTCACTGTGACTTTCCCTTTGGTAAATGGAATATTTTGTCCCAGTTCTCCTTTTATAGTAATGTTGACACTCTCGAAATACTACTTACTGACGGGCAAATAATAAGAATGTACAAATTCCCGGTGAACGTGATAGGTATTTCCACCTTCCTCATCAGCGGCGGCGACATAATCCACTTTGAAAGGAATGACACGCAGTAACGGTACAGAGGTGTGTCCTACCACGTTGTACTCCACCACATCGGAGTACACACAAATCAAGTTGAGTCCTTGGTTCATTTCTACAATGAATCGCAAAATCCGAGTTACTGGTTATGGATGGTATTTCATTTTTCTTGACCACCATCCTTGGGTGTCCACCTAAAATATCATACAATTCAGGACAAAATGTACTGGCCATCATTTTATCCTCTGAAAATTTCATCATTAGGCGACGAGCCACTTTATGGTACTCAAAGGTAACAGTTTTTTTACTTTCTCCATGGCTTTACCAAACAAAGTATTTAACCTGGAAGCAAGTGTAGTCACTAAATGTTGACCACTAAAATAATAACCAGCAGGAATGGTGAACACATTTGTTGTCCCTTTAGTTTGTGGGTCATCTGTTTTCTTTGTGTCACTGCCAGTGATGCCTCGTTCGTCTAAGGCTTTTTGCAATTGCTCGTCATACACTAGTACTTTGAAAGTGTTTTGATTATCGACGATGTTTTTGTTTTGTGTCGGGTGTATCATTTCCACTAAAGCCACTTCCCAGTGAGCATCTTGATCCAAATGAATGGTTTGAGGTAATTTAGCCGTGTAACAGTACAACGTGTTGTTAGGAAACACCTCCATGGAACTGTCACTGGGTAACGTTAAGTAAAATTGGTTAATAGTGTTGTTCATAAAGTATTGAACCTGGTAGCAAGTGTAGTCACTAAATGTTGACCACTAAAATAATAACCAGCAGGAATGGTGAACACATTTGTTGTCCCTTTAGTTTGTGGGCCATCTGTAAATCTTGCAGAGAAGAACTGGGTGAAGGAGTAGTCACTGTGGTCGCTGAAGCTGTATTAAAGGGCATGATGGTCACTTCTTTTTATAGTCGATGACTTGCGCAGCGTCAATCCAAGAATCAAAACTAGGAGGATATCCTTTCCAACGTACTTTGACTTCTTTGACACGACGTTTTCCTACTTTACGGATTCTTCGTTCGAGAATGCTTTCAATGTCGTACACGTCGTCTTCTTTTTTGGTGACACGTTGTAACTCAGGCAAGTAAAACCTTCCTTTTAATACTTCTCCGTTCATGTCTTCCAATTTATAGACGGTAGGATGACGATCACGCACTCATCCAGTAACACGAAACAATTCGGTGGTCCAGTTTGGTAAGTAACCTTTGTCGAAAGTGCGTTTGGTTTTGCCAATGCGAACCCAATCTCCAGGGGTTAACACTCCTCCACCGTTCTTGGGGACAGCCATCGTCCGGGACGTACCAGACAGACGCTCATTTTCGTTGTCAGGTGTCACATCTTGTGGGGCACGTCCAATGCTTCTATGGTAAGATTGATTGTAGGCTTGGACTAAGTGCAGTAAGACGTCGATGTACTTGAGAGTGTGTTGATGCGTAAAATATTTCCACATGCGTTCTTTCAAGGTACGTTGAAAACGTTCCACGATACTTGCTTTGGTTTCAGGATTTTCGGTGGTGAAAAAAATGAATGTCACGTTTCTTTAATTCTCGTTGGAAAGCTTGGTTCAGAAATTCGGTGCCTTTGTCGGTTTGCCATCGAAGAGGGTGACGACCACTTTGTTTCAACACCAGTTGCAAAGCTCGTACTAACTCTCCGCTGGATTTGGGTGTCAATGGTACGACCCAGGCAAATTTAGAAAAGACGTCGATGACACAAAACAAATATTTGTAGCCACGATTGCAGGTGGCTAAATGAGAGACATCGGCTAAATCGGCTTGCCATTGATGATCAATGCCTTCCACTTGAGTGCGACTTCTGTGAAATTTTCGTCGAATGAGTTCTTGTAACCATCGTTGTACTTCAGGTAAACGGAGCTTTTTCAGGCGAGTGTTTGAAGCACGATACAATTTCTGAATGCCTCCGTAACCTGCAGGGTGAGTTGGATCATAGTAAATGATGGCCTTTACCTTCTCTATGGTTTTATTAATAAGGTACCCACTCTTCGATGATACTGCTTTGGGTGGGACGAAATGGGAGTTGTTTGGAAACGGTTTTACGTGTCCGATGTGCCACAGGAGTTGACGTCGAGGGTACTGGTGGTGGTGGTGGTGGTGGCAGTGGTGGAGGTGGTAATGAGATAGCTTTGGTCTTCTTTTCTTTTCTCACTTCTGGTTTCCTTTCTCTCTTTTTCACATCTGTCGAAGGAGGAGTGGCCATCATCTTTTTAACCCAAGTTTTGAGTTCTTCTCGTTGGGGAGTGGGGGAAGGGGTCAACAAGGAAGCGGAAATCTTACTCGGAATGGGAGTGGCAGTGGGTGTTTGAAAGATATCATGGGGTTCTTCTTCCTTTGGTAATGGTGGGATGACGTCTGTTTTGGCCACTGCAGATGGTGAGAGCGACGGACTATTCATCAGAGCCTTCAAATCAGTCAGAGTGGGTAGAGCTGTTTGTTCCACATCTTTTCGATGAAAGAGTTGTAGCCGTTGCAAGAGCTGACAGTACGTTTGCGATTTTTCGGTTATGGACAAATCGTGGCGATGCATCAAGGATTGCAGTTTGTGTTGTAATTGGGACATCTCGGTCAAATCAGGATTGGGTGGTAAATGGGGGGTACGTTGTTCTTGCCAACGATGGTATACCATCCATCGTTTGTAAGGGACTAAAGTCAGTTTTCGTCCTTCCATGGGCTTCCAAAGGTTACGTCTGATATCGTGGTGCTCCATGGGTCCCTTTTATCTTCTGGAAGGATCAACTTTGGGATATCCCTCGTGCCAGCCCTTGTACCAAACCTGGCAATAAACCCATGCCGGCTTTCGCTAATCCTACCAACATAGGAAGAAGAAAGGGTAAAAAATCATCCGCGATGCAACAACATCTTTTTCTTTTGACGGAGGGGTATTTTCTTTTAGACCATTTGACGAAGAACGTGTCGAGGTTTGGCTAAGCATTTATTCTGATGTGGAGAAAAAGGTATCGTGCTTTTCAAGACATTCAAACAACATTCGCACATGGTATCGATGATATCTTTGGAGGCTGTTTAAATGATTTGTTTTCGCATGAGTGGAGAGGCTTTGGACAGGACGGACAACACGTCTCCGTGTTTGGCTAAACGAGGAGGTAGTCCTTTCCTTTTCTTTCCTTTGTGGAGTGAATAAGAATGTTTTCTGCGAGGTAACATCTTTGCTTGTTCGTTCCACAATGCCACTGACGTCAATGACTTGTAACACACACCCTTTTATCTTTTAATTTTTGTTGTGCTATTACTTGATTTATAAATGGCATCACTTCGTCTCTCATAAAAGGAGGCATCACAAATCCTCCGCGTTGCACCAGCATCTTTTTCGTTTGACGGACGGGTATTTTCTTTCGGGCCCTTTGACGAAGAACGTGTCGATGTTTGGCTAAACAAGGAGGTAGTCCTTTCCTTTTCTTTCCTTTGTGGGGTGAATAAGAATGTTTTCTGCGAGGTGACATCTTTCCTTTGTGGAGTGAATAAGAATGTTTTCTGCTAGGTGACATCTTTGCTTGTTCGTTCCACAATACCGCTAGCGTCAATGACTCGGTACACACTCTCTTTTATCTACTTTTTTGGGGATCTACCGCTTCGTCAAAAAGGTAACGATGTGTTTCCCAAAATTGCCAAAGTAACCTCCTTTTTGGTGACTCTTCTTTTTCTTTAAAGGACTACGTGTTTTGAGGGGATGACGTCGATGTTTGTTTTTTAAGCCTTTTGTAGGATGACGAGATTGTCTTTTTCCTTTTCCTTTCTGGACAGCAGAACGACGAGGGCTGTGGTGTGCACGTTTTTGAGGAAGCATCATTGAGTGTTCAGAAGTGGCACAGAAAATACTGATTCCCGTTGTTGTCCTCAAGTCATTGTTTATACTGGAATGCGACGCCACTGATTATCTTTCCGTCGTATCAACTTCATGGCAGGTATCACGCGTCGTGAAGGGGTTCGTAACGGGCTCAATCGGGATAGTTCTTGTTTGGACAAATCCAGGAAACTCTTTAACATGCCAGATCTTTCTTGGACTTTGACTTTGGGGGCAAGTACTTTGTGAGCAGCTGCTACTGCCGCTAATGTGGACGAGGGTGTCACCGGTGGAGGAGACGTTTTGGGAGACGCAGATTTACAATGTTTCATCAAATTAGAAAGAATGTGTGTCAAATTTGATTTGGCTGGCATCACCCCTAACGGAGAAGTGGAAGCACCTGAGGCTACTGGAAACGCGGTCACTGTTGGTGCAGGTAGTGGTTGACGAAGGTAAGGTTGCATCCTGGCCGAAGTGCCTCCTTTGCGGGTGACAGCTTTTTTCTGTGGACTTTTCTTTTTCTGTGCTTTGGTCTTGGCACCATTGTTCCTTTTCTTAAGGGTTCGTTTGACTTTTTTTTTTCTTGGAGTGAACTTTGGGAGCATTGGGATCCCATTATAAAGGGAACGAATGATGACACCTCCTAGAGAACCACTACCTCCAGGTTTCAATATTATTTGCTTTTTGGTTTGAGTGTCGATGCGAGGATCGGCCAGTTGCGTCAAGGCTGCGTTTGGTTTGATGTGGAATGTGAATGATGCCTTGCAGTATTTGACGTGCTATCACCGTACACCATCGTAAGACTTCTTTGAGACTGGCTTCTAAGACGTTAGCACGTATTTGTGGATTTTTTTCGCGACTGATACCGTACAAGGCACGTATCAATTTGATGGGAAGATGATACTGAAGGGACGTCATGTTGATAATGTATGAGACAAGGTCAAAGTGACCAAGGTTTTTAAAGATTTTTTTAGTGATTCATATTGTCATGTCGACGACCAGGACGTGTACAGGACCGGTCCTGCTTCTTGACACCAGTCGTGAAACAAATCGGTACGAAATCGCAAATAATCGGGGGTAGTGGGTTTTAAATCCACGAGTAAATAGGCGTGTGGAGTTTGAGTGGCATAATCGTACGCATGAGTCAGCCAAGGTCTTCCTAACTGTCTGGCTAAGACTTGCACTTGTGATTTATCTCGAGGACTTTTAAACAGGATCACTTAATGAGCATTGAGACTAATGGTACGATGGGCTTTACTTTGTTGAAACAAATTTTGTGTAATGTAAATGACACTGGCATTACGATGATGCCCTTTACGCGTAAACCACAGTTTAATTTCTTCTTCGTCTTCTCCTAACATGTCGTCAAAAATGACCCAATAAGTTTGATTAGGGTCAGACACGATCCCATCGTCTTCTCTAGGAAAACCTTCTACAAACACAATGGAATCACCTTGACTTTCTTGCAAGAGGCTGTATGCCGATTGCCACTCTTTGTAACACCACACGATGCGTTGAGGTGAACGATCGATCAAATGATGTTTATGTTCGATCAAAGGTTTGACAAATTCGGTTTTGCCTGAACCGCTCGGTCCAGCAATTAACATGTTAAAAGGATGACGAAGATACAAGGCTTCCCAACTAGCATGATCTAAGTGTTCCTCAATGACTTTGAATGTCGAGGAGGACGGAGTAGAAATAGCAGTGTTAGCCATAGTAGTGTAGGTTATGGCACTATTGATACAAAAA
This sequence comes from Unio pictorum, assembly GCA_030141615.1. Lineage (NCBI taxonomy): Eukaryota > Metazoa > Mollusca > Bivalvia > Unionida > Unionidae > Unio > Unio pictorum. The sequence goes on from JARLTB010000071.1 coordinate 1,186,237, forward strand.
CAGATAAGACAAGAGGTTTTTATACATTTTTTCAAGATACGTTTATTTCAATGCATGTTTAAATTAGAACAACACGAAAGACAAAAATACATGAAAGTCAAATGGATAAATACAGGAATAAAATACACATGGAAACGATCAAAGTGGCATATAAACAAGTCACTGTACAACATTGTTTGGGTAATGAAGGTGTCCTAGAGGTAGTGTGTAATGTTCTTATAGTCTCCTCTACATGGGGTACAGTCACATAGGTGTCCTCTCGGAAGGGTCTTTGTGGGGGAATGTCCATGACAGTCCTGTCTTGAACAGAATGATTGTCCCCAGTGACAGATTCTTTTTCTTCTTCTGGCACTGTCACTAACACAGGTTTAAAAGTGACTTTTTTCACTCGACAATGAATTTTACGAACAGAACGCTTGGGCATAATAATGGGATGCTTCGTTTGTCCAAGCCTCAAAATCCCAACTTTTCCAGTCACGTACATCTGTCCAGTGAGGGTGTAAATCGCAAGCTACACACACATCTTCGAACACCGCTTCCGTACTTAAAAGTTGACGATTTTTTTTCCTGTAGAGGTCGAGACGTATCCAGATGAAAGCGTAAGGCTTTTAACAGAATGAGTCTCTAGTGGACATTTAAAGGAGTCAACATGCTGTCTTTTTGTAGGTAGCATTCGTAAAGTGTCCACAAGCAATCAACAGGTAAACGAAATCCCAGAAAGCAAGTCACTAAAATACACACTACACTACACGTCGACCCCAATTCATGGGACACAGTTCTTGTAATAAGTGTTCGTAATCCTTCACCGTGTGAATATTCTCATTGATATCCTTCCACGAAATCTGTTTGATCACAAGTGATAAAGGTTGTGGCATGGTCGTTCTATTTTATACTTCTTTATGTCGAGGATCACATGTGTATATTCTGCACAGAATGATTTAAGATCTTCTCCTCCAAAAGCGAAAGTGATTAATATAACGTCTAATTTTTCGTCCCACTGCCGTTCAGGGTAACGGTCAAGAAGGATCAAAACATCTTCAGATGTAAACGAACTAAATTCGTATCTGTGGAAGGTAGACTTGATCCAGAGAAATATATCACGCTGGTTAATTTTTGTCACTTTCCTCTTGTGAATTTCACGACACAAAAGTTCTACAGTCACCCATTGAGATTTTTCTTTAGCACGACCCTGCCAAACGTCCTTGTAGATCTATTCCTGCAATTCGTGTGGTAATCCTTGAATATTATGTTTTAGAGAGGGTTTATATATTAGTCTAGGTTTGTCTCCAACGAAAACTGGTTTGTTAAACGACATGGACCAGTTTTTTGTCACTGTCAGTCACTAGGTCCCACTAAAGATAGGTATTGACAATTCGGAGATCATCGAGCATGTTCCAGGTAAGTGGAATCTTCCTTTTCCCACTCGTAAATGGACACACCACAACTGAAACACTTGACTTTGTCCCCTTCGCCCAAGTAGAAAACTCCGGCTCTGGCTAATTCTTCAGGAGTTAGTCCAGGCAGATAATGTAGCCATTTATCTTTGAAGGTTTGGAATCGCCTTTTAAAGTTGTAGTATTCAGGCCAACTCGAAGGGAACGAATATTCGACTCTCCTCACTTCAGTTCGATGCAGGTACGGTGAAATTCCTAGGAGTCCACCATAACGTGTGGCACCGCTTTCGCATCCCTCAGGCTTGACACGCACAGCATCACTTTCCATGGTAGATATAAGGGTAGTAGTCATAGCAAAGTTTCCACGATATCCTGCTGAATCGCTGAAGTCACAACGTCTGGCATCACTGCGATCGTAAGGTATAGCATCGCACTCTGTAACGCAATTACAATGGTAACCGTAAGAACACTTACAGTTTCCTTCCGGACAACTTCCGTTGCAATGCATAGGTCTTATCCATCCAGTACTTTTCACACTCGGGGAAGGTACATTTGTTTTACAATCCCCAAACATGAATGATGCCTGTTTAAATGGATTCATCTTCTTTTCGCTTAGTCGTTGTAGTTACAAATGAACTATTGGTCTTGGACAATGTCCCTTTTTATATGCTGCCCAATTTCGATGTGACATTACGGTAGAGTGAAGTGATTGGGAAGTCGTACTCTTTTTTGGTACACGATTTGATAGACTTTTTCCAAAGGTCGGTTAACGATTTGGTGTGTGGGTAAAAGGACAATCTTGTGCGGTTCGTGGGTGGTCACTTTAAACGTTTCATCCTGTCCAGACTGTAAGGCTTCTTGTAGCACGTTAAAGTTCACCACTCGACCGGTGCGATAATTGAGAGTCAATCCTTTCACTTTACATTCGGTGTACATTTCTCCTTGTAGGTCTCGGTAATTTTTAGGACCGCCACTTGCAAATCATAGAATCTTGTCGTCGGGATGTTCATCGGTCCAGGCTCCTAAAAGGTTTCCATCGATGACAGGGTTACACTGGTTCGGTCGGTGAATGTAGATGCAACTGTCCGTGTCAAAATACAACACACGATCTCCTAACAGTTCTAACACTTCCTACAATTTTAAGCGAGCGTGGGCTGTCACGTAAGCCGCAATGATGTCATTGACTAAGATTAACTCCTCACGAATGACGTCCACGTGTTTCATGTATTTGGTTTTGTCGTGAATCATCTGGAAGTAGCGAGAAGGTTCGGACAAATATTCCGTCTTGGGTAAAGACGGTCGTTGTGCCATTTTACCCCACAAGCAATTTAACATCACTTTGGTAAACGATCGCCTTCCTTCGTTTTTCTCGATGTGGTCTAAAGTGATGCCTTCCTGCTCCCGATATTTTTCTTTGAATATCTTTTGGTCTTTGGGATTGTGGCACCAGGAAGGATAACCTCTAGCTTCTTGTTTTAGTTTTAAAAGGCATCCAAAAATCTGCCAAAATTCTTTTCTGTGTCTCGTCGTCCTTGCGGTATTGTTGTGTCTTGGCAAAATGGTAAATTTCGTACACTTCGAACATTTGGTATCCCAGGTCCAGAGCTTTAAACAATTCCACGCTAACCCACGTTCCTGTCAAGGCGCGTTCTTTCTGGTTTCCTTTGGCAATGGTAGAGGTAAAACTGGATGGTACAAGTCCGTAGGAGGCAAGACTTTGCATTTGATCAATCCTTCGTACTGTCGAATGTGGTCCAGGTCAATGTGTTCTGTCATCAATTGTGGATGCCCTACCTGAAAGTGATAATATCTGGACACGTAAGGATACAGCGAACACACGTCCAAGTATCTGATTTCTTCTCCCTTCTCCTCGTCCGCCTAGTACAGCAAACAGGTGGCATTCGTTCGTCCTCCGTACAAACTATCCCGGGGTTCAGAAAGTCTACCAACTTGTAACTTTCTACGAAGCGTTTAAACCTGGGATCGGTTTATAAACGCTGATCGTACTCGTGTTCCCACATTTCCACTACCTGGTATCCTTGCTGTTCTAACTTCAAACGTCACTGATAAGTTGTCTGGTACAAGTCTTCCATGGTCCTTTGTAAAAACTGATTTTTGGTGTCACGTTGAGGGTAGCACATGCGACATTCGTGAAATAATCATCCGTTAAACTCGTACACGATCTGAGGGTTTTCTAAGTCCCAACCACCGAATACGTTCCGATGGTCTTTTCGCCTCCTCCTTTGCGAGCGTGTTGGATTCATTTATCTTCCTTGTCGCACAAGTAATGTAGCCAACGTAGGGCTTTGACCGAGTATTGACGTTTGACAAAGTTCGTCGTTTGAGGACTGATGACAGCTAGATTATTTTCAGGCATGAAGCGTTTTCGGTACACTAAGGAACATGCTTTGGCAATGGTACAAGCTTCTTTCAAAGGATCGATCCCTCCGTGTTACAAGAACAATTCACGGAAATTTTCCACAGCAATGTCGTAAAATGTCCACGTCAGATCGACAGTACTTTAACATTTCTTCTTGAAAGTCAAAGGGTTCCGAGTCGTGAGTCTGGTACCAAGCAAAGAAAGATTCTCGTTGTTCAGTGCGCATGTTATCGGGTTCGTAGTCGTCAGCCTCAAGCAAATGGGGTAGAACGGCATGTTGATTGGCTTCGGTATTGAAAAAGTGTGGAAAAAAACCTTTGGCGATTTCTGTCATTCCAAACGTTTTAGGCATGCGACTCAAAGGCATGGCCAAGTAACAAATTGAATCTTTAAACTGTACTTGTCCTACTTGCATAGAAATGATTTTGGCTCCGTTTAAAGTCACTTGAGGACGTTCGGTACTTTTTTCCGCATAGTATCTGAGCAGAAATTGCCCATCGTACCCCGAGAAATTGTGAGCCATGACCGTGGCATGGCGATGACAACCTTTGTAGCGTTTGATGTCTTCTGGACTCCACATTTCGTCGATGGGGTTTAGGATCCATTGGGCAAAATCGGCTAGCGTGTTTAATCCTCAAAAGATTTTTTTCATGTCCTCCAGGAATCTTGCTGCAGTGAGGGTAATGAGTTAAGATAGGTTCTTGGATGCACTTCTTGCACGCACGGTGAGCCACGCAGAAATTAGGAATGTGAATACCAGTCTCTTGCATGCATTCGAAATCAAAAAAGATAAAATTCCCTTTCTTCTGGGTATCTTCTGGTTGGGGTTGATATTCTTGAATGAAGCATTAGTGCTCCAAGTCCACGATTTGGTGACAAATGTGACATCGTTTCTTCCCTCGACAAACGTGAAATTTCGCATTACTGGTACGTATGCCTTGTCCACAAGTAGGGCACAATCTCAGAAGCTGACAAGTACTTTTCTGCTGTGAACCTTGCATCTTCAAATGTTGTTGGTAACAGGTAAGAGTGACAAAAGTGCGCTGACAAACGGCAATGCACTCGTACTTGGCCTTTGTCCAGACAAGGTTGAGAGGCCAAACATACCTCACATTTCGATCCATAATGCTTGTGTTGTTCTCGATTGTTATAACCATAGTCACATTTTTCACAGTAGTAACTGTATCCCATGAATCCAGTGATATTGGTAATGGTATCAAAATGACCATCGTGATGATAGACGTGAATGTATTTTCCGTCTTTGAAATCGTGGCCTCGAAACAAAAGAGGACCAAGCACTTCTTGAGGGTGTACTTTCAAGGTGTAATGTGGAGCCAAGGCACCTTGCAATTTTTGCATTTCTGGAATATCGCAAGGGTGTCTTTGGATATCCCTGCTTGCTGTAACAGGAGTTCTGCTTCACTTCGTTGTTTGGCTCGGCCCAATTTTCAAATAGTTTTCCAGGTTCTTTTCCATTCTATCGTTTCGTTCTTGTTGGCATACGTTTCTCCTACGACGATGGCACGGGTTAAACACATCTGGTCTTGAGGATTGTTAATTTGGACGAGGCTTTTTTTTGGTACTGCGAAGGCTGTTCACCAATAACACTTTTTTGCGTTGTCCGGTCCCCTGAGGAAGAGACACGTGGGTCATGAACAGTGTGGCTTTTCCGTCTTCGATGTGAAACTTGTTGTTGGATTGTTGCACATGTTGAATTTTGTCGATGACTTTGGAAGGTGTTAATTATGATGGGCTACTAAACTCGATCCAAACAGGAGACTTCAAATTATCGTGATGAATAGAAAGTCTCAAACGATCGTCTTCTTTGGCTTGACATTGCTGTTTCAGTGCAGTTAACATAGAATCCCACACCTCGGACCAAACACGTACTATTTTAATAGTGATGGCAAACATCATGTACTAATTTTGTCTATCCTTGAAATTCAGGGACGGTGTCTTTATAGCACATGCTGTGCCCCTAGTATTTGATTATCATCAGAAATGGCGAACATACCAACTTTTAGAAGTGTTCATTTGTTAAACAAAGGCTTCTTACGAAAACAAACAAAACCACATATGTTCGCTAAACTACTACCTCTAACTAACCGAGAGTCTCCCTCAGGTTAGTTAATTTTGTTACTGTGATGAATTGTATAGACCATATAGAGAACCTCCAGACGCATTTCACGATGCATTTGACACTAGTGCTACTGGTAGTGGTATCTCAAGCCCTATTTGAGGAATTGGTATTGTTACCTGTCCTAATAACGTTCTTTCCGACATAGCAAAATTTAAAGCCTCATAATAGGAAAACGAGCCAGAAATAATTTTCTGAAAATCATTAATGAAATCGCTGATATTTGTCATAGATTATTTCAGGTGGTATCATGGATATTAGCATTAACCGGGAAGTTATCAATAAATTCGTTGATGGTTATAATAGCGACTAGATTTCACCATGATTATATATATATATATATATATATATATATATATATATATATATATATATATATATATATATATATATATAATAAATACGATGATCATGCATCAACGACACTATAAACCTGTAATGGTCAGAGTAACGAAATTACGATTGCCAATGTATCAAGCAAACCTACCGTGACGGTCTGGTATTGTTATTCAAGGGTTCGTTGCAAAAATGGCTCTCAAAATAGCTCCGTTTGCAAAACAATTCTTTATATAAGCTAATAGTGCTTTTGGTGTAAAAACTCCTGGCGCTACTGGTAATGTTCCTGGTAATGCCTTCGCTGCATTCAAAGATAGACTACCACGATTAATACGAAAAAATCCACCACCAGTAAAATTACCCAGTACGGAATTTATGTCCGTGAATGTCAGTAAAAATAATGAATCAAGCCGCGGATCAAACCTAGCAGCATTGATGAATCAAGTATCTGATAAAGTACAGAAAATACTACAGCAAATTTAATAGCCTGAAATGATCTTTGTATTCCTTCAATAAGGTCAGCTCGATGTTAAAATGTAAAAAAATATATAAACTAAAATGTTTAAACGTTTGTCTGACCCAGCATTCGACATCGACCGGTTCTCAAAGATCAATCGATACGCGATTCTCAATTGTATTCGTATGACGCCAGACAACCAAATCAACGTGGAAGTATCAAAATTCAAGTTCAGGATACAAGTAGATAGTTCTTACATTCTGAAGCGTTTATTGAAGTAGAAGGTGAACTTGTAACAAATGTGTCAGTTGATACACCATACGCAATTACTTTAAGAGTTGGTTTCGTTAATAACAGAATTATGGCACTGTTTGATATCGCTATATATATGAAAACTTGAATCAATTCAGAAAAATATCGACGTTTCCACAACAATAATGGGTTAAGGGATACAAGATCAGCCGTCCCATTTGTGATGCTTGCTAAGGATATAACCACAAATGCTGGTCAAGCTGAGTATATTAAAGTACGGGCAACACGAAATACTTCATCCGATTCAACACCAGATGATCGACCAGCTAATGCTTTTGATATTGTAAAAGGCGTTATCAATACCTTAGAGTTTGCCAAACGTACATCAATGTTGTGAGGAGCGTGTAGAAGATTTTTATGTGCGATTCCACCGTATCTTATATCTAGATATTGTAGAAAAGGTATCTTTGGCGCTAAACATATAGTTGTACTCGTAAGAAAACGTGATAAAAATGATGTAATCTGGTGAGGTGCTGTTGTTGCTGAAGGTAAAGTAAATATAACAAAACTCTCATTGTGGATGATTGTAATGATTCCATACAGAAATTATTGTCATTTATGGATCAAGGTGGTAAAATCAATATTGTCATTGTTAACAGTGATTACAGATCATATTCAAAGTAATGTTCGATGTGTATTTACTGGCATATTGCATCACAACAAGGTGTTTATGCGCCACGAAATGATTTTTTTTGTTTACAAAATACAAACCGATTATTCTCTCGAGAACTTAGCCATTTGCTATTTGACCAACTTAGAATTACCGACGTTTATTTAATAATAAACGGAAAACAAGATATATTGTTAGATTATACCTCAAACCGCGTTGCACGTGCATATCATCGCGTGATGACATGTATGGGACGTGATCAGACTATAGGTACTAGCTTACAAATATCACAATTAGATTTTACAAAACTGTATCCAATTAAATTACGTTTCGCTGGCACATCTTGATTTAACCAGACAAACTGTTGTTGATATACACTTTAGAGCTCACGTAGGTTAAGTATCATCTGAAGATTACAGAGCCATCGCTGTTATACTCAGCGACAACTCGATGTTACTTGAAGGTGCAGGTAAACGAATGAGAGTAATTGTTGCACCAGTTGAGTAAAAATAATATTGTCCAAATTTGATCATTGTAGATATTTTGAAGGTCATATCACCACGTAAATATTACTCGGACTCCCGGTCAGATTATAAAACTACAAACCACGTCAGTAAAAAAGTCCTGCACTACAACAACGCTTACAAAGGACCAAATTACAGGTGGTGAGAATAAGTTGTCACTGACACAACTCCAGCAGAAAAAAATACAATGGACAAGACTGGAATAAGAATTACTTTTTCTGCAGGTGTTATTTCAGATATAACTAAATCAGGTGAAGTGGAATAACTCCACTCCTAGCGACAATACCAGCATTAATTGCAGCCGCGGACCTTGCTGTCACAAAAGCGGCCGCCGTTTGGGGCTGTCGGGTCAGCCGCAGGAATGGCATTACATAAAGGAACAGGAAAATGATTTAGAAAAGTGGATAAGTTCTGATACTTGAAGAGTCATTTATTGGTACGGAAAAGATATGATATTTCCAGTTATCGTTTAATAAGATCAAAGTCAAATTTTGATTTAAACTATTTGTTAAATAGTATAAAATTACGTAAATTAGCATAAGATTTATAGTATAGAACTATATCCGTTTGAACACATATACGTAGAAAATGCACTGATTGGGACCATCTTCCTGTGAATGATACGACATTGTAAATATCGGGAGCAGACGACTTAGTATTTCCAATCAGGTACATACATGTGTAGCTGCATATCGTTCCCTTCGCTGAAAATGGACTTGTCCATGAATTCAAATGGCTGGCGAGCAAGGTCGTTTATTATATTTAAAACGTCTGTTTGGAATGAAACACGCAGAAGGTAAAGGTGTTAATACTCTCCTTGACTTATTCACGTTTGAAATTATAAATTAATGAATGTTAAATTATGTACATCTATCTATCTATCTATCTATCTATCTATCTATCTATCTATCTCTCTCTCTCTCTCTCTCTCTATTTATCTATCTATCTATCTATCTATATCTATATATATATATATATATATATATATATATATATATATATATATATCTATCTATCTATCTATCTATATCTATATATATATATATATATATATATATATATATATAAATAATGTTTTCTATGTTGTAACTTATTCTATGTTGTAGCTTATGTGAGAACAGAGTAGGAAATACCACTACTTTACTTATGCACACTCTAATATGCGGAGATTCCGCCTATAAATTATTGGACAATTGTAAGCAATGAAAAAAAGAGAAATGTTTACTGCCATCTAAACGAAATTTGAACCATTTGCGAAGATACAGAAATGTTTATGTTTAAGCATTTTAAACTGTTGAGATATTACTAACATTAACCTCTCATGCATGATTATAACATGTTGACCAAACTTGATATATGTTTGAAAATGTCCCATGGATCTGCAAAATTCCTTTAACTGCATTGCCATGAATGTTAGACACACTTAAGTATAACGTAGATGAAGCACTTCACTTAACAGCTATAGCCTAGTTAAGGGATTATCGAATTACAATTCAGCGCATAACTTGAAGTACCTTTATGTAAAACTGATGTTTGTTATATTGGTAATTCTTTACGCAGTCTTCGAGATAAGATATATATATATATATATATATATATATATATATATATATATATATATATAGAGAGAGAGAGAGAGAGAGAGAGAGAGAGAGAGAGAGAGAGAGATAAGTGCTTAAAAGACTCGAATGAAAAGAATCTTGCTGTCTAAAACATGATCGGAAGAATCGGGAAGAAGTACAAAGCTTGTGGATGTTTCAAACACATTGTTATATATATATATATATATATATATATATATATATATATATATATATATATATATATATATATATATATATATATATATATATATATGGACAATTGGACTAATTGCTGACAAATGATGAGATAAATCTGACTTCTATTTGATTGTCAATGATCAGGTTTGTATCATTGCAAAACTGCAAGAATTCTGACGGTTAGTATTTAAGTTGTTACGTATTACCTCCAACCACAAATTTAGATCTTTTCTGCAATTATGCGTGTTAACACGTGCTGATAGGGTAGTCTTTGATGATATTGCCAACATATGCTTTATAATCAGAAAGATCATTAAAAAAACATGTTCATCCACACTATTAATATCTACTGCAAGGCAGATTATATATATATATATATATATAACAAAACACAAATTAAACATGGCTAGCATGCTTTCATCACAAATATGTATCTATATCAAAATGTATAAATATCATATGGTGATACAGTCGGGATTGTTCATTTAAAGTCAAGAGTAATTTAGGTTTTTATAGGCCGACACAGTAATGTCTCCTTTAATACGATGCTGGAAATTAAATATATTAAGCCGTACAAACTCAACTAGAAAATTCTTAACTTAAAATGTCCGAACGTTTGACATATATAAATCATTGCTTGAGATCAATTCTGTACTCTCTGAGTTAATCTAAAACTTAAAAATCACCGGCACTAAAATATTCAAGACCGTGAAAAGAAGTTGATTCGTTTTGGTTCTAAAACAAATATAATCAATTCTCAGCAGCGATTTAAGAGTTTTAGAACGAGATGATTAAGGTTTTAAAAGAGTTTAAACTGGTATTAGCATTCTGGTTGCTTTTTTATATAACATGAATCAAGTTTTTTAATGCAAGAAGAATTTCTGAATGAAAACATGTAAAATCCGAAAAGAGAGTAATCTTCCTGCTTATAAGCTTACAAGAATATGTTGGATTATTGATAAACATTCCTGTATGCGTATTTACTATAGACAGTGTCACAAAGTTCAGATTTATCGTCACAAATAGCATCATTGCCACTTTCGGGTACTACTTCTAGCCATAAACATCTTTGAGAGGCTTAAATGACCGGTGTCATCAAGTTCATATATTATATATGAAAGGTTATCACGCCGGTTATACAATATATCAGTATCATAAACTATCGGATATAATACATAATCTACAGCCACAACATCTCTAATGACACTTTGTAGAATGTACATAGTGAGGTCCATGATTTATAGTGATAAGGCTCCAAATATATGCCAGTAAAGCTTCATCAAATGGTTTGACTGAGTGAGTGCGACTTTTCAATAAAGAAGGGAGCGAATCTTTTTAGATAATGAATTAATTGAAAGGTATTTATTTGACTAAACTATATAAAGAGTAGATGAAGGCCGACACTTTTGACATTGGAGAATTTCTAATAATAATGTGTATGGACTGTTCCTTAAAGAACTCTAAAGTATTATATTGTTGATGTTTATTTTATTTGTTATAGTAAGATTCTGATATTTTCCTTAGCGAGTAATTTGTGTTGTATTAATTTATTTTCAAGAGCGAAGCCCTCCTTGCTGATTGAACATTTTAATTCTGTTGCAGCAATTTTGGTAATTCAGATGTAAATTCCACAATACTCCCCAGCGGGCATGATTGTTAAGATGTAGAAAGTGTTTTAGTCTTATCAACGAATTAACGTGTCCTGCTATTATTTAGGTATTTTAGTAATCCCATCTTCTAATCCTGATTGTGTTGCTTTCAATCAAACATCAATATCAGTGACACATTCTCTTTTCTTTGAAGGCACTTATAGTCATGTGGTACGATTTAGTTTTCATTCTTAAGTAAAAGTATCATTATCATCTGCTGTAGCTATGCTGTCATGATGTACAAATTTATTTTTAATAGTAGTCATACCCCAGTGTCTACAATGAACACAAAATAGAATTACAAGTGCAAGACACATCTTTTTCATATGCTCATTTATTTGCCTCCGTTAACAAGAAATTGTCAAACTCATCCAATAGTTTCCGCTATTAAACACCTTTTTAATACACTAGCGTGCATGCCATGTGTGCCTAATAGTGTAATAGGAATCAATCATGAACACTCGTGTAGTAGACGCTCACCGTTTCGGTTGATTAAATTTGTTTCTGAATGAACTAAAACAGACGTTTCGTGGATTGCCACATATCAGCTGCTTTGCCACTTTCCGAGTTGACTTTTGTGATACGATTGCTCGAATATGGCTAGCTATAGACACCAGACAGGGTCATTACAAATAACATGCACGTGACAAGACATAAAGGTGTCTTTTTTAGCTGGTAATAAGAATGGCAAAACTATATTTAGTTTTGCATAATGAATTTCCTCAAAATGTACTTTTCCAGCTTGATGACACATTTCGAAATTGTGCTGTAATATCGACTATATTCCATGTACAATTACATCCTCCTTACTGCACTCAAATTAAAATAAACATCATATTATATGGCGTCGTTAGATAATTGCAACGGAAAGTACGTTATATTATTCCCACATTATGATATCAAACAGTCAGTGATAGAAAAGGACCACACTTACAGATTTAATCAATCTGATAATTTTCGATGCTCTTAATGTAGAATTAGCACAGATAAATCCAGACCATAATCACGACATTTCGAAGAATTGACATAACTACCAATATCAATTCATTCAAGATCAAATGTAAAAGTTGTTGCAATGAGCATACATGACTCCTCATTTTAGTTGTATGTAGACAAAAAGTCATTTTCTTTGGAATGTTATGTCTAGAGCGCGACTAAGTTCAAATTTATCTTCGAGGAGTTATGGGAAAATTAATAATGTTGCTGTGTACTGATGACTCTGCCTTTGTGTATTTGCTTTGAAATATGACATATATTTAGTTATTTTGTTTCTTGTGGGTGTATTTTTATGTATATTATTTCGGCTTAGATAGAATTTAAAAAATGAGCATATAATCAAAAGGTTAATGTATTTGTACGATAAAATATGAACTCGCTTTGTCGCATGGATATAATGCACTCCCAGTGCAGAGCAGTATTTCTATCCAAACACCTCGTTCGTTTTTTCGCAAACAACACAGTAACACGGTTAGTGTTATTTACAACGGCAAAGTGCATTGCTTAACATTGCACATCATTCCATTATAAAAAGGAACTCGAATCGAGTACGGGGAACGTTGACAATGTCATGACGATTCGTGGAAGAGCTAGATGATGATGCTCTTGCCAGATCATCTGGACCATTTACAATGTTTGTCAAGGATGAATCTTATAATGCACGCACTGCTAGTACTGATATGTAAGCTGTATCCGTTGGACTTAATAATGATTTTAATAGCGTATTTGCACAGTGTCAAGGCAATCAGCAAGCAGACTTATGATCTTTGTGTTTAATAATCCTCAGTCACATATTTAGGTTTTGTAGAGATGGTAGCAAGGTTATTTTGTGTGGTCCAACATAGTCAAATTAAACAAAAAGGACACAATATTTCGAGGTGCAGGTGCTCTGCTGATAACTGAGGATGCATGTGTTATCTCATTCATTGACAACACAAAACCAACTGTCGTTTTCGTAGTCGAGACCCGCGTCAACGGTGTAATTTCATACAACAGATTCTAATCAAAAAGCCGATATTGTGGGACGGTTTACATGGCAAAACATTAATCCACGTACATGTAGTCGTAACGCAACAAAGTGCGGGTGTGTGTCCCTTCAAACGGCAGATATAGCTGATTACCAAAACTTGTAGTGAGATTATATTTGACACATGATGGTTTTGTTTTGATGTTATTAGGAATTCTCTGAAGACATTTTGCTTGAATATACATAGGTCATTCATTTAATGTTAATGTCAAAATGTGTGGTCTTATGTATAATTACCTTATAGTTAAGTCTCAAACTACAATGAGAAGGGTTTCATGTGGCCAAACAAAAGAATATATAGTTGATATTAAATTCAATAACAGAAGGTGACGGAATTGCAAAAGGCTCCTGAAATGCTTTCTTTCGTTGTAGCCATTCAAATCGTTGTTAACATTAGCGGCTCCAGTTATTACAATGCTGCGGTAAATATAGTTGCTAGAACAGCATTAGATAATTGCTATAAATTTAGTCGTTGTGGATAAAGGCTTACGATTGCCTGGAATTAGTCGTAAAATACCATCTGGATAAGGTCTACGGTTACGCAATACGCCATGCGTCTATTACCCATTCATAATTTACTCGTGAAGTTAAATCGGATAAGCATTTTCTTGGTGTTATTATTATTCCATGCATGCATATAAATCTGAAACCCCATTGCTAAACTAGATTTGACAGTATAACCTGGTAGTCAAGGGTTGTATACGTGGTAATCTCTAACCATTGTATTGTATTATTGTCTCTCGACTATTGTGGACGTGAAGCACCATTTGAAGTTATAATCCTCTACCATTATATTACAAGGCTGTACCAAATAAGGTTGATTCTGCGGCCCTTTACATGATTATCCTGTTATCAAAGTGTTGCAATAGCTTGGGCTAAATAAATGTTTCTGAAGCTCAATTCTGCAAACGCTTACGGATTTTACCTTATGGTACGTTTAAAAGTATGTTAAATGTATATTAATATATCCATACGTTTTTCAGCTACGCTCGGTTCTGATGTGAATCTAAGTAAGAATGCTTATAAACTTTAAAATCGAAATTGTTAATTACAAACATCAATCTTCTTCATAAATATATTGTTATGAGGTCAAAAACGCTCTGCTACAAAATAAGCTGGAACACTGAAAACATTATCTGGTACGTCGATCAAAAATATTGTTGATGTTAATGATCCTACAACAAAACGATGCCTGGATGAACAAATCGCAAACTATTGCAACTAAAACAAATTTTTGACTTATATTAAAAAGTCTATCATTTGAATAACGCTAATCACCCATATTTTGGTGCGCGTGTGCACAGCATATTTAATAATCAAACCCGGGTGTTTAAGGGATGCAAAAATGGTATCCATGATGGATAATTATTAATACATGACTACCGAGACAACAATTATTGTTCTCTCGTTGTTGTCTTGATCCGGTGTTTCAGTTTAAGATTTGATTATTAATATTGTAAGTAATTGATTCTGATCATGAGGTTTGCGGAACTAACCATCAAAGTGGTTCGTGACCCACAAAATAGTATGATTCACTTCCGCTTGTTGTTACCATATCATCGTATAAAATTAAACATAATTGTTTTAAAAGCAAAATATAAATTAATCATTGGCACCACGATGATGTATAACCACCATCTAGAGGCCAGATGATACTAATTGCATTAGATCGTCAAATTAACCCATTGTTAATGCACCTTCAACAGTAAAACCAAGAGTATTACTACAATTAAGAGGTGGCATTTAATGATAAACCCACCTCGTTCACGTTTACCAACGAATATGTTACACCAACATTGACAAAATTGAGACACAAAGATCTTGACTGTTATTCTCTAAGAGCTAACTCTTTTAGGTAACAGTTCATGGGCGAAGAAAAATCTAAATAATTTCAGATGTCATTCAGTGTTCTAATCGGTATGATCATGAACGAACAATTACCGCAAATTTATATATTAATGAGAAGGACATGCCGCATGTCAGATTGAAACCATTTTATTTTAGGACAAACCAGATGAATAAATCATATAGTAAAAAAACGTTAATATATATATATATATATATATATATATATATATATATATATATATATATATATATATCCATACATTAGACGTTGCAATAAAATGTGTGTCAGGATGGCAAATATATTTGAAAATACAATGTCGATATCACCATGTGTTTAGGAAGAAAGGAGATAAGAAAAATGTATAGACGACATCTATAGTGTATGCCAAAGCATATGCAGTGTATTGCAATGATTTAAACTAAACTATCCGTCCTCCAAATAAACGTACGGATGTATGTAGGTATTTATCAATGAAAGTATGTATGTATGTATGTATGTATGTATGTATGTATGTATGTATGTATGTATGTATGTATGTATGTATGTATGTATGTATGTATGTATGTATGTATGTATGTGTAAATATTGTCTCAAAACAGTTACAAGGGGAAAATGCAATGAAACTATTGTTTGATAACCCATTTAGCCAGCGGAAATAATACTTTTCTTCGCCTTAGCTTATTGATTCTAAAGCGCTGATTTTAATAACAAAACATTTTATTTAGTCAGGAATCCAGGATTTTGAGAGACTCATAAACTGTTACGTCGCGCATAGACACACAACAGCTCTTGGACTCAATTTTTAACGACTCTATAAACTACTGGATCATTATATTTGCCAAGTCTCTGATAAGGATCCCATTTTAAAAATAACAGATACTTCTGTGGATACAGATTCGTTAATATACATCTTAAAAAACAGGGAATCTTAGGATCCTTTTCCTGTCGACAATGAATGATTGTCGTTTGTCATCTTTATTAGAATAACATAATCAGTAGTAAAAACAGGGTCCAGGTGGTCAATATCTTCCTTGTGATCAATTAGAGAAAGCGAAAATGACCTCATCACACGATTTATCGATTCAACTGTCAGCTGACGAAATACGTTCATGATCAACATGATTCTCAACATATTTCGTTGTGTTCCCTCTAGTGCCTGTCAACCCGGATGTAAAACAAAGAACAACTTTCTGGCACAAACAATGCCTTTAGTTTTAACTGGATTAACCGCAATTTTGACTTCCGCTAGGTCATTGCCGATAAAACAAAATTGAATGGTCCCACTTTAACGGCTGATGAAACTAATTCTGGTGACCAATGTACACAGGCGATGACATTAGCAAATCTGCACTCTTCCCCCTTAATAATAATAAAATAGTAACTAAAAATAAATGTCTCGGAGAAGTTCCAGTGGCTTTGAAAAGAAATAGAGATATGTTTGGCTGAATCATTATTAAGTGAATCAGAACCTTTCGACACAAAGGTTCATAATTATCATTAAAAAATATGAAGACATATTTTACTCAACAAATTTATAAGATTTTAAATAACTATGCCATTTATATGTTGCTTATTGTTCAAAGTGTAGCGGTCGTAAATAATATACCATTTCTTTTGCAATTAGTGCTGGTAGGACGAGATAAGGATTTCTGATCATTCCCATTAGAAACGTGATTTCTTTAAAGTCAGAATAATTAGTTGTAAGCGAGACTAAGATGGCTTTTCCAAACAGGCTGTTGAGTTTTTACTACAAGCGAAACTGTGACGTATGAGTTTCCTAAACGTTAGACCTTTTGCTCGTCAAAGTAGGTCTTGAAGTCACTATGACCAACTCTTAAATTATTCAGTTGTAAAGAGTTGTCTGTAGGCATCGAATTATTGATACAACTTCTTGGCTAAGCACCACCCATCAATTACTTTTATATTTCGTAATTTTTTTGTATAGGTCCTAACAATATGTCGATATGCCACATTTACCAACTTCATGTCAATTATATAAACACATCATAATCATCATTTTGTTCTATTGAAAGGAAAACGTAGACTTCGTGATTTATGCCAGTCAGGAATAGAAGAGTTCAACGCTTTCTTGGCTGTTTAACATTTTCAGCATCTTTTTTAGGCAAAATGAGAAAATTGTATATGCTGATTTTTCTTAAAAGCGGATACTAACTTAATATTTCAAATAAAATCAACACACCTGTGTGTAAAGAGTTGTGTGTTCCACTTGTCAGCTCTATTTTATTTAATATAACCTGAAATTCCCTTTCTTCATCTATTTTTAATCGTTTTGTATCTGCATTAGACTCTCATCACCTTTTTATCTGTCTCCCATTCTTATGTTTGCAATTATATTTCACTTTGCCCTTCTCCTTCCTTTTCAGAACCTCATTTCTCTTTCGTCTTTCTGCAATTGCATTTGCAAGATTTCTCTCTTTGTTCGTCTGGTGGCATTTGTCTCTCTTCTTTCTCATTCTGAAACTGATGTATTCTTATCTTTCTGTCCCACATGTGTTTAATTTCAGTTATATTACTTTCATTTCAGAGCCCGATATAGGCTTAAGTAATTAAACCCCAATGTGCATTAAGACATTTGTTCCCACCAAATATTGAGCCAAAATATTTGTCATTTCTAGCTTAGTTAGCCATATTTTTCTCTCATCGTATCACCAATTGTTTTTAATACGAATAAAATCCTTGATCACCCAGTAACATGCTTTCAAACAATAGTAAACGGTTTCCTGTATTATGGACATGAACTATGTGATTGTTATTATATTGTTTACTTCGACACCAAAAATTAAGTTCACATCTAATTTATTGCTCTGATTTAGCTGTGCCCTTCCGCGTCCGTTAGTCTGTTAATGTAGAATCAATGGTGGTGACAGGCATATTAATTTGCCTGGAGTTATTTAAAGATATTATGCTCAAAACCAAATCGTATTGACCATAATCTATTTCGCTACTTGTCTGCCTAATATCTTTATTATTTATTTGTTGCATTATCACTAGTTCCACCGGCTATAATTCAGTTTTAAGAACCCCAATTTAGTTTTGTTCCTTCAAAGTCTCCAGTGATGATAAGATGGAACATGGACAACAGTTGATGACGGTTTCAACGTTATGATGTTTGTATTCTTGTTACATTTTTCAACTGTTAATAATATAAATGTTTCTGATAGAAAGCGTCCGATTTGAAATAATATGTGAAATCTGTAAGCACACTTGACTAATGTTGGAATCGGGGAACATAAAAGATGGCAGTGTGATAACTAATTTCGATTGGTGATGCTAAATCAGGTTTATTCAAAATGAGGGATAAATCACACAGAAATCTGCTGAGTGAATATTTGTGGCTAAAGATAAGAGTGCATAGTTATCGTATAATGACATGCATGTGAAGTTCTTATCTTCGTGTAGTATAATGTTATGTTGCACGGTACCTATATTATGACTGATAACATAAACATTAAATCGTGCTGATGTGCAAGGATAAGGAACAGTTTGGGTTGAGTTACATGTTTGCGTCTACCATCATGTTGTGTTATATGATATTACTTCAATATAACAAGTCGTATCTGCCCTAATCTACGAGAAATGAACCGTGTAATATGGTATAACCTGACGTACTTTTCGAGAGGTGTCCGCTGGAAGGAGTATGACCATAACTGAAGAATTTCAATTTCTAAACATAATTTTTTTAAAAATCTGTAAGTTCTACACCTCATCCAGTTTTTATCCAGACGTCTAAGAAAATATTTATTACAATGTCTAATCAACTGTTTAGTGTATCTCTAAGGACGATGGGTGTAATAATTGGTAAATATACCATAATATATAATGTGATACGTACGACCCACTAAAATGTGATGTGAGATTATGTCGACACTAAACTACCCAAAGAAGAAGAAACATAGTTTCAGAAGCAAATTGGTTTTATTAAAACAAATGAACATTAAAGTTCACACATGCAAATATAACTTACATTGGTCTGCAGATATGTAAACTTAAACTGATATGTAATCCGAAATCGCAAGAGAGAGAGAGAGAGAGAGAGAGAGAGAGAGAGAGAGAGAGAGAGAGATACATGTTACGGATTATCTAGAATATGTACGTCTATGAATATAATTAATGTAAAAAAATAATTTCGGTGTGTTGATTGGTATATGAATACAAATATTTGTTATATACATAGGGCAGAGATATAATACATATGTTTTTAGTCGTCAATATCTTCAGGCTTCAGAAGAGGCATTACCAATCCTCAAGTCCTAACACAGATAATGGGATGCATAATTTCCACAGTGATTGTTGCAAACATAATGTGTTTTATATTTTTTGTTTTGTGTTTTGTTTTCTACCATGTCACTGCTTACTGATTTATGTTTCACTTCAGGCGACCTTTTAAGAGTCATATGTCCATAAAGACGAACGAATATTGCATGAATTGTTTGTTAACACATTTTAAACGATCCTACTGGTGTAATATATAAAACTTTCGTTATGCGTTGAAATATAAATAATTAAATAAATCGTTTTGTTGGCAAAATAGATATTCCACCTACGAACATGATATATGCGAGTTTCTAATATAACGACATGTTCAGTTACAAACACTCAACATCAAAGTACCTGTAATAATCTGAGTCACTGAATTGCCTGCTAAATGTAAAACCACGATTTTACCTTCTTTTTGAAATATTTTACAAAAGTGCGAATTATGGAATACGATTAATATGGGCATCGTTTTTGTTCAGTTCCTTATAATTACTAATATTTCATCTACCAGTAAATTGGTGATAGAGAACAAGTGGAAAGTGTTGTGGTAATCAAACGTAATGCCTTGAAGTCAAACACAGTACTTGCGTGTTACGTACTTAAGTTCAAAAGATCTATATTATTAACCTAAGTTTATAGTCTACTAATAATGGATGTACATCAATAATTCATATTTTCATAATTTTCACTAGAGGGGAAAAACTTGTCATGCAAATAATTACCATGATTTGGTTGCAGTAGTATTTAAAATTTTCATGTCAGGAAAAACCATACTCTTTAATCCAATAATCTACTGAAAGAGAGAAACTTAAAATTAAACTGGTATTCAACCATGTGGATGTTCCATCTTCCAGTCATTACCTCAACGTTGCAGATTTCTCTGTAAAAAGAAGTTACAATTTGCATTTAAAATTGTGTTCATAGCAGAAACGTAACAAAGTACGATCTTTTCTCCTTTTCTCATTGCCATATAAACTTTACAATTATAACACTTACCATAAACATATTCGCCGTTGAAAATTACAAACAAACGAGAGAGAGAGAGAGACAGGGGGGGGGGGGGAACATAATTGTTAGCATATACAACAAATAAACCGTTACATAGTAACCTTATTCTGTATTTTACAATAACCTTTTGCGTTAAATACCCAGTAATAAAATATATAACCAAATATAACAAGCAGTCAATTATCTCTCAACGAATAGCATATTTGTACTTACTGAATATTCAAGAGTGTTTTCCTTCATGGGTTACACAAATGCTGAGGTGAATCTCTATATTATTAGCAGATGATATTAAGAAAAGAAGAAGCAACTCATCAAACAAATTAAAGGAGCCTTGTGATTTCTCATATGCACATCGACAGATAATGACCATAGTACGCGCACAATTTCACACGTAAACATCAGAAAACTGGTGATCAGTTGCATTCATTCGATTCTGTTATGCAGGTATTTATTATCGATGCAATATAAATGTAGTTTCCAAAAGCTTTCATTCTTACTCGTTACTAAGAAATTATGAAAAACGGATCATCACTCCCGATCCGTCTTGAATAAAACAATACGCGCCCCCCCCCTGAAAAAATAGCGGATGTGACGTCATTGGTGACACTGTGTACACACTGGCATTGTTGATAATGTTTATGGAAAACTCACCCCATAGAAACCTCTCCCTCGGAGAAGGATCATATATCTAATTCGAAAATGTCGCTACGTGGTTGTTGAGTCTTTATTGTTGTCTATATTAACTTAATAACTTATTAAATCTATACAATTTGCAACTTTTCAACTTTTCTATTTGATCAACTCCAATTCTATACTTAACAAAAAAGAAGTGGTATATGTCCATTAAGCTCTGTTTCTCAAATCGTTAGATACATTGTAATTGGAAAATTAGGGCGATGTGACGTCGCAGTTTTATATATGAAGGGCTCCCAAATAAAAACCAACATCATCCTGAGACGACTTTATGGCATGGACCTCTATAATCCGAAATTGTGCTGACCGTCAATAAGGCAAAGGGTCTAAGTATCATCTCTCTAACTGAACAATTTAATTTGATTTTTCATTGAGATTAAGTAACCATTGACGAACGATACTTGAACTCGATAAAAAGCATTACTGACGCCTACTCAGGAAATGCGGTCGCTACTGAGTTAGTTTTTTTTTTTTAGTTTTCTTTTGTTAGTGTTTTTAATTCTTTCTCAATAAAACAAACTATTTAAAGTTGAACGAGAAGTTCAAAAAATATTTCACTAATACATTGCAGATAATCATGAGTTCAAAGCACAGGTGCTTGGATCATCGTTAGAGTACCTCGATCAGAGCACACCTCACCACTGCTATGTACCATACACTGGCTATCCATTTGATACAGAATCAACACAAAATTTGTTCTCTGTGCTATGTTTCACTGACAGATTCCAGTCCAACATACCTAAAAGGCCTCACCCATGTGTATACACCAGCAGGATACTTACTCACCTCTTCTGACTATGAAAACGAAGTCATATGGACAATGATCATTTTCATACCAGGACCCATCGACGTGAAACGAATTGCCCCTTGAAATTAGACACAAAGACATAGTGGTCCCTTTTAAGAGTGCTCTTATAACTCACCTTGTTTGACTGCAGGAACAAACTTGGAGACCTCATAATGTTTTGTATCTTATATTGCAGCATGGTGTTTATGTTTTCCAATTTCATCGTCTTTGTTTTATGTGTTTCTGTAGTGTAGTCATATCATTATATAAGTTGTAAAGCACTTAGAGCTTCTAAAGATTAGGCGCTATACAATGTCATTATTATTATTATTATTATTATTATTATTAAAATGATTTGGTTACCTTAAATGCATATTTGAGCTGCTTCATGTACTTGGGACATAATGGGAAGATCATCTTTAACAACACATTTAAATGTCACGTTTAAATCCTGGACAAAACTGAATAATATTTTACATGGTCCGAATCAGCTTGAAAGATTGGAGAATCAGCCTGATATATGGGTCGAATAAGTGAGCAATTTGTAAAGAATCCGTCCGAGTTTTTGAGTAATTACCATATTCATGAATAATGTTGGTATATAATTTGTATCAATCCTGAATGTTAATAGCAACATTTGTTTATACAGTTTTATCGTGGTGTTCATGTATGTGCTGTTAAAAGGAATCTAACGAGTATATATAAGCACAGACTTTCAATTATAGGTGAGTTAATTTTCCATTAAAAACATTATAGACATTACGCAAACAAGATAAATGCTGCATATAATCTAGAAAAATTATTCAACAATGCACTGGCACATGTTTGTTTTTGTTTCTGAACATATCTCACAAAAGTGAAAAGGTCTTGCTTGTTTTTCTTTTGTTTTTCCGCTATGACGTCGTTTACCATCTGGTGGGTGTTTTGAGTTGGTATAAATAATACACTCTTTAATTTGATCGCCGCCCATACAGATCTCATTTTAGGGTCCTTTGCAAATGTGAAGAAAATAAAACTAATATTCTATCCGAAACTGCTATTATTCATATAATTTAGTGCTGCGCGTTAAACCATTTTTTTCTCCTTCACACTTCGCTGCACAAACTAAATACGACTCTTATTGGTTAATCGTATCAAATGACGTCACATCCTTTTGTATAGAAGGGAGCTAACAAATTCGACGCAGGTTCTTTCCTTTTGATTTCTGAATACAGGAGCGTTTGTAAGAAATAGGTGTGCAAAGACATCAGATGCAAATACAAAATTGTCGGGATAGATTATATACACAAGCTACTAAATATCTTTTTATTTACAATAACATTGTGCAGGTGGGATTTTTGTCCCTTTAAAACACTGATAAAAGTGGTTTCATATTTATTTGCGTCAGCTGAATCATATTAGTAGTATAATAAACATGAGTCGTTTACCACTCAATCCCTTTAAATATTTGTAATCCTTTTCCGACCTTTTAGTATCCTCCAGTTTTTTTTACAAATGCCCTATTCCACCCAATTCCTATTTTACTTTTTTTAGGATTGAAGTAAGATCTGCTTGTATCAAAAATGACTGCTGCGTCCATTGACACTGTGAAACGTTGTTTCTATGTCTCTACCATCATCATACACAAACATGCGTTGCAGTTCTGAAGTACAAGACAAACCGGTCATATCTTAAATAGTGAGAAAGGCTATTTAAGATAATTTATCTACCCATCCAGGCTCAAAGAGGTCTGGTCTACTTGTTATATTTTAGCATTTTATTGGTTCTTCCTTTACAGAAGTGCATCATGATAAAATATACTGATCAGTTTAAAATTGCATTCAATAAATAAACTCAAATATAAAAATATTACAAGCAGATTATCTTACATTTCTCAAGCTGCTCAGATATATTACCCATTTAACAATTATTGCACAGAAAGAAATCATTTTTGTATTCAAAGCTCCTATGAGGTGAGATACTAAGACATTATAATTTGATGCTAAACATTTATTATAAGCGATATTGATAAAAGTGTAATAACAACTCTAGAAAACTCAATAAACCAGGCCATATTGATGGCAACACCAAGTTGCCATCTTACAATTATTTGATTCAAGTAAACATCGAGTTAGTAAACTAAATATAAATGTTTCAAACAAAACTGCTGCATGATTGCTCAAACAAGCAATAGAATATGTCCATACCAGGATTTAAAAATTCACAAGATATTTAAAGTTAAGCTAAATTATGACTGGAAATATTTACCATTTATTATCGTCTCTAAACCCTATTACAAAATAGAGCGGGATATGAATGGTGCAATGGTAGAGAGGAATAAAATATATAAATGAAACAATTAGATCAATAGTGTAGATGGATATCGTACATTCCCAAAGAATGTATTCGTCGAACAAATAAAACATATAAGATTAACATATTTGTATGCATGAAAGAAAAGGACGAATAGAGGAAGAACAAGCTATACTTTCGTTGCGTGTAGATTCTAAACGTATGCGTAGGTCACCGGAGATATGTATCAGGCAACACATACCAATATTATATCAACAGTGTTTTTCAGGTTTAAATGTTAGTCCTCACTGATGTTGATGACATATTTTACATCCAAGTGCTGCATTAATGCAAAATAAAAGGTTCAAACTTAAATTTTAGGAAAGCATCCGGTGATTTGTGTAGGAACAACTAGTGATGATGGGAAGCTTGTAATAACTACCGTTGATAATTAGTATAAAACAATTAGACAAACGTTAGTTAAAGATAATTAAGTATTTCCAAGTTAAATTTTTAAAAAAATTCGATTTCTTTCATTTTCATCTTTTGTTTTCGTAATCCGAAAGTCTGGATTCATATGATCTAAAACAAATATGCAAGTATTAAATTCATGGCCATCTACTAATCCAAATATTTTAATTTCATTAGTGTGACTCACCATAAAATAAAATATCAGCATTTCTAAGTTGCTCATCGGACGGTTAATCTGTGTTTATTACATAGTTATGTCACCTATAAATAGCATCGATAGCATTTTCTCCAATTTGGCTCAAATTAACTGAGTTTTATACTTTAGAACTGATCTATATCCGTCAAATGATAATATCGAATTATATCGTGTCGCACAATTCCAATGTTATACATACATTTACTCCCATATATATTATTCATTATCAGGTCATACATTCCATTCTGGGCTACTCGTTCAAGAAATGTATAAATTACTTTGATACAAATTTCATTATTCACCATTATCCAATTTGTAATCTTTAAATGAGGTTAACTATTATATACTTGTTTTACGTAATAACATTTCTGCGTTAATAAGCAGTCTCTTTATGCTGATTAGCGTGTACCGTTTTAAATATGAAATCCACCAATTACAACAACTTTATGACTTGCAACAAATTTATCACCTTTAACACATAGTGGGATTTTAAAAATCTTTCACAAAAATGCTTCTTTTCTATTATTTGAACTGTTTTATAACAAGTTGAAAAGGATTTTAATTTGTTTAATAACTGTGGTAAATCGAGTATTCTAAGCATCAGCATAACGCAAAGGGACAAATACAAACTGAATTAAAAATTAAACATTAAGATAGATTATTTTTTAACATAGAATACAGCCTCGAGAACGTTCGTCAGAACATTCTCTGCAAAAGCACAAACATGTAGAGTAAAATAAAATATGCGGTGCATTTTATACGAAGCTTAAATATGCATTTAGGTAAATATTACAGAGGTAAATTGCCTGTTGTTGTTAAATAATCTTAATTATTTCAATAAAACAGAGAAGACTGCTATTAAATATCTAGCACGATTGCTACGAGTTAACAAAGAGCGAACGGAACGAATTGAGCAAACACTATATTAAGCTGTAGAGCCATACAGTTGTGAAAACCACTTGTGTCCGTTTAGAAAAACACCTGGGATAGAGCTTCATGTTATAATTAACCTCATTTATCATGCAAGACTTCATTATGGTTTTACATATGGTTATCTCATGCATTCATAGATGTTAGTAACATTCTAAATAACATCACCATTTAACATAGGCTTTTATGTTAGCGTCTGATACAGACTTACTAATCAAAAGCAAAGCACATTTAGCCAAAACATTCTTTTCCACCCAATACCGAACCAACATCGTGTTTCTTGCTTTGCTAAAGAGCTTTGTCCACGAAAAGATCACAGTTTCTGGCAAGTTGAAGCAATTCGTATTTTTTCATGGAATCTAATTGATCCTTGGTTGTAAAATTCTCTATATTTGATGACATTGTATAAAAGCTTGGTGATCTAATTGAGATTTCTAAAATGTGAAATAATACTTCTGATTTTAAAAAGTGCAAAACTAGGGTTATTTTAATTTCATTAAAGACAATTTTGTTGGGTAATATAGCCAACGTTTTATCCAAAGACCGAACCTCCAATTTTATGGAATATCCGAATACCTAAACCTGATCAACATATATACTCTTTCTTTGTTTACCTGAATAGAAATTATGTTAACAATCTTTACACCGATATTATAAACAATACAAAAATCAGTTGTTATTGTGTAGAATGATTCATTTTGTTGAACATTAATTGCATCACATCTGCATTCACAGATGAACATAATATAGAATAAACCAGCCTGTCCAAGGAAACAAATATCCGCAACAAGTTGTACTCCTCCCATTTCACACATTACCATTGTGTTTGATATTTGTTTATTGTTTGCAAGATATCCATTTTACAGATTTCTTTGTCGGCGCTCGTTAATACCCATAATTGTGAGAAGAGCAATAATCATTAAATGTTATAATATTAACGTAATTACCGATTACTGAACGAAAAGTATTTTATATCAGTTTAAACAAAAACAACGCTGTGTAATAGCTAACAAGGTTAATAATATACTGTTAATAATCACCATCAGGGCAAGCATAGTGTAATTACAATCTTTATTGGAAACAAATGAATTGAAAGGAAATTAGTGTAGGGTGTTAATTAAGAATCAAGGCGTACGCGTTGTGACGAAATCCAAGCAAATTGGGGACAATAACAGAAAGATCATCATAGATACCTTTTGCTCTTGACACTGCTTCCAATTCTCGAGTTCCTAAATATAAAGTGAAACATATTTACCAGAACATGTAATGTTTTCCATTTCTATTTCTTTCATTTAATGGTCAATGGGTAATCAATAATATAGATCTTAAAGGATATAACAATAGATGTAAAACACTGTGAAATGAATTGGTACGATTATAGACAGTGGCTGTAAATTAAGGAGATTTTAAATCCCTTAAAGTCTTTAATATTTTATTCATTAAATGAGCGAATGACCTCTTATACCCGAGACTTCAATTTAACACGTGCATGATTTTTTTACCATTGTATATTATTATAGATTTAAATAATATTTACAGTTATCTTTTCGTCTCACTCCCTTACCAGTCTATCTTCCTTCCTACGTACATACATACATAGAGGCATCAATATAGACAAAGATGCAGAAAAATATAGATTTTGAAAATATGCAGTATAAAATGACACGGGAGTAAAATTCTTGTAAACTATATTTAATCTTTTCCTGGCCTTGGTCTAATGAGCTTTACATTTCTTTCTATTATCTATACTGAAAGTGTGGTTTCGTGAAAGCTTTGTTTTTTAACTTAAATACATTAATTCATTGTTTGAATAGTGGGAGACGAAACTAACAGACTAAAGATGTTTAAAGAATTTTGTAAACTTCATACTAAAATAAATCATCAGTATACCTAAAGATGTTATTGTCTGTTTCTAAAAAATGTACTTGTAATTGTATTAAACATTGATTTATTTGCAACAAATGCAGTGTTACACAAATGTCTAGCACCAGTAGAAAAGACAATATCGACCTCAATGCAAGCTTGATTTTCATACCGCTTTCAATTTTAGATTCATTCTCTGTTAGTTCTTTGTTCTCTATTTATGTGTTTTGTGTTAATTTGGTTTTCCTTTACTACAAACAATCTTACGACTCACTTGCGACAAAATATCACAAAATTTGATCAAAATTATTTTTCATCACACGCAACATTTTTACATTTTATGTCATAATTTAAATTGAAAACAACTTACTATTATTTTGTAGCACTAGGATGACATTCACAACGGTAAAAATAACCAGAAAAAGGATGGCTGTCACAATGATAACCATCATGTCTGATAATATTTCTGTACTGCCTGATGATGACACTGCCGGAGTGTTCTCTGTAAAATACATCAATCATCTATCTATCTATCTATCTATCTATCTATCTATCTATCTATCTATCTATCTATCTATCTATCTATATATATATATATATATATATATATATATATATATATATATATATATATATATATATATGGACATATATATTACCTTGCGGCTTGTATGTTACAACTTTTTCCTGGCAAACAAAGTTAAACATTTTTATCCTCAAGTTAGATAGTTCATTTATATCACATATATTCGATGAGACAAGTGTTATTAATTTAAATATCCTAACTATATACCAGTATTGTAATCTAATATTGTCTCTCAGAAGCGAGTATGACGAGTCGTTTTACCTTAATCTTTGCCCCAGTAATGACCGAAACACATGTTGACAGTATGGATTGTATGACCAATTATCTTGTATTATCGTTTAATAGTTGTTTTCATTAGAACAAGAACGAATCTATATCCTAATGTTGTCTCTAACCGTCATAAACAGGCAATTAACCCACGCGATTGGGGATTGCATCGACATAAATCTCTGAAATACATTTCATATTACAAATATTCTCTGGAACACCTTCTACTCTTTTAGCCTAACAATCTCTTTTATAGGCATCATATTCTACGTTAACGGTTATCTTGTTATTTACTAAATTAGATAGTATTTTATTTTGATACAATTGACATGTAATTTAAGTCTGATCTATAACAGCACATTTTTTGCATTGTTCAACAAAGCATAAATCATTCAAACAAATATGTGTTATGGGCCTGACAAAATTAAAATAAAATCATTTTAATTAATCTTCTCATGCCTTACATAATACGCCAAACGCATACATTGGTCACAGGATACATAGAACTGATTAAAGAATGTTTTAAGATCTGTGGAAGTGTCTGTCATATATAATTATTATCAATTTGATAGCACATCTCCTGTACTTGAACTAACCATTGGCTGATATTGATGGATTTCCTTATTCGAGTAATGTATTTATTGTTCTGTACTAATATGTAAACCCTATTGATAATAATGAATACACGTCAATCCACACAGGATACAGATTTGTTACCTGGTTTGCCGTAATGTAAGGCAAGTAAAGTCCATATCGACATTTCAGCATCTACCGTAAACCACATCATGCAATGTGGATTTTATGCACACATTACATAACATCACCTACTAAGAATCAAGTTGGAATTGGCTTATTGGATTTACGAAAGATATGCAGTCTTATTGAATGTTTATTAAACAGTGTTTGACACGTATGAAGTGCTTGTATTAAGAACAATGTACCCTTGCATTCCTTTTTGTCCCAGTGAAATTGTAGATAGTGCAAGAAATCAACATAATAAATGATACAGTAAACGTTTTCTTCAATATTAATGACACGATTAGTGTTTCCGGCAAACACGGTAATTGTTTTCAGCAGAGTCGTCGTCTTCATACATTTATAAACAGTGTCTTTAGTTTGCAATGTCGACACCATCGCAGATTTGATGCGTCACATTCTGGACAATGTTATCACTGCAACGTAAAACCGAATGAGATAAACCAATTTCGAGTTAACTAGTTCTGATCATGGTTAATCAAATATATGAAAGATACAATTTTGCCGTACGTGCTTCCACAACAAAGGATGAACAGTAGTCCGATAGCTTTAAGTCTCTCACACACCTTAGGGCAGGACTCTCAGCACAGGCATAATATGTACCAGATTCTTTTCCAGAAGGTAGCTTTACCATTGACTTATCCTGTAAAAGAAACAATTTAAAAGTATTTAGTTTTATTATCATTTTTCCTTGACAAATTATAATATAACTCCTTTGACCCCAGCAAGCAGCAGAGAGTGTGAAGAGATCAAATTTTAGTGGCGTCGTTTTGGTAAACAAGGACCTCCTCCAAAACCGAAAAATAGTGTCAAAAACAGAACTAAGGCCTCTGATCAACAAAGACGAATATTCGTTGTCACACCCTCACTGCTGATATTAATTAAAAATTTGATCAAGCCCGATTCGATAACGAGGTCGAGGGTCGTGTTTATGTATCGTTACAAACCCGAACGGGATTAATTGAACATGACTTTAGAATTGTTTTTAAATGTTATAACCCATGCCACTTTGACACCAAGTTTGATGAATATTTTTAAGTTTGTGACATTCAACCCCGTTAAATATAACAAGAATATTACTTTAGGGAAATGTGTATAACGCTGAGTAAGATAAATTATATCCGTGTTTTTTTGTTTACTACGTAAAACATTCTAATAGGATTTGATGGTTTATCCGCGATTACATAATCATACACGATTACATTGTTAATAGATCCATCAAGATCATCAATGATTGGTGCGTCGTCGATATCAGTGATAAATTTAATAACATCACCGTCTTCAATTAACGATGTTGCGTTCTGGTTAAAATCATTAAGTTCTCGATGACATCGCTGATCATCTGCGCATGGTGCTACAAAATACAGCGTATCCCACTTTATCCATTTTATTATCAGATTAAGTAACAACTGCGTCTTGCCAGTCCCGCATGGGCCTACGAGAAGCATACGAATATAATTTGGTAACGCAGAGTGATTTTAATCAGTTCTCTTTTTTTTTTGTCGTAGAAACATTAGTAATCTCCTTATAGAATATATATAAAATAGTATGTATCTATATTGTGTGATATGCAGGGATGCACGGAGCGTACCCCAACAATCGATCTAACAACCATTACAACGAATAATAACAAATCAGCGGTTACGGTTAAATGTGAACTATGTGGTACAAAATTATTTTAATTTATTCCTGATGATAAAACAGCATTGAATAAGAAAACAGCGACACGGATATTACATCATCGCAAAATTAGGAAAATTACCAGGCACTCCGCGGGCTAAATACCGGTGAGAAAAACATCTTCCGGGATATAATTACTGCGGGCCCAGTACCAGACTTTATATCCGACTTGACAACCAGGACTAAGCAAGACAAAGTGAATATCATATAAATGAAATTGATTGCCCTTGGCATGCCCGTGATGTGTCTTATAACAGTAACAATCTGCAGCATAGACATATCGAAAATGTGAAATTGATTTACATATTAACTTCTATCACGAACAGATCTAACTGGTTAATAAGGTCTGCGATGAATGGTAAACTAGTGCTAGGTGCTGGTAATTAATCAATCGGCTGATTAATATTATTATTTAATCTATTTATTATTCCACAAGACGATGGTGGAGAAGTAAATTAGTAATTATAAACTCGCCAAAGCAGCAACGGTCAAAGAATTTGCTGCAGCAGATTGGTTATCAGGACAGGCGATATGGCAGATGTATCTACCACCTCCTAAACAAATTCACTTTGCGCATGTTGATGTTAGTGTGCCAAATGAATTTCATCAGGCGGATATTTTATTTTTACCACATGATACTATCTTTACACGGACTTACAAGTACGCGCTAACCATCGTTGATATTGCGAGTAGATACAAAAAAGCAGAGTCATTATCTATGAAGACGGCGAAATAGGTAGCTTCTGCGTTTGAACGAATTTATCAACGAGGACCTTTACAATGGCCAAATCTATTACAGGATGATCCTGGCAAGGAATTTCAAGGTGCAGTGTTATTGCTGTTGAAGGAAAATAACGTCAATATCAGACGATTACATACTGCAATAAACCGTGATCAGGCAATTGTTGAACGATTTAATCGAACACATGCTGAGCATTTATTTGGATTTCAATATGCGAAGGAATTTATTCAAGACAAGAGATATCATGAATATGTTGCAAGATTACCAAGTGTGATAAATGAATTAAACAATCAAATTACTCGAATCATCATTATGAAACCTAATTGCACGATCACAAAAACCTATATACCTGCACGAAATGATCTTTCAAAACAAAAAATACTTTGTAATGTCACTGTGAGATATTTATATGAACCAGGTGACCTCAAAGGTGTTAAAGAAAGAGCGACCGATCTTGTCTGCAGTATTACTACATCACACAAAATATCTAACATAGTAAGATCCACGGGTAGATCCGCAACCTACATATTATATTCAACTGCTCCTCAGCGTGGATTTACACGTGAACAGTTTGCACGTGATACATGAGGATACAAAATTACCAACTAACTAGCAACTCTTTTACACACGAGACAGGTCAGTATATCATTTTCAAGTGTAAGACCATGGCTGCTATCCTTCCTATCTATGGAAAGCTGGCGTGGAATTTTGTCTTTAGGCCAGTACACCATATCATTATACAATTACAGCTCGCACAGTGATTATTATGCTGTTGTTTCAGCATCATTATAAATTCAGTATCAATATCAAAGTCGCTATTATTTTTTATCACGCTTTTTATAACCAGGCAGTGTGTTTCTTCTAATTTCATCGCTGACAATTTCGTTGCTGGTGTCATTAGAATTTAAAATGATTCTAAGAAGTTGAATTATTCTTCTAACCCTTGATAATGCTAGATAAACTAAATTCGACCACTCGATGCGATCATCTATGATCCAAACAACTGAGTCAGAGATAGTTAACTCCTTAAATGAGTTTATCTTAATTGCGAATCCTAGCGTCCTGGGAGATTGTCAGCGCTCATTACATCTCCGATAACATTGATATCGACCAGAACAACATAATATAATACGAGTGTCTGTTTTTCTGTTTTCCCAGGTATATCAAATTCAACATTCAGTCTTCATGCATCAGCTGCTCTATAACATAACGGTACAGGCAGCGTCGGGTCTTTGTGCGCTTCAAAATATTTTCGTTGAAGTGTGTCTCTGACTATTTTTATACTTGCCATTATCAAATCGTTTGTTCTCCACGCTCCCCAAGAGTCATATTTGGACGTTTCTGAGATTATTGTACGCGCTATTTCGCACTGCATTTTATCCGATTGTAATCTGATTAATTTATTGAATTCGCTTAAATTTGGATCGAGCGTTATATGATCGTTTTAATTTTTTCGTAATAATCTAGAAATTGCTTTAGCTAATCATGCGGAGACAAACCAACAAATGGCGGTGGTTGACCATGATCCCTACACATTATCACAGCTGTATTTTTCAACAACAACTAATCAAGAAACATGTTTAATATATTGATCAAAAGTGTGTATATATTATCCCAAAAAATGATCTTTGGAATACATTTCTCACACATTCGATCAGGTGTCCATGCGTCACCCTTATACCAAAAGAAACTGTGATAAGTGCAGGAATTAACACCTCTCTCTTTCATCTCTTTGGCGAGTCTGCATGTAGGTTGTTATGACAATCATATCTGACTTTTGTTCGAAATAACTCAATCACATGCGTTGTTTCCCCACAACGGCCTGGTCCGTTTAAGTAAACGGTTTATATCTACACATTGGATTGGATAGCGAAGGCGCGCTTGATAATTCCGATATTTAATTATTTTTCATGTAATTATCTTCAACCGTAACATCCGTTGATTCATAAAAATTGTGTAAAATTACTGGTTTATTCTCCATCAACCCCATGACGCATAAGAACTTGCGAAAATAGCCACTGCTGCTTCATACTTGCTATCTATATAAAATGTATCAGTGGCGACTCTGACAGCGGCGTCAGGGAATCTCTATATCACCTATTGTAGGTTTATAGAATCATAAGCCAGCATAGATGATCTTAGATGATTATACTGAGGAGATTCGCCAGCGTCATCTAGAATTAATCATGCATAATGGCGCTTGTGATCATATGCACCGACTTGGGTGAATTTACCGATTATTCTTATATCGAGATCCTTTGCGTTTTTATCTTTTATCTCACGTCTGCGTTTAAAGATCTCCACTGATCGTTAACAATATAGTCCTCGGCGAGATCAGGATAATTTTTCTTGTAATCATTAATTTTATCGAGACTGCAATTATTAGCAGAAATGGATTTAGTGTTGATCCGCCAGACTCATTCTGTCAAAATAACAGGTATATATGATATCAGCCTTAAAATTCTTTCCTAATAGCGATAGCCTCCTATACAACAATAAGATTCCTTATGATAGTAATGGTATTACGCGATTGTCTCATTTCGATCTTTTTGCTGAAAGGCCACGTAAAATATGATTGGAATCGATAACTTGCCGTTTAATTGTTATTCTGTTTCAACAGTAATCATTGCAGCAGCTTTGTCAGCTAAAAGAAAACGGTTTTTAATATATGCTAGAAACTTGCGATATCGATCAAAACCAGCTGATTCCGTGTCTCTTAATTTCTCTTTATCATAGTCAGTAAAAACCTTTCTTGATGTTTGGCTTAAAATGTTATTACTGTATTATCCTTATCAATCCTTTCCAAAGTGATAATTCTCATAGAGCTTTCTCACCGCTCCAGAAAGTAATCTCTGTTTTGAAAAACTGTATAAGTAGAGGGTAAGCCTTAGCAAAGGTATTTGAAATGTCTTCTTTTGTTCATATACCGTTTGACGGCAATTTATTGTTTGGGTTACCTTTTCTTTAATGTTCTTTCGTCTTCTAATTTTGTAAAAATGTTTCTAGCTTCTGGACGGTATTACGACGACCTTGTCTTTCTGAGACGCTATCTGCAAAGCAACTTCAAGAGACCAAGTTATTTGTTCTTCTTGTGCTGAAGCTGCTACTTGTATAATGTTGACAAACAGAAAAAGTGAGGTGTTAACGATGATAAAAGAATAAGAGAAGCTGTTTTAATGTATCAGCGTCAGATATTTAACCATATACTGCCAGGACAGATTTAATATAATTATAATCTAGTCCGAATTTTCTCTGCAATCATCGTTGTGCAAGATGACAACGAATTGTAGGAGATTACTTACTATACCTAAACACACCATCATCATTTTTATGTTGAAAATCGTTTTTTGTCCGAATACTATTCATTTTACACTTTTGACACGATACGTCGCCAGAGCATACTCATGTCTAAACTCGCGTATAGTGTTATGAAAAAGGCCCTCTATTTCATTCTCTATTACAGCGCTAGCTTTATTCGAGCAATACTTTACAAATACGTGATTCCGATCTAAGATTTATTTCATCTGTTCAGCTCTCAGTGAGCGAACCTACAGATAACGTGACCAGTTTTCTAAAACAAATTGTGCAGAACATCATCTGCTTATGCTTGAGTTGGTGGAAACGATACTCCTGCTGGAGTCATTATTACGAGATAATCAATATTAGAAACAACATCATTAAATTCTTTAAAAATGTCATATTTATCGCTCATCTTTATGTTATTGTTTATACTAAATGGTCAAACGATATTATTGAAAATTCTTTATACCAGGATTTATATAGCTGCTAGTAAAAATAAAGACAAACGTATTTTGACAATATACGCTGTGTCAAGTATTAACTCCTGAATTGATCCAATATAATCTCCAATAGCATGACAGTATGTGTATTTTCTATAATCACAGTCGATGACTGGTATAATTACGCTCACGATGATACTGTGTTGCCTCTTGAAGGTTTCTCCTCTTACAAGTGGTTAAAATGATTGTTTTTCTGAACACTGAATGAGAAAACATAGCATACTCGAACAAAACACTATCTCATGCCCCGTGAATCCATTCTTCGTTTAAAATATGGAATCTTCTTTCATTGTTGAAACGGGTAGGATAATGAGTTTGGCAAACGCATACGTTTTTAAAGGCAATGTGAGTTATATCTCATTGACAAAAGTAATTATTGTTCAAACGGGTAGAATAATGAGTTTCATTGTTATTAGTATTACACATGAACTTTAAATCAACCCAGTAACATCATTTTATATAGATTCTCCCTTTAGTCAATTTCTTTTTTGGTTTTCAATGTCGAATTATGTATGACATCATCATCTAGTTGTTTGTTCATTCTTCCGCTTCCTTATTCGTTATCTTTCCTTTGTCCGCTTTTCATTTCTCTTCTAAACGTTGCTGTCTAGAACTTAACTTATTTTATCTGTACTTTTCTGATATTACGGAACGGACATGTATATGATTGTAGAAAATACTACTGCACTTATATTATGCTAACTTACTTTTCATCTCTCAACAATTATGGTGACCTTTATCGGATGCTTTACATAATACCATCTTTTCTTATTCATCAGTCATGGGAAATGTAAAGACCTAGCTTTTCCTATAATACTATACATGAACAAATATTTGGTCAGCAATACGAACTAATTTCCTGGATGCAAGCTCTCTCTCCAAAGATTTCTTAAAGAATGAATAAGATGATTCCTCATTCCAATGTAGAATAGAGAAACATACAATAATATTAACGGCTTTAATGGTTCAATTAACGTCTTTAAATAGCTTCTAAAGTCAGCTGATTACTGCGAAAATACTTTTGTTCGATCCCCGTTTAAGATAGGACTGTTTCTTGAATTCATCGTTGTATATAGAGCTACGATTAAGTAATGTTTGTTTTAATATACGCAATTTTCTTTTCCTAAAATGTACTCTACTATTCGGGTCAATTATTGGTCTCTGTTCGTTTTGTCGTTGCATGTCTACAACGATCTCAAACATATTGGTGAGATGTGGTGGGGTATCTGTATTTAATAGTTAAAGACTTTCTTCGTTTCTCTTTTCCTCAATCGATTTCTCTTTCTTCAATTTGTAACTTTTCTGCCTCCATATCGTAATACCTAACTCATAAAAAACAAAATAGTAGGCATCATTAAGATCTTCATTCTTTTTCCAATAATAATAGTAATAATACTAATGAAAAACATGAAACGAAGTCCGCAAAACATGAGACAATACACTTTATGTAATACCTTAATGACATTGTGAATGAAGTTTTTCATACACAAAAAGTTTCCTTTTAATGTGTGAAGATTATTTAATTTTAAACGTTGAGATTAGCGATGTTGTATGACCGAGAGGACTTTAGCATATTGATCAAGTCATATTTATCTATCAATCACTGAAAACATCTACCACGTGTGAAGTATTTCTTCCATTCCTTAACGTATGCCACTCACCCACCATTGTATAGATCGCAGTCTGCATATCTGATAAATGTGTACTCTGTGTTTTATACAAAATGTGAGTATTAATCATTGTTCTGGTCCTCGTAATGTCACGCGTTTGTCATGAGTATTAATGAATTCGTCAAGGAATTCATCCAAAGACATCAACAATTCTGCAAGTTCTGTGACATCAACATTAAGTGGAAAGAAGTTCGCTTGTTAGCAATTATTGTGGGCCATGCGTGTTTCGTGCTAGAATTTCTCATGAATAGTTTAGAAACTTAATTATAATACTTTTCATAATTTTGGAATATCAAAGCCAGAAATATGATGTTAGTCCATACATTAGTGACTTCGGGTATTAGTGGTCTCGGGGCGAGGTAGTACCTCTGATGGATGGAACATGTCGTGCCTTCCCATGGGTAGTTCATCCACACTGGTCCTCCTCTGATTCACAAGTATCAGTGGCTCATAGCAGCTATTTGCATGCGATACCGGCCACACCCCAGGAAACCGCATTGACTGTCATGCTAGACCATGTGAGGGTAGCCGGTAGGTCACGAGCCTTCTGGTGAATTTAGGGACTTGCTTAACGAAACATGTGAAAACTGCTCTGGCTGACTGGGAGGATGAGATAAATCAGAGATCCAAAAGCCAGGAAGGCAGGTCAGCAATGAGCTGTGGGATGCAGATGGTTCGTCTGACCACAAATGAAATCTAGCCATCATCTGGACGTTTGCGGCCTCGAGGGCGAGGTTTCACCAGCGCAACGGTTTATCGACGGCTTAATAAAGCACTTTATACAAACTTCCTAACTAATGGAATTGAATATAATTTATGAGTCATGTGTTTGTTTTACATGACGCTTTACTAATAGAATTAGAAAAAGCTAATAACGAGATTTATGTTAAAAAGCAGAATAAAATTATGCGATGGCGATAAATTCAAATGTATTAACATTTTCACATTTTGTAGTGGTAAAAAAATGTTTCATTATGGATCAGTGATGAACTTTGTGTGTGATCTTCACCAAAAAGATAAACCTTCATCACAATTCGTCGGATATTGCATTTCTTAGTTTCATTCATTGAACTAGTTACACTTGTATCTTATGTATTGATTCATATAGCTGTATAGGAGTATACCTTTACACAATTTAAACTTGGGTCTAAGCAAACATGCCTCTCTAACCATAATTGCCCTATCACAGAGCTCAAAGAATATTCCAAAATGTTTATCATATGGGTTAGGTTTCACTGCATGGGCTTACAACACATTTTTAAAATGTGATTAATATAACAACAGTTTTACTAAAAGGGAAATTCACGCGTTGTAGTTCTTTAATATTTACCTAACAGTGTCCAAAACGAAACGTTTGTTCGCAAAAATGAATCAACAATTGAGAGCGGTACAAACATGATACCACATGATACTAAAAGCTAACGAATCAAGAGACATACACAAAACATACACATGCGAAAAAGAGCAAAGGTTCGCAATGTTGTAATGTAAGTTTCGGTTTGTAAAAATTAGAGTGATATGCAAGTAGATATTTTCGTTATATTATGATCAGAGTGGAAATTAATATCTTCAAATATCATTAGGCATACTAACATTGTTTTTATGATTATTATTGTGAGGTAGAATAAACTGTTATATACATTTTTAAACAATGATATTGACAAAGTAATTCCTGATGGAATGTGCAATAACATGTTAGATTTATCAAATTGACTTCAAAGTTAGTTTTGATTTTATAAGATCCAATAGTTTAATTTCTCAAACTGATACTATCACACACAACCATAAATTATCATGTCGAGCTGAAACAACATGGCATGAACAATTGTAATTGTATTTTATATGAGCTAACCAATACTGTAAACAGAAAAATACTGAACAGATAATACCAACCATATAGTACTTCCGGTCAGCGCTAAAAGAATAATTGGTTGAAGAATGAGTTTAAACTTTGTTGTAACAAATTGTGTTACCGTAATATGTGCCAACGAATTATGCATATGTTTATTTATATCACAGTTCATTGCCATAATCGTATTTTATAGTATCCTTCTGGAAGACAAATCTTCTTGGATCTTTAATAATTTTGTTACTCTACATTGTAATGTATATACTTCACCTAAAGGTTCTCCAGTGAACAATGTTTGTAACAAGCATTGTTTTTGATAATTACACTGAATAGAGTATATTATAAAATGATATGCCAGTTAGTCATTCAATATTAAAGTTGAAAGATTAATTACTATAAACCTGATTAATTTAAATTGCAAACTACCGTTTAGTATTTAATATTGCTGTAACTTGAGCAGCAGAGAGGGTGAATCCTACAACAAGCGACAAGCGTCGAAATCGTAAAAAAAGCGTCGAATCGTAAAAAAGCGTCGACAACCAACGCTTCCTCGATGACTTCGTCAATGACGCCAGCGTCGTTGTCATTCACCCTCTCTGCTGCTAGAACTTTCAGTTCTAGGTTAATAATTTTTTTACGAGTTCAACCGAATATTTGATCGAGTCCTAGGACTTTACAAACAGACTAATCGCTAACACCTCCTCTTGTAGATCAATTAGATTATTGGACTGGTCTGTGAGTTTGAAATTAATTCTGGTTAGCGAAATATTATGACATCGCATATAGACTGGATTAGTTGGATCCTCGATTATTAAATATCCTGGAGGGGCTATTGGTGCAAACGAATAAAGAATATATCCTTGCTGAGCTTGGTTTGATCGTTCGAGATTAATTTGATAGCTTCCGTCGATAACATCGCATACTAAATTGAGCGCAATCACCGTGGATATATTCACGTTGAACGGAGCGATATGTCTGCCGCCACCGTCTGGGTCATTATTATGCTTGAGGATTTTTATTTCCGGTGATGTTGTTTTTCTCCACGTATCATGAATTATTTTGAAACCGACATCGATGGTGTCACTGAGAAGTTTTTTTAGTTCTGGTACGTTATATCCCGGTAGTTTAAATGTTGGAATGTCTTCAACGCGGATATTATATCCTGATGCAAATGTTGTTCTCGATAGGGGGTTATCGTCATCGAGTATAACTCGAATAATTTGTGAATTAAATTTTTCCATATCGTCGATGATTTTGTTACATGTTTCTACGATGCTGATAAATTCATCTCGGGTGAGAGAGCCGGATTTAAGGGGTATTAACAACAGTGAAAAATCATTATTCATTGCTGTGAAATTTTTAACGATTTCAGGTTCGTCAATAAAATAATATCCCTTTATTCTCTCTCCTGGCTTCTCTCTTCCAGTTTGGTATCCGAGACCAAAGAAATCTGTAGGTATCCTGTACTCTTGATAACTTTTTATTGGATTATCAGGTTTTATTTTGTCTGTGACATAATCATTTTTTTGTGGTTCAGGTAAATCAACGGTTTTCCCCCCTGGTGGTAATTCAGGCCATCCTAGTACGGTTCTGATTGAGCTGTTATAGATATCTACGACGTATCCTTCTGTGCTTATTTCAATTGCGGATGATAGCGTCGGCTCATGAACCGTTATAGCGATTTTCGATTCTGTTCCAGTAATCGATTTTATTCTACGCGCAAATTCATTATTGATTTGTTCGATTTGGTATGATCCGGTTGGTATCGAAACAACGTTCCAGTCTGGAGTTCCATCGGGTTTATTCTTATTCGCGAACACCAAGGAATTATTCGGTTGTTGACCACCAAATGCTACCGATCTGATATTAGGCCAACTGTAATACACTCGTAGTTTTGCTAGCGCTATCTCCTTCACGGGGACTGGGCTAGGGAAATTCACACTAAACTCGGGTTTCGTTGATGTTATTGATATCATGCTTGTTTGTACTGGGTTCGTGTTCTCCACTATTTGTTGAAGTAATTCCATCGGTGTTGTCATCGTTGCTATACTCATGTTGTCGCTCTAATTTTGATATCGCGGAATCATAAATACTGACCATCACTGAGAACTCACTATCTGATATCGTTGAGGTTATTGAGATCATTCTGGTTTTCGGGTTTGTGTTTTCCAATTCCATCGTTGCTATACTGTTGTTGTCGCTCTAATTTTGATATCGCGGAATCAAAAATACTGACCATCGCTGAGAACTCACTATCTGATATCGTTGAGGTTATTGAGATCATTCTGGTTTTCGGGTTTGTGTTTTCCAATTCCATCGTTGCTATACTGTTGTTGTCGCTCTAATTTTGATATCGCGGAATCAAAAATACTGACCATCGCTGAGAACTCACTATCTGATATAATTGTATTATCGAGTGACGACGATATCATCGAGGATAATTGCGAGTACGCGGTTGATACAATATGAAATTGAATTAAGTAATCTTGCAGTTTACTCTGGCTGCATGATGATATCCTTTTTATGATCCCGGTTGATATACCCGCGATTGTAGCCACCGCAGATATGCAAATTGGAACCACGACCGGGGCAATCATTGTAACCGATGCAAGTATTATTCCGGCGCCAGCGAGAACGCTTGACACCGAGTACATGGTAATATCAATTGCGGTGATTCTTCGTCGGTATTTTTTTATTTTTATTTGATACTCCTCGGCGAGGGTTTTGAGTCTAGTTTGAAATTCTCTGACCTGATCATACCGACATTGCGTTGATGAAATCATTCTATTTTAAAAACACTAGCGTTTTCAATTGTGAAACCCGAAGGATTTTCCTTTCAATTTAGTTATTTACTTAAATCCGCTACGAATTCCACATACCACGTTGTTGAAACCCTAACCAAATTTTTATCAGTGGATGCTATCATGAACTGTTCAGTTGTATCCTTGTCGATGATCGTTGATATCGTATTGTTGACCCCGGATGAACTCGACGATAAAATATTAAATTGAGTCGGTGTCACTAGTGTTAATCGATAAATACCTTTAACGGTTGCAGTGATACTTAGTATATTGTTTGTAGGTGTCCACGCAAATGATCCGTGTTGGATCGTGTATACTACGTTATTAGTTTTCTCATGAGGAATTTTTGTTTTTTCAATGATTGTTATCATCCTCGGAAAATCAGTTTTGATGGCTTCGATGAAGGTTTTCATCTCATCGATGGATTTTTTGATATCCGGGAGTTTTATGTCGAGTTTATCCAACGTGGTTCCAAGAAATTTATCAATGATATTTCCACGAAATGATGTAAACTGTTTTCCGTGTTCTTCGATTTTAGATTGAAGTGTTATTAGTTCCAACAGAGAATTTTTCAACTCATCGTTGAGAGCAATTATTCTATCTGTAATAGTCGAGAGGAGTACACCCGGTTTGAGTTTACCCTGATCGGAAAATAACGCGATAGTATCCTCGATTGCGTTTCGTTGTTTAACTAAAATATCATCCAACGACACATTACTGGTTTTCAATTTACCCTGATCGGAAAATAACGCGATAGTATTCTCGATTGCGTTTCGTTGTTTAATCAAAATATCATCCAACGACACATCACTAGTTTTCAGTTTACCCTGTTTGTCTTGAAATACAACTATTTCGTTCGGGTCAACACTTGCTAGATTTAACGTCTCAGCTATTTCATCTTTGATTAGTTTTTTTACATCACCCGTTGCAGTGTCATCGGGTTTAGGTTTCAGAGGTCTTCCCCAAATATCAATCATGGTATTGTAAAACTCTTTCTCTTTCTAAAATCGTTTTTGACGACTCCGTTGAAAAATCTTCGATTGGAAATCCTTCGGATTTCACGCCAGCGACTACTAGTGTAGTCATTTACGACAACATGTGGTGGTTTTCCCCTTGGGTTACCCAAAGAGTTAGAAATAGCGTTAAGGACATTTAATACTTCGCTGCCACATATTGGTGGGTCATTCATTTGTTGTGTTGGTAGCGTAGAATACCAAGTCTTCATTGGAAAAGTTTTTATGTAACGCATAAACTCTTTTGGTGGGGCTAATCCATATGAATCGAAATAAACAATCCCACGTGGATCAATAGCGTATGCAACCCAGTGAGTTCCAGGTTCGGTGCTGTTATCTAAATTAATGATACCGGTTTCAACGCTGTTTGGTTGATGTGGTGATTGATCTTTCATAAAAACACCTCTGAAGTTTTTTATAGCCAATTTTTTAGCAGCATCGAGTAAATCAAAATTGGACATAGGAACCGGTTCCTCTCCAACTAGTAAACCGGTCCTAGTCTCAGGCCTGATCCGTGAACGGATCTCCCGCTGTACCACAAATACGGGGTTCCTGGTAGTCTTAGACCCAATCCGTGAACGGATCGTCCCTTTTCTTATATCCTTTCCCAGTTGCCTTTTTTAGTGCCATTCCTGCCGCGGTACCAACAGC
The DNA here is from genome assembly GCA_030141615.1 of Unio pictorum. Lineage (NCBI taxonomy): Eukaryota > Metazoa > Mollusca > Bivalvia > Unionida > Unionidae > Unio > Unio pictorum. The sequence goes on from JARLTB010000071.1 coordinate 1,230,001, forward strand.
CCCTAACGCTGCCGCTTTAGCTACCGCTGGAGCTGCTGCCGCAATCAATGCTGGAATCGCAGCTAACAACGGGAATATACCGCCGGTTTTTATCATGTTGCTGATCGCTTTCGCAGAGAGAGTAATCTGAACACCCTTTTTTGCTACTAGTGCATCATTGAAATGTTTTACTTGACGAGTTGTCAGCGATAATTTATTCGCCCCGCCAGTCATTTGATTGGGTTTCAACGTGATTGTGGTTCCACATTGCTTAGCTGATTTGGATTGCAATTTTTTTAATTGACCAGGTGTCAACGTGACATTAATATTACTATACGACATTATACAATAACAGATTGATCTAATTGCTATAAAGTTTCAATCAAAGATTTTCTACTGGCGCATCTACCACTCTCATTCTTCCTCCAACACCTTCGAGTAGCATTGATTTGTCACTGAGAATGACAGCAACTGCTCTATAATTAGCAATAGCACCAGGACGGTTCACAGTAGCTCTAAAGTGTATATCAACGACGGATTGTCTTGTTAAATCAAGATGTTCCAGCGAAAAGTAATAGATCGGATACAGATTTTTAAAGTCGTATTGTGATATTTGCAGACCAGTATCAACATTTTGATCACGTGCCATAAACGACAACAATCTATTATACACGCGTGCAATATGATTTTGACTGTAATCAAGTTGTACGCCTTCAAATGGTTCCTGCTGGCCGTTTATTCTCAGTGAGACGTCTTTAACACCTAATTGATCAAATATCATATGACTGGAGAGTTGATTGCCAACTCGTGTGTTATCCTGTAACGCTACGAATATGTGACGTGGCGCAGCAACACCTTGTTTTGATGCTAGATTCCACGTGAATAACCCGTTGATATTTGATTGCTTCACATCTGTACTCACGGTTAGCCAACTTAACAACGACTTTCCTCCATGGTCCATAAATGATAGTAATCGTTCTTCTGCGGTGATTGATGGAGTCAACACTGGCATCCACAATGATATTTTTGTTAAATTGACTTTTCCGGCATCAGCATTTGGATTCGCAGCATCCGCTGGAATCCTCCAAATTGCGTCATTATCATCACCCTTTCGTACAAGCGCTACTGTATGCTTCGCTCCATAAATAACTTTTCGGACGTTTCTACAGAATCCAAATATGTGATGCAGTGGAATCGCGCATGAAAATGATCTACGCCGCCCTTCCAACATTAATATACGTGTTGCAGCTCCTAGATTGAAATTATCATTAGTACTTATAATCATATTCTCGACATCAACATTAGCGGTGCCAGCATTATTCTGTGGTCGTCTTACAACAAATTGACTCCCTCCAGCGGTATTTTTAACATCCTTTGCAAACATCATAGAAGGTCCCGCCGATCTTGTATAATCATCGGAATATCTCGCTAACCCGATTATTGTTGTAGCCACAACAACATCGCGATCTATCGACTCGATTTCTTTTCCATCAATGAGATATCTAGCACTCTCAAATAACGCCATGATACCATTACTGACAAACCCGACTTGAGTACCAGCTGGATACGGTGCTGGTACAGTAGGAGTATCAGCAGCTGTTACAAGCTCTCCTTCTACTTCAATAAACGCTTCAGCGGGTAGAAAGTATTTACTGGTATCATGAACTTGAAGTTCAATTCGCGATCGACTATTTGGGTCTATTGCATGATAGGCGTAATATTGATAGTCGCGTACAGAATCATCCTTGCCAACTGGGGCGTCTATATCAAATGCTGGATCACGTGACTGTTTGAACATTTTATTCTATTTATCAGAGTCTAAATCGCGATTTTCCATTCATCGACGTAGTTTTTTAAAGCCACTTCCTGCTATCATATTTGCAATATTGCTTTGGTCGGGGTTTGCCACTATTGACGAAGTCAATTGCGCTAGTTTTTCATCTACTGCGTTATTTATAATTTTACTAACACTTGCAGGCATTTCCGCTGTAGACGATAACGGTTTCTTTCGTCGTAAATCACTCCGTGATTTCACCAATGATGTTATTTTATCCCTTGCTGCAGAAAACGCTTTCCCGGCAAGATCTCCGATTTTGCTAATACCCTTATCACGAATAACATCAATTGCTTTCATTGATAATTGTTTAGCTAACGGCATCACTTTTGGAGCCATTCTTGCAAATAACCCAGCAATGGTATTGCCGAGGCCATCACCATAGTATGCTCTATAAACTGGAAACCGTGAATTAACTACATATACGGGGGTTGGTTTGTCATGGTTGTAGTGTATGATCATTATTGTAAAAACACTAGTGTTTTCAATTGTAAAACAATTTGTCAATTAATCACTATGATACCCACTTTCCACTAACTCGCCAATGAAATCTCGATATGTTTTGATATCCATGATACCGCCTTGAAATAACCGCCTGCAGATATCAGCTGCTTCATTAATTATTTTCGGTGAGTTATTTCCACCTCGGAACCCTCCTACAAGAACTTCTAACCGTGATATATCACTGAGAACACTACCAGGACCTGAAATCCTTGGATTTTCACTCTTTGAGTTTCCACTGGAATCTTGCAATCCACTTCCGCTATAACCAGCTGCTTCATCCAGTTTGTCTGTATCCGTTCCTTTTAAATAATCAAGATCATCATCTCGATCAGGTGGTAGTTGTTGTTTAGGTAAAAAAGTTTTCCTTGCAGGTTGCTGTCGCCTTTGCGGTTTTTGTTGTTTTTGTTGTTGTTTTAGTTCTTCATATTGCTTATACACTGCATCCACGTTATTGATATATCCAATGTATGATGCACTATCTGTCTTCACTTGACTTTTTTTAGTTTTGATTTTGTAGAATATATCAGCCCAATGAGTTAAATTCTTAACAAACTTATGATGTTCTGGTTTCAACATTTTTTTTCTGTTTTCATAAGTCGCAACAACAAACGCAGGAATTTCTGTTGGATCAGCCTTATCGATTTCTGCTAACCATTCCTCGTTAAATCTCATGCGTAGGTCATCTACTGTTTTTTTTTATTCCATTTGTTTTGTTTGTTCAGTTTTCGCTGCTATTTTTTCGAGTTCACCAATAACAGATTTCCCCGTCTCGGGAACATCTCCCCGTATAGCACGCTCTACCCCGTACGTTGCTGCGGTTACTGGTTTAAACAATTCTTCAGATCCCGCAGCAAAATCAGTCTGAAGACTCTGTCGTTGTTGCAGTTTATTTCTTACAGAGTCGCGAATTGGTATAAATCTCTTTATTGCATCTAGTCGTTCACGAGCCAATCTAGTTGTTAATGCTTCATTGACCATTATTTGAAATCAGAAACAATTTTTCAATTGTAAAACAATTTTCCCGTAGCCCTTTTTTCGATTGATAATTGTTGGATTGATTTTATTTTTTTATAAACAGAAATTTTATTTTTTATTCGCTCTGGAATATTTTTTATAAACAGAAATTTTATTTTTTATTCGTTCGGAAATATTTTTATTTTTATCACATTTTAGTGCCATTGACTCACATTTTAGTGCCATTTTTGCATGTTTTTCATTGATTTTTGACTGTTTTGGTGGTTTTCAGTCGGGTAAAGTAGTCGATTTTGCATGGAAATTCTCGTAAAGAAAAGCTGTTAGGATTCATTTTTGATGATTTTTGACCAAAAAGTCGGTGATTTCAATCAAAAAATGCTAAAAAATGACTAAAATGACCAAAAATCATCAAAAATTTCAGTCGGGTAAAGTAGTCGATTTTGCATGGAAATTCTCGTAAAGAAAAGCTGTTAGGATTGATTTTGTTTTTTATTCAGCGTGTGAAATATTTTTATTTTTATTCACTGATTTGCCTATTTTTCACTGTTTTTTATACCATTTTGATCAGTCTTCGTCGGGTAAAGTAGTCGATTTTGCATGGGATTTCCCATAGGGAAAAGTTCTTAAAAGAACTTTCAAAGCTGTTAGGATTTGATTTTAATTTTACGCAGTGTGAAATATTTTTTATTCACATTTTCAATCAAAAAATGCTAAAAAAAATGAAAAGGGTCGGTCACAATCAAAAAATGACAAAATCTCTTTGAGGGTCGGTCACGGTCAAAGTCGTTTATTTTCTTGAATTAACGCTCGTAGGTTTCTAACTTTAGAATTAACTTCTTTTTTCAATTCGTATTCGTTACCTAATTCTTTTCGCATTCGTTCTACGATAGTATACAACGGAACAAACACACTTACGTCACTGGAAAATGCAAGAGAGTCCCGAATAGAATTCTGAATTTTTTTAATTAACGCGTATTTCTTGGGCAGCATATACTTGTTAGTGTTAACTCCGTATTCTATATCCTGATAATCCGACATGATTTGATCAGGATTTAACCCATCTGATAGTTTGATATCCTGACTTTTAAATTTTGAAATTTCATCAATAATGCTATTCATTTTTTCAGAATTCATATTCTATGGTGATTACATATTTCTAAATGAAAATTATCACTGGGGACATAAATGAAATGAATTTTCTGTCCGGTCTTTTTTGAAATCGCAGATCGATAAATCCCCTCTGCAACATTTCGTACTGAGGATCCACAAATATCGAAATGTCTACCGGCTTCATATATCGATTGAAATATTTTCACTTCGTTAGTTGTTGTATTAAAAGATTTCACAGGTCTCTTCCCAACCGTTTTGCATTTTCCAGTCTTTCCTCGTTTGGTATTCTCACTCTGTGTTATCGCTTGCAGATTTGATAAAGAATTGTTCTTTGGATTAGAATCCTTGTGATCAATAACAAAACTATCCTTGATTAATCCATGGAAACATTCATACACGAAACGATGATTGAGATAAAATTTCTTTCCAGCGCGAAACTTCAAATACCCTTGATTATTCACAGCACCAACTGGTTTCTTCAAAAAGCAGTGTCTGACAATACCATCACTGGATGCTTCATAATTTGTAATCAAGGGATGCTGTCTGAATTCTTGGTTCATTCGTATACTAATACTATTGTTTGTCTAATTCATTGTTTGGTTTAATAATGAATCTTTCAATGTAGTCTTGAGGTGTTCTTATGATTTTATCCTTGACAGGGTCAAGGACAGAATTTCTGATTGATTGTCCATTTTTGATTCTTTTATCATAATAACGCTTCAATTCCCTGTATCGCTTACCACCGCAATTCAGACACAATTGCGATTTCCCCCTGACCCCAACCCCACATCGTATGCAAGGTAACGGACCAAGGCTTCCACGACGAAAACTTTGCATATGATACCCACAGAATTCGCTTCTGCATGATTTGTTACACGGAGTCGTTGATCCAATCATAAGCCATTTGCAGTGATTCATTATACATAAATCTTTCATTTAAATGCTTGTTTTAATTATAGTATGGAGGAGTTCAAGAGATTATCGAAAATTACGCCTTGGAAAAATGTTAAATTCAATCTCGATAGAGTCTCTGATACGCCAAAACGTCTAATCGGTGATAGAACTATACTGGGTAAAATCAGGGAGTGTTTTAATGAATTCTACCGAGACGGTGCAGCATACTGTTGGTCGACATTTCGGATTATCAACAACATCGAAGATGTCGGTGTCAATGTACCCAACATCGATGCTACCATGAACGATGAAAGAGCAGCTGAAATAATTTCACATCTTGGCGAGCCAGCGGGTTGGAAATCCAAGAGTAAATTGCAACAGAAGTATTTTTTCAGAATAAAATTCATTATCGAAGTCGAGGGCAAATGGATTATCAGGGATAAATTCGAACCAATCCTCAAGAATAAAAAAACAATCACGTTGAGTAGAGATTCCAAACCAGGAATTCTAACTGGAATTGACAAACCATACTACGAGAGATCTTATCCTGTAACAGCAATCGTTTATGGGTTATACCCGCTAAATGATAAACCCGATATCGCAAAACTAGCTCCTATGAAATATTCACCGTTGACTTCGTCAAGGCTCAATTGTGTAGCAACACGGGTGATGGAACACTTCACAAATGCATCCCGAGGAAATAAACTAACTGATCTGCGACGTAGGAAAATAACCGAATGGGAACTGACAGTGAAACAGCACGGCGCAAAGATTTCTGATATAGCTAAATTAGAAAAATTATTAAGATTCCCAATAACCGTTATGACGATAACCGGAGAAGTATTATACGAACCGAAATATAACAAAAATGGAGCTTCAATACAAATTATTGATCATAACGAACACGCGTGGACACCTGCGGTAACTACATTTCCACGAGAACGAACCGTGAGATATATCCCCGAGGAATTTTCCGGGGATGTTTCCTATGAAGAGAAATTATTCGATGCTATTCATGCGTTGTGTAAAGAGGCTCCTGTGTCAGTGTGGCTACTTAGAAGTGATGAAGATCCCGAAATAGGATTTGATCAATTTGTAAGACCTAATGGTGAATTATATCGCGTTGAAGAATTAGATAACAGAATGAGAAAAATCGCTAATGATTTTTCACCGGAGAGTTTCCATGAAAAACTACTCACGGATAGTTTTACTATTCCATCAGTGGTAGCTCACTTCGCAAGAGAAAAAACTCATGGCGTCCAACACGAAGTGATTTTCTCGAGGATGTTAAATTGAGTTGCGTCGAATTCAGTCATGGAGGACTGTGGAATACAAAATACCATCGTGGCGGTATGATTTCAATTGATATATCCGCGTGTTATCCTGGAAGTTTTCTCGGGTATGGAGAATGCGCTGAGTACTTTAAACGATTTGGACATCCCACGCATGAAATGACTCGTGTTGCGATTAATGGTCCATTGCCTGATTTTGATTTAACTGGATTCGCTCGTGTGATATCATTCGAATTAGCTACAGGGTTACATCCGTGTAGTTATCTTTGGCTTGGTAGACATATGTCTGTGAAACACTGGATGCCAATAGTGCTATTGAGATATATGATTGATTGTGGTATGCTAATATTGTTGATTGTTTCCGAAGCTATTATATGCTATCGAGCTCAGAAAGAAGTTTGGCTACCACAACCCGATCTAGATCGTATAATTAGCGAACAGCGAAAACAGTTTCCAGATTTCAGCGAGGAAGAAGTCATGAATTGGTCTAAGAAGTTATTTGAAATTAAAAAAGAACACGCAAAAGATTTTGGACGAAGAATAATCGGTAAATTTACCCAGGGTGGACGATACGACAATGCAAAATACTCTTCGCGGTTGATCATAGACGACGCAGAATACGATTTTATTGTAACGGATTTAACGAAACAGGGAAAACTTGTATCCCGTAAGGATGCTTTTCTATCCAATGGTGAGAAATTAGGTACGGTTGTTACCTACTGTGATGGATATAATTCCCAGTACACACATTTGAGAAGTTCTATGCTAGCCTATGCTTGTATTAATCTATTTTCGATGATAAATAGATTTCCTAATACCGCGGTTAGAGTAGCCACTGATTCTATTTATATCCACGAGAAACACAAATCAGCTGTAGCGGCATTCACAGATCCCGAGGAAGCGTGGGGACGTTGGAGATTTAAAAAAGAAACGCTACATGAGTATTGTGAATTCGCAGACGTTGCCAACGACGATAAATATCTTTGTTGTAACCGTATTGAAATTCAATCAGAATTTTCTAATGCACCACCGGTATCTGATCCAATATGTAGATACAAGACAGTTTATTTAAACGGTTGTGGTGGGTCAGGAAAGACAACTCGTGCAATTGAATTATTCCGTAGAAACGCTAGCGTTTCCAAGTCCAACATGATTGTTCTAACACCAACTCACAGACTCGCCAGAGAGATGATACAGCGAGGGGTAAATGCCTGTACCTATCACAGTTTTTTTCGATGGAAGGGTGAAAAATGGACTCCTGATCGAATGGGTGATAAATTCATTCCTGAAATCATAATCTGGGATGAAATATGCACAGTGTCATTAGATGTATTACAAACATTTCTCGAGTGGTTGTTAAACAAAAACACAAAAGTCGTCATGTGCGGTGATCACGGCCAACCACCACCAATGAATGGCTAAAGGGTTTTGTAGACTATTATGAAGAAATTAATACCGACCATAGATCACTTGATGAACGATTACGCGAGTTTAAAACACTGATTAGATTACAACCGGATAGAATCCAGTGTGAAATAGCGCGTGAAATAATTTCAGAAACCCCCACGAATGATTTTTGGGAAACGTGGAGACCAAACGATTTGATAGTAGCAAGTAGAAAAATAGTCAGAGACACACTTCAGATGAAGTTGTTTGAAACGCATAAAGAAAAATTTGCAACGCTTCCAGTACCGTTGTGTTATAGGCCATCGGATACACGAAAACAGAATATAGAAGTTGATATTCCAGGACAGCGTGAAAAACAAATTCTCGTATTAAATGATATTGTGCTGGTTGATATCAGCGTCGTTGAAGATGCATTGCGTGCTAATAAATCCCCGTGGACGCTAGGATACGCAGCGACGATACATTCTTCGCAGGGATTGACTATATCGGATACAATTGTTTGGATGGTGGATAATCGCATCGAATGGTCAAATTTAGTCTATCTCGCAGTATCCAGAGTACGAAAAATAAATCAGCTTCGAAGAATTGTCCTTGAAAATCCTAATGACAATGCAATAAGTGATATTATCAGCGCCGATGATATCACTGGTGATTTTATCACTGGTGATTTTATCACTGGGGACATAATCAGAAAAAAACTTTCTGGTTATAAACAGCAGGATAAAAAAAATAAACGAGAATTTGATATTGATGTTGAATTAATAATGACGTTGAAACAGCAACAGAATAATCACTGCGCGAGTTGCAATTGTGTAATGAATTGGTGTTGGTCAGATAGGGATTCTCGACAATTTACCGTAGACAGAAAAAATAGCAGTATTGGTCATACAAGAAATAATGTGATGCTAACATGTCTTGAGTGCAACAGGCGCCGGGGTGCCAGCACAATGCCTCTGGGGGGGGTGCTAGTTAAGACCCCACGGTGGTAGTTGAGTATCCTCGGGTATTACTTGCAGTTGTTGTCGTGTAAAACCCCGCTGAGGGGCAGTTGAATCCAGTCTATAGATTGCTGGTCTACCAGTTGATCGTGTTATGCCGGATATTTTATGTACAGTAACACTCCAAATAGGATCAGTAGCCCTTTTTGTGCCACCTTCCAGCTCTCCTGGTTCGTATAAATACCTAACAGTGACATTACTACCAAGAATGGGCTGAGAAATGCTAGAATCCTCTTGTGAAATCCCTTGAATTTCCATTTTAGGTATAGACTTCTTTTTAATCGCGTTGATAGGTTTCATATGAATTGTTCTAGTAATCTCATTATTCAGTGCGGTAATCACAGCTGGTAACCTTTTAACCCATTCACGGGATCGCTTTTCTTGGATGAATTCTTTTGCGTATTGATATCAAAATAACCGCTCAGCAAGAGTCCGATTAAATCGTTCTACAATTGCCTGATCGCGATGTAACGCAGTATGCCCTCGTCTGATGGTGACATTGTGATGTTTCATCGCTGATAAAACAGCGCCTTGAAATTCCTTGCCAGGATCAACTTGTAACAGATTTGGCCAACGCAGAGGACCCTTTCGATAAATCCTTTCAAATGCAGAAGCGACTTCAGTTGATGATTTTGTTTTTAACGGTTCTGCTTGTTTGTATCGACTCGCAACGTCAACTACGGTTAGCGCGTATTTGTAACCGTTGTCATGTGGTAAAAATAATATATCAGCCTGATGAACTTCATTAGGGACAGTCACATCAAAATGCGAGTAATTAACTCGTTTAGGCGCTGGTAGATAAATTTGCCATATAGCCTGTTTGGATAACCAATTAGCCGCAGTGGCCTTTTTCACTTTTGCAGTCTATCGAGTTTATTGATTGCCGCTTGCCTCTCCAGTATCCTTTTGGAGAATAATAAATAGATTCCATGTTATTAATTACCGGCACCTAACATCAATTTACTTTTCATAGCCGATTTTATCAAAAATGAAGCCAATTTTTCTTTGAAGGATTTATCAGGAATAGTATTCAACGCATGAATTAATTTCACATCTGCTAGATGCCTGTGTTGCAGATTATTGTTTTTATAAGCAACATCATGAAGGTGACACGCCTTATCAATGGCGTTTATCGGATACTCGCCGGGTCGGGGCTGATTTTGATCATTGAGTCTGATATCAAGTCTGGTTCCCGGTCCACAGTAGCTATATCCTGGAAGGTGCTTTTCTCCGGGGTATTTTGCCCATGGGGTTCCAGGGAGCTTTGCCAATTCGGCTGCGATATCACCTCCTCGTTTTTTTTTAAATCAGATTTCATAGACACAAATCTAAATTTCTTTGTACCACATTGTACGCATTTACCAGAAAGCGCTGATCGGTTATTTTTAGTTGTAATCGTCGTCAAGTCATCTGTGCCAGTACGCGTTTTGCACTTCACACAATATAGATCCATAATTTATGTATAGAGATATGGATATAATTGATTTTTCAGCGACTAAAGCAAGAGAACCGGTTAAGCATCATGCAGCGCTACCAAACTCTATCCGAATGATTATAATCGGGCCATCTGGATCCGGCAAGACGCAATTGTTGCTCAATTTAATAATGAGATGGATGAAGTGGGATAAGTTGTATTTAATTGCCCCTAGCGTAGATGATCAACGATGTTATGAAGTGTTAAAGGATTTTAATGAAAACGCTTCAGAGATTGCCGGTGAGAACGTCGTTGATTTTATAACCGATATTGACGAGGCACCATCAGTAGAAGATCTCGATGGGAGTATTAACAATTTAGTCGTATACGATGATGTAATGTTAGATAAACAAAAAAATCCTGCTAGAATATTTTCCAGAGGCAGGCATAAAAACACCGACGTGATATATATCACTCAACGCTACACTCAGATTCCAAAAGTGATCAGAGATAACTGCAATTTATTGTCTGTATTCAACGGCGTTGATACTCATACTCTTAGAAATATTTGGCAGACATGGTGCTGCGGTGATATGGATCATAATCAATTTAAAAATTTCTTTAGTAATGCTCAGTCAACCCCGTACGGGTTTATAACGATAAATTTGCATGACCCTCGGACACGATATCGTATAGGACTCGATCAAATATTCGGTTGAACTCGTAAAAAAATTATTAACCTAGAACTGAAAGTTCTAGCAGCAGAGAGGGTGAATGACAACGACGCTGGCGTCATTGACGAAGTCATCGAGGAAGCGTTGGTTGTCGACGCCTTTTTACGATTCGACGCTTTTTTTACGATTTCGACGCTTGTCGCTTGTTGTAGGGTTCACCCTCTCTGCTGCTACTTGTATTCCGTTAAAGATTATGGAGTAGTGGCATGTATGAAAGTATTTACCATTTATTTGTGAGGTTGAATAAATAGATAAAATACACAACAAACTAGTTTCATTTAAACCTTTTTCTTAAGTTGCAAACGACTATGCTGAATTAACCATAAAAGAAAATATACTGTATTTCTAAAATCATAAAATGATATGAAGAATGTATTAACTCGTTTTGTAATGAATTAAGCGCTTGATTGTTTACTTCTTGCTTATCGCTAATTACTTTTGTATTTCGTTCAATTACTGCTTAGATTATTTTCTTTAGCATATGCATATGATAAGGAGGTCATGCTAGTTTTGCAGAAAAAGGAAACTCAAACTTATGTCAATCATATTAAACACTGATATAAATGACAGAGGAACTTGACATAATCATAAACAATTAACGCAAGTGGCAATGTAAATTAAGATAATCATGCTGAATAGTCAATACAAACAGAAACACATTCTCGGGCACATCAATACACTATCGCGATTATATTAATACGAGTATAATGGTTAAGGAACAGTTATTATTAGGTGAAAGGTTAAAACAACTGAATTAGGAACAGAATATAAAATTGTCATTATTTTTAGCAAAAATTATGATTGCATAATTCTTGCTTTATTTCTTAAAACGACTGTAGAACTCTTAAGAAGATTGCTATGTCGACTGATGGAGGAGGTGGTAAAATAAGTTTAGGAGTACTACTGTCAAGTGAATTGATAAACTAAGCAATAATAAAATCATTCGAATTCTAACAAAGACAACACATTTATCTAAAGAAACACTCTGATCACCAACATCACTCTCATCAATAATGATAACAAGAAGAAGACGAATAACAGTGATGCGAGAAGAAAGAGAAGAAGAACAGAGAAGAGGAAACATAATTCATATTGATTTGAACCGTAATGTGAATCCCATTAGTATTAATATACCTGATTTGTTATTTTATATACATGCCTGATTGTATGGATCTGTATAAAGTCAACCATATCGAGAAGTAATAAGATAAATAGAAGATAAAAATACATCGAATGCACTTAAATGCCGATTGATATGGGCATGGATATATAGAAAGCAGGACAAGTCTATGCATTTATTTAAGTTTACCTTTTATCTTTTCAACCATTTCGTTCATAAAAATTACCAAAGCCATTAAGGCTTTTCCAACTTGTGTCCCACTTACATGGATAATAGACGTAAACATCCAGTGAGCGCACTCCACCTGCCAAACTGTCAACTTATGTATTTTCCTAAATTTATAGTTATATGTACCTTTCTGTGGACCAACACACAACCTCGCGATCCCTCCCACAATTTAGAGTTCAAGACTTTAAGGATGTAACGACATGAATTTGTGTTACCAAGTGGAAGCTTTTGCTGCTCAACTTCGTAACTTCACATTATAAAGGAAACAAACACCTCAAACTTAAAGCGTTAAGTTCGTTAGGCTGAGTCAAGCAACGTTTGCACATTGAGTGTGAATTATTGATGTAGCACTTGCGGAACTTAATGTGTGATTACATTGTTGATGAATTAATTAACGAGTTTACTTGCCATGTAGGAAATTCCAGGATACTCCACCCACATCACAGACGCAGACGGGCGCCCACATTCGTCGCTTTCCAAAGAGGCAATCAAAGTGCTGTCCATTTTCAATAGCTTCGGTCTACAATGTTTCTTCGGTGCGACTACACATGTTTGGGAAAAGACATTTCACTTGATAAGTTTCACATTGAAATATTATAGAATTAACAGCTAGATAAAGTGTAAGTTTCAAAACAAATCTTTTACTTTACTATTAGATTAGGCAGCGTAACAGATCCTTTGCTAAAATAGCAAAATAATAACAACTTACTTGCATTTTATTCTAACGGTATTATCTCAAACCATTGACACAGTGTAGTAGTATAGTATGAATTACCCATACAACATATCTGTAGTAAGTTGACACACGTTCTTGCGAAGCGTTGTTATACTGTGAGAGTAGGCACATTATATTAGTTTTACACTACCATAAACGTATGGGAATTAGCAAACATTAACAGTTTCAACTTAATATCTGGAACTTTGTAGAACTATTGCATAATTTGATACGAATTCCTAACTGTTCAAATAAGTGGTATAAACAAAACGTAGTATAATTATCAATTCCGATTCTGTTTATCTTAATCTGTTATTTACTCTAACATTACTAACCCTCCTGGGCTATTATACTTTTGAAATTTAAAATAGTGCCATCCTTGGCTATGCAAAATTAAGGACCACGCTTATTCATCTTCTGATTTCACTTGAAGTTTTTTTATATCAATGACAACCAACAGAAAAAAGACACAATTGTTACACATTACCAATATATTCAAAAGGCTACAGCATGAGAAAAACAATGGTGTTTGGAGAGCTGATATCTATATTTTAGGAGTTTTACATAGACAGAAAACGTCAGTATCACTAGTGCATATTTGTTTAAAAGCTTGTATGGGATACAGGTGTGATTAAAGCCAGTTATATTATACAATAATTTAAAATTGAACCATTATGTGTATTTGTTATGTCAAACGTCAGCAAAGATGCCATGTAATATTTCAGAATGTCCATATAAAACAAAAGAGGTGATCCTAACGATCAGCATCATCTTGGCCAATTGTATGTCAGTATTTATATTTGACATTCAATTGTATTGTATATACCGTGGCACGGGGTCCTGACTAGGGAGCTGAACATTTGTCAGGTTTTCACGGCCGTAGTGGAGTTGTCGCATACATACCGAGTCCGAAAGAATGTCTGTATAAACGTTGTCGAAATATATTTTTGTCTAAGATTGTCAGTGTAAGTAGCTGTCAGAAGTCAATTAGTGCAGTCTAAAGTATTTAAAGAAACAACTATAAACTTTTCATATGCGTGTTGTGCTTTAAATATCAATCCACATGATTTAGAAAGATGCCTTATGCCTTACAGACATTCAACAAATGTTCAAAAGCTAGAGTTGAACATTTTTGGTTAGTGCGCACATGATAGTACTTTATTTGCTGCAATTTTATAACCGAATTTAATTAAATTTACCCTTACATAATGGCTTAAAGAATCGGCAAGTAGAGTGCAGCTTACTAAACTTTATACATTTAATATAATTGTCGTGTGAAATCTAATCATACGCATTTGCACAACTGTAGACCCATTTCTTCACATATCATATTTAAAACAAGTGTAATTTCTTCTTTAATAGATCCTGTAGTTTTTAGTGCAAGAATGGTATTCATTTTTTCATTTCCATGCTATCTGAAGTAAATTTTATTCATATATTTAACATTTTAATGTTTTCCTTTAAAACCATATCCTTATGAAATCATATTGCCCTTCGTTACGTTTAAACTACAATATACCTTTCTTGCACTCGTCAATAATTGTAAATGTTAGCAGAAAAGTTTTAAATCTTTGTAGTGTAATTTCATAAACACCGGCTACTCTTTGAATAAAACCAATAAAAATATTTACAATATAATCGTCTTAAATCTGATACTGTGCATCTACCATACTGTCATCTAGGTATGCAGGAGTTTCACATTCATACAATTCCAAACCTTTACGTTCGGAGAAGTTTGGTTTCTTTGTTTTTTTAATAGTCGTGCAATTAGCCGCTTTTGACTTTCGGAAATACTATGTGATACATTGAAATTGTATTCCAATAACCATTTGTGATATTAGAGAATACTGCTTTAGTCCATTATTAATTCCACTGAAAAAAGAGAATATATCGAACACAAGTAACATGATAGACTAAGGGGATTAACAGTTTCTAAAAATGTAAAATGACAAAACAATACTATAAACGATGCACGGAGACGACAGCGTGCTAAATGTTTAAAGTAAAGTTTACGACGTCAAAAGCTAACGTTTAGAGAATAAACAAGAAAAGTATGAAATTGCAAAATTTTCATAATGTTCAGCCTACAAACAGATTCAGGCTAGAGCAAACCAGAAAACAATATATCATTTGATACGTGGTTGCGGTATTAGTTGATTTGCACATATACATGTGCTAATTCGTCTCAATCTTCAATATCCAGTCGTAAAATATCTTACATTTGACAATGAACAATCAGTACGATCACAAGCAAACAAAGTACAATCCAGTTAAGACATTGTTTTTTCTCCTTTATTGCAAATAATAGCTTCTACCTACAGGAAATGTCGAACAAAACAAGAAACTATATTAATTATGTTTACTATGTATGACTTTCATTTGCTCTTACAAATGCATAATGGATGCCCTCAAATACATTATTCAGCATCAAACAAGCATCCCATGTATTCTTATCCAGATCATCATTAATATCATATGGACATCTACAGGACTAAGGTGTTAACGCTATAAACACAAACACAAATGCAAACTAATCTACATCATGCCATATTATATCACTTGTGGGGACACAAATACAACAGAAAAACGTCATCTGAAACGTGAAACATTACAAGTACAGCTAACCATTCTATACTAAGATTTGCTCATTCTCTTTACGTACACCATGCTTTCAAAATATATACTGAGACTTATCATTAGTCCACTGTCAGGTATGTATACTGAATAAGGTGTAATGTTTATAATTCAAGTTTAACTCTATCATAAAATATAAATAAAGATAAAGTTTAGACAGGCAACCACTATGATAGATTTACTGAATGGTTCAGTTTTGACAGCTATCGGTAAACAAGTCACCTGTTTTACATAAAAAGACACTAATGTGGAAAGTTTCAGATGCAATATCACCATAAACATTTCAACTCATCGTGATCATCTGGACCATGTCCACAAATAATGCTATACTGAGTCGATACATGCTTGAACGTTCTATCTAATCTGAGTCAAATAATTCGAATATGTAGCCAAAACATAGAACACGGTGATCTCCGACTTAACAGTTTATAAAAAAAGCAGTGACCAGCACTAAAAGTAATTAGGGTAGTGCATGTAAATAAACGCTTCGATACATTATGCTATATACATGTATATAACTGTGTAGAAGAAAACTAATTAAAATACCTCTTGAAAGAAACTGATAATTGGAATAAATGCACTCAACTCACGTTTGTCTTTTTCTGTCTTGTTTGTCGTTGGTGTCTCTGCAGATTAAAAGCTTATTTATTGTTAATATCATCATTTTAACCTCACCATAGTTTCACTGCGAACCTGATTTTCATCTTTGCTGTCTCGCGAGATAACATTCTGAGAACCTCCGCGAGCTTTAGCGAATAATTCCTCCTGTGTTGCCATGTCATATACAATCGTGAACGACTTTTCCCCCCAAGAACAAATATAACTCGTTGCCACAAGATGTCAATAGCTGGTCCGGAAGCAAGAAATCAACAAGATTGCTTTGATCATCTCACTCCCTATTTCTATCTTCTATCTGCAAAGCTTCTAATCTTACCTTTGTTCCAAATTCTATTTTCCCTTTCTGCTCCCTTTGCCCATTATATCCTTTTCTTTCGGCCAGATTTTCTAATTCTATATTTTCCTTGTCCAGTTCTATCTGTTCCCTCTCTTCTTGTTTTCCAAGTTCTCTCAGTTCCCTCACTGCTGCTTATGTTTCTAATTCGATCCACTTATTCGGCTTTCATTCTAGCTTTCTTTCTTGGATTTCCTTTTCCAGTGTTTCCTTTTCGGTCTTCTTTTCTAATTCTATCAACTCCTTCTTGCCTTTCCTTTATTTTTCCATCTGTTCCCTTTACCTGGCCTCTTGTTCACGAACGTAGTTTTCAAGGGACTCCCCGTCGTAGCTAAACTGTTTCCCAGTTCAACAACTTATTTCATTGATGACACTTTCAAGCGTTCGGTGTAACCAACGTAACGAGCAGTATTTTACAAATGCGTAATTCTTATTTTAACAGACAGTATATTTTCCTTTCTTGACAGGTAACAGAAATATGAAATGTATACAAAAAACAAAGTAATGTTATGTGCCTACGTAACCTTACTGTCTCGGCAAGCGAGTCTAAAACACACAAACGAGCATACAAATATAATTAAATAATATTCGTGTTCCGTTAAATACGAAATGGTCCCACTTCTGACACCATTGTAACAAGATAACCGGAAAGGATTTTTCGGATTCACAACATAACAATTTTGACGATCATATCAATACAATGTTTAATAATGAATGACTTGAATGAGAAAATGACTTAGGAATGCGTGCGCGTGTATTTAATCCGACTATTAGATTATTAACATAATAAAGAAAAATACAAACAAATTACTTTACAAAAGACAAATACAAGGCGTGATTGATTCACAGTGGCTAACCAATGGAAAGATGGACACAGGTTACTCGGCTAGCAAACTATGTAGATTTGTACTCGTGTAGTAAAATGACTTAATTCATAGTGAAATTGAGCAAACGAAAACGGACATATCTGTAACTTATCTTTACAGTCCTGAAATAAACAATGGGTTTTATGAACCTCAAAAGTATAGCCTTATAGATGTTAGCATTTATGTGGATTGCTTTATAACGTGCACCAGGTAGAAATCGATTCCTCAAATACTTGGAACGCTCGGGTCTTTCTAGTCATTCTTGACACCACCGGACACTCAAGATACTGGAACTAAGATAATGGACAACTCTACACCTGGGACACTCCATACACTGGACATCATCGGACAACACCAAGCACGGGACGCTGGACATTCAAGACGCTGGACAGCTCTATAGCTGGGACACTTCAGATAATGGACATTCCAGGCAACAGACAGCACCAGACAACACCGGATACTCTGGACACTTCCAAACACTGGGCTCCTCTAAAACTGAAGATGCCCGAATCCCTATAGTAGATCGCCAACTGACAAAACTGTTCATAATGTAAAGAGCTTTATATGCGGTGAGGTATTTATACACTTGTATTATCTGTGCGTCGCAGGCTTTTGGTTCATCTCATCAAAGGCACTTCACACGTGTGACATACGATGAACTGAACTCACTTTTTTGAAATACGACACAATATATATATGAATTACTCTCGGGTATCATTGTACGTCAAAAATGAAACTTTAGTACACGAATTTAACAAATAATTAAAAAGGATTTATACAATTCCATGAAAATATCAGCAGATTACAAAGAATATGCGCGTTCGTATCTGAAAGTAAAGGACTGGTACAAGAATAAAGATTAACATAAAATAAACATCCAAACGATTTAAGGCTGAAACTAAGATTGTATATTGACACGTCATAAGAAAGCAAATAGTGGTAATACAGTGATTGTAAGAATATGACTGAATACATACCCATTACAAATATTTGCACTTCGTCTTTCGTTGTCCTGGTATCTGTTGTCTTCGTAATTACATATTTCTGTTCATCTGAACGTTGAATTTTTCGTATCCAAAACGTCCCAAGTTCATCAAAAAACATTCTTCTCTTGTATTCTGGCATAATGGAAAATGTTGATAAAGAATTCCCAGTCCCAATCAGTGTTCGGCTGTCACCATTTATGTAAATGGACACCACGCTGCCAATGACGAATGCAACATTGCGAAATAACCAAACAGCATCTCCATGGCAAACTGACCTAGTATACATTTCTGTACCTGAAATTGGAATTTATGCATAAAATATCCAGTACAAATATTTAGCTTCCCAAACAACATTTGCAAAAATAATAACAATACAAATAAATCGACAATTTTAATGGCGTTGAATTTGAACTGTGTGAGTATTTCATAAACAGTCCATTTCTGACAGAATGGAGAAATAAGTGTGTACTAATGGATCTGAATTAGGCTTAAGACATTGTCTGAACATCATATATGAGCACGGATGGATGTAGGAATGTACAATACCTAAGTCAAATGTTATAACATGAACATTGTCTTACAGGATAAAATCTCAACAATGCGATAGATAAGACAAACCAAAATCAGACAAGGTACGTACAACATGTGTACTTCAAACTAGGTTTACCAAACAAGTATGGCATACATTTAACAGGAAGAGTAAGCACCAATACAAATCAGATTATATAATGAATTGGAATGGCTCTAACATATTAATAACTACCGATTGATCAATTACTTCTAAGAATTTTTTCTGATAAAGACCATAGGTCTACCAAATAAACACGTTGACCAATGGCATTTAGATTAAACTTGAAATTGATAAATGTATGCTTCAAAGTAATTAACTAGCACATCAAATGTACGATAACAAACCGTGATTAATGAAAGATGAGGTAAGCAATCATTTCACTATAAGACAGTGGTAATAGTGTCTAGGGCACCGACATTTGTGTAGTCACAATTACGAGATACTCAGGCGGCATCGTAGACTTGACTAAACATTGGGTTGTATGCAATATACCTGGTACACTGTACCCAATGTATAAAGCAAACAGACTATATCGTCTGAGGAAGATGCTTGATAGTTATGAAATTGTATGCGGAGAAAAGTTAAGAGTGCACAAAATAACATAAAGCTAAGATTTGAAAATTTCACAGCTTTGGTAAAGCAATTATCTCTTCTTAAAGAAATAATGAAGAACAAATCAATACCAACACGGAATGGTAAAATAAGAAATATCAAACAGGCCGTCAAATGCACAGCAGGGACAGTTCATATGAGAACCAGATCAACATCCGAGCGCGGGCACATTGATATAACTATAATTGGCACATTAATATAACTATACTAATAGAGGGACGGCTGTGAACGGTTCAGTAATACTTTTCGTCTCGAAAGTAATGCTAAAGTAAAAGTCATCAAACTTAATTAGTATGTAGGAGTTAAATAAAAGGGTAAATCACGTCAACTAGTAGCACTGATCAAATGCAAAAGCAAATATTTATCTCATCATTCCAGTCCACGTGTGATCTAGTGAATTTTATCAGAATAAGAAAAGGTAGATAATTCGATCTCTGTTATGATTTAGACACATAATATGTAACAATATAAACTAGGTAAAAGCTATCGAACAAGATATAATATAGCAAAAATACCTACCATTGGACAATCTACATGATAGATTTATCAGCAAAACCAAACACCAAATAAAGGATTCGGTCATTTTGTTTACCTAGAAAGTAAAAACATATGTTACTCCACTTTGAATATTTCGATACCATAGAGTTTAATAACAGCTATGTTTGGGGGCGAATCCTACAGGAAGGTCCCATTTTTTTAAATCAACCCTTTCTGCAAAAATGGCACTAAGTTCGATAACAATAAACCGAGGTCTCCAACGTGCCACTTACCCCACCTCTTTATTTTGCTCTTAATTGTGTATGTAAAGTTTGTATGAGTCTTTGTTCACTGACCCGAGACATCCATGCTGGCCATCACTTACATGATAATATCCATGTAAGCGGAACACCAAGTCTGGTGGATGTTTCTTAGTGTGTGGGTATTTGCCAGAAGAATGCAGATATTTCTGATCACTTTATTTATTTCCACATATCGCCGAGTAACATATAATGTCGGTGTTTTTGTGACTGCTGGATTTGATTGCTTGTCTAATATAACATCATCGTATACTACGACATTATTGATGTACCCGTTGAGATTATCTGCCAATAGCGCATCGTTGATGTCAGTAATAAATCAATGATGTCATTGTCATCAAGTATTGCTGCATTGTCATTAAATTATTTAAGGCAGCCGTAGCAACGCTAATAATCTCCAGAGGGTGCCCATAAATATAACTGATTTCACTTAAGCCATCTCAATATCATGTTAGGTAACAACAATTGCATCTTACCAGGCACAGATGGATCTATGAACATTGCTCTGACGGAATTTGGTAATTATGGATATTTCTTGACTGGCTTTAGTTCTCATGTTGCTGAGAAATCAATCACCTCATTTGTATTATGTTCGATGCTGAGTAGCCATCACCGATGCCAGTGCACTCATCAGCAAGTGAAATGTGGCACAAACAAAATAGTACAATTTTGTCTCCACATCACTAACGATGGGAACAAAACGTGGTAATATTGTTGCTTCACTTGGAAAATTACCAGGATCTCCATGTGGTATATATCCTGGCGAGAAGCTTCTTCCTAGATTGTATTATTGTGGTCCTAGAACCTGACTTGATGTCCGGATTGACGAGAAAGATCAGCTAAGACCAGGAGAGAACACGATAAATGTGGTTGATCAAACGTGGTATGTTCATGATGACCGGTATACAAATCTAGATCTACAACAACTACATATTGCAGACGTGCTCTTGATTCGCCATTTAAAACAATCCCCCAGAGAATATCTTGCTAATTATTTGATAAGATCTGCGATGAAAGATAAATTAAGGGCCGGTAAATTTGTTATAGCCCAAGTGGGTGTTTTATGGGTAAGACCAGAGATTAGTAAACTTGCTTTCTCAGCAGCTGTCACGCATTATATTGATGCAGCTTGGCCTTCACGACAGGCAATATGGCAACTGTATCTACCACAACCTAAAACATTCAGTACGCACTGATGTCAGTATCCCAATGAATTTGTTCAAGTAGATATTCTGTGTTTACGATATGATCCTATTTATTCTAGCAGACGTCAATCGCGCAAAATACAAATATACGTTCACTATCGTTGACGTTGCAGTCGATATAAAACAGCAGGACTATGATCAACAAAGACAGCAACTGAAGTCGCATCTAGCTTTGAACGAATTTATCAACGTAGCGGACTGTGATAGCCACAGTTGCTGTAGGTTTATCCTGTCAAAACATTTCTTGGTGCAGTAACATCTCTGATGCAACAACACAGTATCAAAATTAGACGAGGGCAGACCACAATTAATTGCGATCAGGCAATCGTTGAACGATTGAATCGAAAACTTTCTGAGAGATTGTTTGGATATCATTATGCGAAGAAAATATCAGTGACCATAAGACCTTGAAACAAATTCAGGCGGACCCGAGATCTTCTGAATGGGTTGCAAGACTAGCAAGTATGATAGTTCGTTAAATAATGAAATTACACGTGGAAGTGCTATAAAAACAGTCAGTCCAATCTCGAAGAAATACATACCATTTAAGCCACATGATTCTTCCTCTCAGAAACTATTACTCGTTAATGTGACTGTCAGATATTTATATGATCCTGGTGAACATTGAAGGTGGTAAGAAAGAGCAAATGATCCTATTTGGAGTGTGATCACACATACACTTGTCATTGTGGTCGAATCACCTGTAGGCATACAATCCACAGACCAGATTCAACGGCCCTTCACGGCGAATTTGTCTGTGAACCATTACAAGCAGTTCCTGAATATACAAAATTACTACCAGGATGGATCGGCTAGCAAAGCAAGGAGCTAGTTCATCGAAGCTGATTGCACTCGAGACAGGTCAGCATCACAGACTCTAATTGTGCTTATTGGTTTGTCACATCCCTGATAACAAGCTATTTTGTTCCTTCCTATATATTTTAATAACGATGCGTTGATTTCCTCTGTAGATGATACATGCTTCTGACATGATAACGCTAGATAAACTACATTTGACCATCCTATACAATCATCAACACTCCAAATATTAGTCTCCGATATAGTTAATCCCTGTGACGAATGAATGGTTATAACATATAGTAGCGTCCACGGTGATATATCCCGTGATTCCCGTCCCTGCACTAGCGCTTTCTCAACAGCATAAATTGGAACTAAAACAATAATATTTTTAACAAATGTATGTTTCTAACTGGCACCAGGAATTTCAACATCAATATTTCGTTTACATGTATATGATGGGAGATAGAATAACGGGACAGGTAGATCTAAAAAGTTTTTATGTAAGATAATAATTTTCGCAGAAATGAATCAGGAACTATTTGTATCAAGCTACTATAAGATCGCTAGGGGGGCATACATTCCAAAACCCGTCCTTGTTTTTGTCTCTGGAGTTATCTCACGCATTATCAAGCAAATTGATGCTATCAGGCTGAAGCGTCATTAACAATTTGAACTCTTTCAGCGATGCATCAATAGCACTATGACCAGCAAGTATTTCCTCACAGCAATCTACGAATTATATATCAACCAACGACGTGACGATTTACAGTTTAATTATGGTGGTTGTCTATAATCACTACACATGATAACAGCATTATTTTACGTCAGTACCCAATGAAGAAAAATGTTTGACACATCTCGAGATACTGTGCATATGTCATTCCAGATACTCATCTCCAAAATATATTTCTGACCCATTTGTTCAAGTATCCACGTATCTCTCTTCCACAAAAAGGAACTGTGATAAGTATGGGATTTGACAATTAGTTGTTTCATATCTCTGGCAAGCAGGTCAGTCGGAGTTAGTGTTACCATATTTAGTCCCGTAAATAATTCTATCACGCGTGTTATTTTACCATAACTGCCAGTTTTATGTCTAGCCACAGGATCAGACACCAATGGTGCTGATGATGGTTGTGACATCTGACTATTGTGATATATGTCTCAACAGGTGTATCCTCAGCAGATTGAGAATAATTAAATATCAGCTCATTATTAACTCGCCACTGTCATCATGAAGCATCCCAGATTATATATCACATTCATCCAACGATTATATATGTTCTTTGCTGATATAAAATGAATATGCAGCGACTTTAACCGCTGTATCAGGAAATCTGTATATCATCGACAAGAGAATTATGGACACATATGCAATCATCGAAGATCTCTAATAATTATATTTTGGCTAGTCGCCGTCATAATAACGTGCTATAGTTAATAATTTAGTTTCATCGTTTAAATAAGAATTTTCCCTTAATGCAAATATGTCTTTACTTGTATCAGTAATTATAAAATCAAGTTCAGCATCAGTGGTAATTAATCCTGTGAAGCGACGTCGATGGTTAAATGAGGCTCCTTGTGTGAATTTATCAATACATTGTCTGCTCCAATCCAGTCCCACCATATCCTTTGTGGGTGATATATCATATATGTTGTCACTTTCATGTATTGGCATACAAATCTGCTTCTATGGGCGATATTTGAGACTATTACATCACTCACGGTTAATGATGTCAGTATCTTCACATCAAATATATATCTCAGTATCATGATTGGAACCCAACCACGTTCATTCTTCGCACAGCAATCCATCGGGTTAATATGTGGGTCAATTGTATTTAAATCCGCCTAAACCAATCAAGAGTAACAGCTTGCGTTGCAAACTCAAACGATTCAATCGCGGAAAATGCAGTGAAATCGAAATCTGATAACTGGCCACTCATAGATAACCTAGTAATATCATGTGTAGGATGTTACTCGGCGCATTCTCCCACACCAAGTACACTTCCAGGATAACATGCAAACATTTTATCTTAGATAAATTCGTTTAAATCATATTTGGTATTCCAAAGTCCTTCGTGTCCTTACTCGACACACGATCGCTGACAATCTTCAAGAAAATCTCCACGTATCGGTCTCCATAATTTTTTTCTACTAAGTAAAATGAGCAGCAACAAAAGAAACATGTAAATAATTACTATGTATTTCCTCTGTACTGTCAGTATATCTAAGTGCAGTCTATGTCATCTGCGTATTAAGAGATTAAGCAAAAAAAAATATGGCCAAAGGGCAGTAAGAATTGGTCGAGTCTACTATCTTCATCGCTCTGAAATAATCACACAGACACTATATCAAATACATTACCACCCCATGTCTCCTTGTGTTGGGACAAGACAAGGACAGGACTTGCTTCTCTCGTGGAAATATTGTTATACTTGGCGTCAGTGCGCGAGTTTTATGGTCAATTATCACTAGCGGATATTTAGCACTATACAAAATACCTCCAGTTATTGTTATGACATTGATAGGAATGAGCATATTCTAATGAACTGACATTTACACCGGTAGATGTATATATATATATATATATATATATATATATATATATATATATGCAAGAACAGAAGCACTGTATGTGATCGTCCTTGGAATGACATTATAAATAATGGCCATGAAACATTATTAAATATGCAAATATGAGAACTGTAGCTCTGTAGGTGACAAAATACCACAACGAGCTTTTGTTGTTTATTTTTATTTTGTTTTTATTTTAAACAAATATTTATTATATAATGAATCACGAAACTATAAATGCGATTTTTTCTACGATTAAAAAGGTACATGACCCTACCTCTGTCACCAGCGGTGACAGGACCAGTAGTAACCGTATACACATTATGCTGGTATTCTCAATATCATCGTGAAGAAGCTATCGTAGTTCGCGATTGATAAGTTACATGAGTACACAACGCTGCTGCCGGCGGAAACACATGCATGTGCCATATTGTTCGAGATGATATCATCAGGGTTATATTTATGTTTCTACGGGAATTTATAAACACGGCTACGTGCGAACCTATTATTGTTGGTGAGAATGCTTTACCTGCAACATCACCAAAAGCACCAACATTCTTATCACGGAAAACGTTAATAATTTTCATTACTAGTTGTTTTGCTACCCATATTGCTTTTGGGGCTATCTTTCGGATTAGACCTTTAAAAGCATCGCCAAGTCCACATTCGTCGATAACGTTATATGTTGTTAATCGTGAATGTATCCTCATGACCATTACAGATCAACGTTGAGCATTACGTATGATCCTAATGTTTTCTTTTCACTCAACGAATTCCGTTCTCGATCTGTTGTTTTTTTTTCCAAATTGCCGTTTCATTACTTGTTTTCGTTGTTCCCTTTCTTCTCTTGCTTAATCAGTATGCTCATCTGTTGCCTGGCTAAAAAATTTATAGTCTTCATCGTCAATATTGACTTTAATGGAAATAATGCGATGCATATATTTACGCCAAACAGTACGATATTTTAGATCCTTAATATACTCAAGTGTGACACTTTTTTCCTCTGTCGTCAAATCATTACCCAGCAATATCAAGTAGTTTCTCTTTATCACTGATTGCTACAAGACTTTCCACGGTACAATTATATACTAGATCAACTATAAATTTCACAACCCTAATCTTCGTGAAGTTCTGGAATACTGTCTTTGACTGCGCCGAACGCAGCAATAACCACATCAATACATGCAGATAATCGTGGCTGAGTATCAGCTAACTCTTGAAGATTCCTTGTTTGAGTTTTTTGAAGTTCTTTCCGCGATTTTCCCAGTCGACTTATCGGTTTGCACCAATGTGTGATGAAGACCATTTGTACCCTCCTTGACTGGTGTAAATTATTCTGCTGAACCTTCTGAAAATTATACTCGAGTTCTCTGGCGTTATTGTAGTTGTTGTTTGACAGAATAAAAAAACAGGAATATATTTCATAATTTCCTTTAGTCGCTGTTGAGCTATATTCTCTGTACGAGATTCCATGGTTAGCGCAGAATCTCTGATTGCTTTTGAATTATTGAGGATTTATTGACGTCATATCTCTGATAACATCTCTGATAACATGTGATAACATCTCTGGTATCGTAGCTGAAATTGTAGCTGATATTGTAGCGGAGCATCTCTGATAACATCTCTGATATCGTAGCTGAAATTGTGGCTGATATCGTAGCGGAGCATCTCTGATAACATCTCTGATATCGTAGCTGAAATTATAGCTGATATTGTAGCGGAGCATCTCTGATAACATCTCTGATATCGTAGCTGAAATTGTAGCTGATATTGTAGCGGAGCATCTCTGATAACATCTCTGATATCGTAGCTGAAATTGTAACTGATATTGTAGCGGAGCATCTCTGATAACGTCTTTGATATCGTAGCTGATTTGTTGCGGAACGTCTCTGAATTATAGCTCAATGTGATTGATTGTGCTGTGATTGTGCTGTTTAATTGTGCGATCGAATTGAAGTATCTGACTGTCTGTCTGTCGAATTGTCTGTTCGTCTACATCTGTCGTGATGTGTAAATATCCGGAAATCTAGAAGTCCGAGTGTCGGAGCTGTCTAGAGGTGTAAACATCCGGGGTGGCATCTAGGGTATTGGGGAACGTTGGTTCTAGTAGATGTTGTATGCTGTCTGTACGTATAACTGTGGTGGATCCGTGAAGGGCAAGTGACCGATAAAAGTATTGTGTCAACCCTAGGTCTTCGGAGAAACTGGGCGGCGATTCAACTGTTGGTGAATCGTACGGTTATACAGGGTCGAGACACATGTGTGTGTTGCAATTGTAGTACAATTGAATACATTGTTATATTTACATAGTTACTTCAAATCACAATAGTATTTCAAGGGATTGCATGAATCTCAATAAAAGTTAGCAACTTGTTTAAATACATGTATATGTTCGTGCTAGTTGTCGCAATCCATACGTGCGATAGTATAGTTTGATGTTTTGTATTTGTTCTCGTAAATTTATACTTGCGGTAATATAACTTTTGTAAAGGTTCCTTGGATCTGTGTATAGTCTAAGAGATTCCTTTGTATCTGTGTATTAATATTTAATTTATTCATGTATTGTGAATGGTTGTGAGTGTAATTGGGGGTTGAACGCATGAGTTATTGTGTTGATACATCATTATTTTTCATTAATAATTTATTTCATAAATTTATATTTTCTTTCACATATTGTGTTTGTGTTGTTCATTTAATCCACCATCCTCTCGGTAACAATTCTCTTTTAACCACGTCCCTACGACTCTGTTAAGGCACTCATCAGCAGGAGCGAGGGGACGTTGATTTCTCAGATCAGTGATTTGACACACAAATGATACATATTTGACACACAAATGTCAATAAAATAACGCGGCTGGGTAAGTGGTACGTTGGACATGGTTTATTGGTATTGCCCTTGGTGCAATTATTGCAGAAGGGGTTAATTTAAAAATGGGACTTTCCTCAAAATTTGAAGGATTCGCCCCCGACTATGTATGTATGTATGTATGTATGTATGTATGTATGTATGTATGTATGTATGTATGTATGTATGTATGTATGTATGTATGTATGTATGTATGTATGTATGTATACAGGTATAACAGTTAAGTAAATAGTTTGACTTCTAGGGCCTTTACAGGTTATTGCCATCCATGCAAGCAGCTTCCCGTCCAAGTATAGCCTATCATGTAATGTATAATGATGTTAGACCCATATGAACAGCAATAACATTAATAAGCCATCTTTCACATAAGAAAATAAATAAAGAAAACTACTGTAGATACATCAATCAGTACCTTTCTCTTTCACCGAATGAAAGCATATGTAACATTAAAGATTGTACTTTAATTACTGTCTGTTAAAATATAAATACAGTTTTCTTTTTTTAATGCCAAATTAGTTTCAATAGCATGCAAAAGCATTTGTTTCTCAAACTGTCAGCTTTTGATATTGTCTCTTACCTAGATCTTTTCTGATATACACATTGTTCAGTTTACTTTATATACACAATGCAGTATTGTGCTTTCAAGCGCTAGGGTGCCTTCATCGTATGTGATAATACATGTTTTGTCAACCAGTAGAGTGCCAAACATTCAGAGTATTCTAGCTTTCAATAATAATTATTACTACTGCATGCATCTACTCTTGTTGGAACTGGAACGAATTTGAGCAGCCTGGTAATCGGTTAGCAACAGCTGGAATGTTTCCAACAAATATGATGTGCATAGGTTAACACAAGTAATCTGAAGGTCATGACGGCCATTGAAGATCAATATATGCTACTTGCTTCATTAATTGCTTGCGTAATTGCTATATTGGTTGGCCTTTCCAAGCAAACTACAAACTTTATTTGGTATTTGAGAATAGTTAGAAGCAAAATATCATATTTTTACTAAAACTATATAACTGTTTTGGCACTACACCGCCTGTTACTTTCATTCAGCAGAAAAGGGGCATTTTCATTATCCATTTTCACCAGTCACTTCTTACAACGCAGATGGCATTATGATATTGCATGGAAACTTTCAGGATAAATTTGCTTCCGAGCCATAAACTATTACAGAACTGATAAGTTAGAGGTCTTTCAGGAATAGTTTTATGGACTTTCTTGTTTTCAAAAGCTGAGAAAGGTCACTGTTTTAAATGTCGATATCCGTACAATAATATGCCAATAAAATTATATGACAATTAGAATAAAAGAATATCGACGTTTTCTGATAGCCTTGATACATGTAAACGATGCTGTAGTAGTAGTAGTATTAGTAGCTTTCAAAGTAGTTATACAAGTAGCTCATGAACTAATAATTCTTGTTAAATTATTCATGTTATTGCACATACAGAAATAGAAGTTGAAGTTCTTCTTGAAAATGTTGTTATTACTGTGGTAGTTGTGGTGGTGGTGTTTTATGTTGCTTTATCTGCAGATGTAATTGCATATTTTACGTATATTTCCGTTGTATAGAAGAAACAGGTCCATTCAAGGACTTTGCCAGAAACAAGAAGACTTCTCTAATGGATAAACTGGACTCTATAAGAAAATTTAAGTTTCTAATTTTTAAGAAGAAAACTGAGTATTATTGACAGGTCAACACATACTATCGCAAAACGTTCAAAACATCAAATTCGCATACTAACCATCGATTTATAATGTAATTATTACTAATACAATAAAGTCTATGTCTCAGATCGTGTTTAAGGACATTAGTGTTACGAACAGCACGTGGTGACTTGCAGTTTTTAGATGCCGCAGATGTTCTTCGGTGAAACACAAGAACTAGCGGCAGACGTCTAATTGGATTGTGTCTGTGATTTGTAATTTTAACATGGCTTTAACAATTGTTTATATATATCGCTGCGATGTCGGCAGAGCGATAGTTTATAATGTATATCACAGGAGCATCATGTCGCAGATTTGAATCATCATGTCCCACCCAGTCGCATTATTCTGACACCAGGTCGACCCATCCTGGCCTAGTAATACTGAACGTCTTGCGAGGGAGCTGTTAGTACTATTTTTATAAGTCTTTGTGTAAATTGGCCGGGTTAGAACCCGCGAACTCCAGCGTCAGAGGCGCACGCTGTAATAATTGGGACACATCTAAGCTGAAACGGTCCATCTATTGTATCAACATTGATGGCATAAACTATAATCTTTAAGGACTATTTAATAAATGCTTATCATCATCAATAAAATAAGAATATTGAAACTAGTGTAGATTACATTGGAGTCAGATGCCATTGCTCAAATCTTGGATGAATTGTCCGATATATTTAAGATACAAGTTGTAAAATGTCATCGTTTCACAAGCCTCGCTCAGTTTCTCTTTACAACTTTTCATATATTTTTCATATACGATAATAATATGATATATTTACTTACAATATATATTGCAGGAAACATGTACAGTTCTCAGGTATCATCGAAGCTGCAAATGTATTGTATTCACGGTACGTTTAAAAAAAGGTACTTGAAAGATAAAAGTTTAAGTGTAATCTATACAAAGTCAACACAAGTCTGAGTACATTTATCAGAGTTTTGAATTACGTGAAGCCCTAATTAAAATATTTCATCACATATGATTATGTTAAGTAAATTATAACCCGTATAAATTGTCTTGGTGAGGTAAATATGTCCAGCAAAAGTCTAGCATGTATTAAAGGTTTTGTTGTTTTAAAGTGTTGTAAATATATTAGTAGAACCACACAAAATGAAAACGAAAACAAAAAGTAACATTATACAAAAATATTCTGTATCTATAAGAAATACTTGATAGTTAATAGGACATAAAGGTCATATAAACTTAAAAGCTTCACCAATTATCTTTCAGACTGAAGACAAAGTGTTGCTGTAAAATCGCATAACTACAATTCAGTTTGTTCCAGTGCGGTGCACTGGCTACAGTTCTTGGTCCTTTGCTACTTGTTATATACATCAGGAATATTTATAATGATCGCCTAAGTCTAGTCCGAATATTTTGCTTGAAACAGGTCTTTCTTTTATTCTTCTAGAATCATTTGAATTATTTGACAAATAAATATAAATATGTGTGACTTAACTTAGTAGTATGTATTCTTGGAGTCTACAAATTTAAGATTTACTTAAATAGACATCAAAGCACAGCATAATTTACCATTCCTCAATTACAAATTAGCACAACATATTTAGATATAATTTGTATAATATATTAGGTCATTACAAGTCTATAAAGATGTCGTTTGGGATGAATTGTCATATACAGACTATTAGAGAGAATACAGTTAGACATTGCTAGTCACTTGTCTAACCAGAAGTACGCAACATTTATGAGGAATACGTTTTGGTCAACTAACATAGAAGAAACATCCCACAAACTATGTATTGTTCATAGAAATGTATATTATGACTTTTCAATTTATTTAAATGAATGCAGTCCTTCTATGGTAGGATAAACATTTAATTATAATTAACGAAATTAACCAAAACTTATCTATATTAAATGCCAGAATTTAAATAAAGTGTTTGGCAATGTTATTTCCTAAATCTGAAAATGACCAAATGAAAAGTGATTTCGAATTTTTTTAATGCATATTACTCAACAAAACAATAACATTTC
Organism: Unio pictorum; assembly: GCA_030141615.1. Taxonomy (NCBI): domain Eukaryota; kingdom Metazoa; phylum Mollusca; class Bivalvia; order Unionida; family Unionidae; genus Unio; species Unio pictorum. Next base: position 1,261,781 of record JARLTB010000071.1, read on the forward strand.
TTATTCTTACATTTCTGAATATCGCATATACTTTATTAATCATACTTGGAATATAAACCAAATTAGCAGCCTTAGAACAATCTGAATGACTATCCCTTTATGTATAATCTAGTATTCAACTGCTGGATAAAAGCAGAAAGTGCATATTGTGATTCGTTTTTCGATCGATACAACTTTAAAGGCAAATTTGAATACTTATCCTGAATATAATGTTCGTTCCGTTCTCTACAAACATTATTTATATTTGACTCACAGGAACGCGGAACAGCGCCAAATTTTAATATCTTTAAGAGCGTTCAAACTAATGCTTCTGCCTTAGATTCCACATAAAATAATATTATTATTTTCGAAGACAGCGCAAAGTATCTGCATAACATATTATATTCTATTCTTTCCGAAGTTTGAAACAGTATTATCTACTTGAAGTGGAAATCATTGTTTTTTTGTTTGGAGCCAAAATCCTTTCTAACACCATTTTATAAGTGGTAGTTAGACCTAATTTACATGCCCTAATCCGTCCAATTAAGTTTCATGAACCCTTAATATATAATGCAGTATAGCCTCTACAGTCGTCTCCGTACATGGTTGTAATAACTAGTGAAATGGAGCTTCTTTGCTGAATATTGCTTAATATTGCTCACTCGAGCTTTCTTGTAAACAAGCTACTGAAAAATACGATATCTTTTTTATGTGCTTCTTCGAAATGTTTCTTTATACAATAGCTTGGAATGCTGTTTCGTACACATCTTGATTAGCACTTTGCAGTCAATACGAACTAGTCATACTAAGTGAAATATATTGCAGAAGCGTGGCCCTACATCCTAATAATGTAATTTTAAAACAAATATAATAGCCCAAAGACAAATAATGATACATTCCAAAGACATGTTATAAATAGTTAATTGCAACGAAGGTAAACTTGTAATATGACATAGTTGCCACAGTTTTAGTGTTAAAGAAAATATGCTGTAGTGTTAATCTTCGATCACAAGGATGTCTAACATTTGACAATATTTAATTTTCCTAAGAAATTCATTTAAATTGTTATATCAAAATCCGTTGTTAACCTCCAACAGTAAAGATGTTTGACATGCTCACCGGCGAGAGAGAAAAGACAATATTTAAAAACTCTAGTGGTAAACCGTCCGTTCTGAAAAGTGGTTGTTGAAGAACAAACCTAGCGGAACATGAAAATAATCATAAACCCATTGTACAATTAGATTCGGATGAAAATTAAACGAATCTTCATTCTGTTCGTGAGCTCCAAGCATGATTATTAAAACTATCATATTGTTTTTAAAATAATTGGGCACATTACTTCAAAGTCAGATTTGCAGTACTTATTGTTATCTTGAAACCAATGCCAATATATTGCTTGCTTTCCTGCCAATATAATTCTAGATTGTAGTTTAATGATTACGAAGCAGTTATCTACCATGATGAAAATAAACGAAATACGAAACGACATTGCGAATCCAATAACGTTTATACGTTTGTGTCAGCAGATATGTATCATATATCATAGCGGCCATATCAACATGCTGTCTTCAGTAGAATATACACTTTTATTTTTTCTCTACAGTTCTGAAGATATTAAAACTAATTACCACTGCAAGGTTTAGGTATATAATTCAAAACACATAACCAATCTACATTACGTTTTTCAGATAACACTAGCTTGAAGATGTGTATCCATCATGACAAATATTTTCCAAAATACTTTTACTTGAAGGGGTTTTAATGACCCTGGACTTTTTTAAGTAAAGAAGATTGTTTTTGATTTCGATGTCTGAAAACTATTTTGAATATAGATTCACATTAAGCAAATGTATAACTGGTTTTGATTTTTATTTTTATTTTTTAAATATCGAAATTGTTTCAAAGTACACAATTTTTCAGATATGAGTTTCTTAAAAACTGTACAATAAATTTCATAAACTTTGGAAAATCCATAGCAATGACATAGACATCTATTGAAATATTTCAAAGCTATAACATGACTCTTACTCTCTTTTATTTTGCAGAATTTGGAATTAAAAGCCATTTAATTCTCATTCTGACTTTCTAGGCGACTAATCCAACTAAGTACTTCAGACAGAATTTTTTGACATAATCAAATATTTATTTTGAGACGAATCTAAATTTGTACAAACCATTACTAATAATAATTACTAATAATAATAATGTGGACCTTGTACAGAACACAAGTTTTACAAAGTCTAAGCGCTTTACAATATTAGTTAACACAAAAACATATACAGCAACAACATTACAAAGAACATCAACATGAAATTACAGTACAAAACAGTGCTAGCAATAATAAAGTAAACTTGTACATGTATGGCTTTGTAACTGCATTTGAAGGCACTAATCTGGATATTCTAACCATTTTGTGAGAGTTCTGACACGAATTGGTATAAAGTTTTCAAATAAACTGTATAATATTGCAAGCGATTGTAATGCAGTTAATAAAATTATTGCAAAATAAACCAAACTTTGGCGCATTTATAATTGTAACAAGGTAATGCGCCGTCAGTTTTGTTTACAAAAATAAAATATCACGTCGAAAAAAGTGAAGGAAAGATGGAAAATATACATGCCTAGAATGCACAGACAAACACACACCGAAAATGCATACATACGCACAACTATGCTATAGTGAACTGATTAAACGTGTTATTTGTTCTACATAATTGTTATGGACCGGACATATTGTCACTTCTAAGAGTCCTTTAGAGTGAAGTAAGTTCTCTAATGAATCATTTGACCTTATATTAAGTATGTTTGACATTATGACAAATATTAAAAGAGTAAACAAATGCCCGTAGAAACGTTTACAAAATATTCATTAATTTTGTTCAACCTACTTGATTGCTTCATCCAATTTGTCTTCATAACATGTTTTTTTATATGGTTCTGCCAGCCAACGTATTTATGGAGTGTCACTTATCAAATTATACATGCATTAATATTCAAAACAGTAATAAGAAATACTCTACTAAAGTATATGTCAATATGGTCATGTCAGAGCATTTACTTCAATTCAAGTAAATGTTCAATGCACTTATACAATTGAATAACCCCGGGTTAACAAGTGTACATTTAATCATGGGATATTTTTCTCTCCAACTTAAATGTAAGTAGAAACTTCCAGACGAAAATGATTGACCGTGTTAACTTTTGAAAAATGGTGGCCAGTAATGAAACTGGGTCAAGAACATACAATGTTGGGTCTATCGTAACAAATATCATGGTATTACACATGTTTTCATCGCGTGGTAATCACTCTGGTTTATACTGGATCTCATCTTTAGGTTGACTTCGTTTTAAATATCCATATTCCTTAATATTAACTTATACCGTAAGTTTTTTATACTTGGATAAATATTAAACTATCAAGGGAACATGCATTTATTAGGTTCCAAATAAAGTGAATAATTTTCATATAAAGGTTCTTATACAAATTCTAAAAAGTGGCACTCATTACGGAAATGGTTGGTAATAAATACGTACCTGAGCTATATGATGTTTACTGTAAGCCAATATATTCAGAATGATATGTTCTAAAGTTAACAAATAATTAATATATTAATGTTCATTCGGTTTATATTCTGTCAAGGATAACACGCAGTTAATTAAAAAATTCGCTCGTAAAATATTTTGACTTACAACATTACTATTTGACTTTTCCGCCCATATGTCAGGACAGTTACCATGTGGAAAAGAAGTCATTCAATGAATCTGAAGACACACACACACACACACACACACACACACATATATATATATATATATATATATATATATATATATATATATATATATATATATATATATATATATATATATATATATATATATATATATATATGTGTGTGTGTGTGTGTGTGTGTGAGCTATAGTACCTCAAAAGAAAATAAAACATGGGTATTTCATTAATGGTTGACATACCGTTTAATACGCTGAATATTATTTCTAAACCCTAACGTAAAAGGTATTGTGGCGTTGCCCGACCCAAAATTAAATTAGAACCTTGTGTGATCAAGTAAGTCGGACAAGCCACTGTTTATTGTTACACATGACCGCAGGCTAACACCATCCCTTACGTAAGTTTGCCATAGTTAAGAGGGGAAGCCGACCCAAGCCCGTCAGAAGTGTAATTAGCACCTTGGGCTGGAAGGATGTTTTGTACATCAAAGAAGCTGCCAGAAGGAGTGGGCGTGCCTTATTTTCTGGATGCGCTGACTGACCGCCAGATCGAATTAGTCGAGTGGATAGGGACCCAGCGCTACCCAATCAGAATCGAGATAGGGGGGGACCCTGATTTATTTTAAAATATAATATCTTTAACCGGCCGGCGAGCTTTAGTTCTCGATCATCCGTTAGAGAGGATTGTCTGAAGAAGATAGAACTCCGTCAGCCATACGTTAATTGGCGGGAAACCCTTAGTGACCACAGGAGACTGAGGAGTCTAATATTTTATCAATAAAATACGGCGAAATCTATGAGTTGAGAAGTCTAGGTACTCGTTATTATTGTCATGGCACGCACAAAACAGACGGTACGCAAATCAACGGTAATGAATTAACGAGGATAGCCATATAGACTACTACACATAGACTCAACACAGAAAAGTAGATGGAAGAAAAATAATGACAAGAAATTAACAAAAAATCAACAGAAAAGGAACAAATTGAAGTTCAGACGAAATAACACACGAAAAACACGAGGAAACATGGCGGTAACTCGCAAAATAGTGACCGACCTGCAAAAATACTTTCGAACACGGCGTGTGGAATTAGAAGATGGAGATTATTTGGAATCCAAGTATAGAAAAGGAACACAACTTATTGAATTTAAAGATCTGAATGGGAGAAGTTTACCGGGCACAACATCTATCCTGGTAGAATTAAAAATCAGGGACGAAGAAATACTGACCAAGATATACTCCATGAACTATACAAAGGGAGGCTACAACGTAAGGTATAGAAGGAACACACCCGCACTACCATATGGGGAAACCACAATATGTGGAATCATAGCGGAAATTAAAAGACCGGAACCCATTATGAGAAATATCCGTAAACAAACAGGGGAAATACATATAACAGGCTTTCCAATGGAGATACCGCTAGAAACCATCGTTGCATGGTTCGAAGAGAAATTCAGCATAAAAGTAGTCAAGTCCAGATTAGGAGTAATACAAGGTTCAATATTTATGATGAAACACGAATCCTAGAAATAGAAAAGAAAAAACTCCGCACCATCAAAAGGGCAAACTTCATACACGGATTCCTAACAACAACTTGGTATAAGGGCTGCATATATGACAGGAAATGCAATAAATGTGGAGAAAAGGGACACACACCCAACAAATGCAATAGAAATACTATTGCTACAGTAATCTCGGAAACACCAGATCAGCAAACCAAAGTCAAACAAATACCAGCCTCAAAGAACCAAAATATCATACCAGACAAAAGCTTACAGCAAATTACAGACAAGGCAACTGAACAACCAAAAAAGAAACCTGAAGAGAAAAACAAGATCCACAGCCAAAGCCAAGAACATCAGAATAAGGAAGCAACTAAGCAACTAGAAAAGATCCAGGAAACACCACAACAACACAAAAAAAACACAAAAAAACAACCTGAACAACACAAACAGATTGGACAACTGAAACCTAAAGATAATACGATCAGCACGACTTGTAGGGTAGGAATTGGACAAACAATTAAGAAACCAAATGAGAATACCACGAGCAACAGCAACAGCCGAGAAAATCAGAATAAGAAAGTACAACAACCAAAACAACAAACCAAGAGAATGAAGACAACACACATCCCAGATGAGGAGAGTACAACGGAGAAACAAGAACTACTCTTAACAGCAGAACAGATATTTGAAAAGGAGAGGAAAGAGAGAAGAAAGGAGAAAAGGAGGAGAAGAAGGGAAGAAGACATATTATCAATGGCGGAAGCCTTATACCACGACGAGGAGTTAGAATAGATGGGAAGAAAACAAATTACGATCATTATTAAATATAAAAAAGTATATACTATAGTAAAATCCTACCAAAATATTAAACTATAGCACACATTTTAATATTAACATTAACTTATAAAATTAAAACAGGACATAATACTAATTCAAGAAACACACAACAAACTTACACCAGAACTAATAAATGAACAAGAATTCAAAATGGATGCAATAGTAGTGAATAATGAAGCAAAAGACAATGACACTAAAGCAGGAGTGATAATACGTAATAGAGATAGGCAAAATTGGGAAATACTGAAGGAAGATAATAGTCTAAAGGGAAGAATAATACATATAAAAAATGACAAATTACATATTATGAATATATATGCCCCTGCAGAAAGGGAACGTCACTATGACTTTATAATAAATTTAAATAATTACTTAATTAGCTGCACAGCAGAACATCTGATTATGGGGGGGGAGAATGTAGTTAGAACTGGAAAATTAACAACTACTGACATGGCAGTTATGACTGTGATGGGTAAACTTATAAAAACAAATAAACTAACAGATGTGTATAGAAAACTAAATCTTTTAAGAACAGAGTATACACATGAATATGTACGTCAGGGAATAAAAAAGCTAGTAGAATAGATAAATTTTATGTATCAGATTTTGACTATAAAATATACAAAAAAGCAAAAATTCTAGATTATAAAATTTCAGATCACAAACAAATAACACTACAAATAGTGATTAAAAATAATAAATGGGGAAAGGGAAATTGGAAACTAAATAACTCAATTCTTGAAAATGAACTAGCAATTCAAGAAATAAAAGCAGACATTCCTAAAATACTTACAAATCAAGAGGGACAAAAAATAGCTGATATAGCAACTGATTGGGATAGATTTAAACAAAAAGTTAAACAAATAGCCATATATCACTCAACTAAACGTAAACTGATTAAACAAATAGAAAAATTACAATTAAAAACACTAATAAATGCACAAACAACACCTTTGAGGGATAAGGAGAGCTACTCCAAACAATTAGAAAAGCTAGAGGAATACGAAACAATGGGAAATGGAACAAGGGCGGGAAAATTTCACCATATATACAAACAGGCCAAAGAGTTATATAAAAGGAAGGAAAAAAGAAAGGGGGGAGAAAAAACACTAGACACTTTAATAATAGAAGGGAGGGAAGTAACTACTAAGGCAGAAATTATGACGAAGTTCACAAATTTTATAAATCACTTTACACTTCTCAAAACATAGACAATGACACTATAACACAATATCTAAAAACAATACAATGTGAAATGATCTCACCTGAGCACAAGATACTATGCGATGAACTCATTTCTGTGGAAGAAGTAAACACCACAATAAAAGAACTTGCAAAAGGTAAATCACCAGGACGAGATGGCCTCACTGCGGAATTCTATAAGAAATTCCAAGGTGAGGTGGCGCCCATTTTAGAATCACTATACAATATGATATTATTAAAAAATGACAAAATGACAAATACAATGAGGGAGGGATTGATTACTATTATATATAAAGGGAAAGGTGACAAAACAGACTTAAAAAACTGGAGACCCATCTCTCTCCTAAACACAGATTACAAAATACTGAGCAGAATTTTAGCTAAGAGGATTAAACACGGGATAAACACAATAGTAAACACCAATCAATCATGCGGAGGTAAAGATAGAAGCATACATAACAATATACTAAACATTAGGACAATTATAGATTTTGTAAATAACTCAAACTCGAAATGTGCCATGGTACTTTTCGATCAAGAAAAAGCTTTTGACAGATTAGAACCAAATTATACACAAAAAGTACTGGATAAATTTGGATTTGGAATAAACTTCCAAAATTGGACGAAAATATTGTACAATGATATCTCTGCAAAAGTACAAGTAAACGGAGCTGTTACGGATAAATTTGAAATACATAGATCAGTGAGGCAAGGGTGCCCACTATCAATGCTATTATATATAATAGCGATTGAAATCCTGAGCATAAAAATCAGGACAAACACTAATATAAAAGGAATAAAAATACCGAACTTGAGGGAAGAATTTAAGATGCTACAACATGCTGATGATTGTACTAACCTTATAACTGATCCAAATTCTTTTAAACACCTACAAAAAGAATATGAGGCCTTCGGTAAAGCCTCAGGATCACAAATAAACCATGACAAAACTGAAATTTTACTAATAGGAAACTGGCGGGGAAATCACCCTGGATTACCCCCTAGCCTAATGAAAAAGAAGGTAAAGGCCCTGGGAATATTTTTCGGGGCAAATGAAGAAAAAGAAAACTGCAATAAAGTAATAACAAAATTAAAAGAAATAATAGACATCTGGGCACCATTGCCACTTAGTCTAATAGAACGTTCACAGGTTGCAAAAACATATATGTACTCGAATTTGACATATTTAATAAACACTGTGGACATTAACAATAATACACTAGAAACAATTGATAATCGAATTATAGACTAAATATGGAATTACAAAACACACCACATAAAAAAATCGACTTTATATAGAGCAAAAAAAGGGAGGTTTAGCCTTGCCAAATCCCCTCTTAATTAAAATAAAAAGTATATTAAATAGATTTAAAAGGTTAAGCACTACACCACATACAGCATGGGAGGCACTTTACATTTTTTGGCTAGGGATAGGAATGAGAAACAGACATGACATCTACATGAACAACAAACTAGTTAAAAAATAGACACACCACACGTATATAAGGAAACAAAAGGGATATTATATAGGTTTAGGGACATTAAAAAATTATGGGAAGTAGATAAAGAGGACACATATGACTATATTTTGGAATTAGAAACAAATAAAATAAAATCTACAATAGAAAAAGAATACCCATATGTAAACTGAGAAAGAGTTTGGCGGCATTGGTCCAACATCAACTCTTCTAAGGTACAGAGTGTACTCTTTACGTACCTCCACAACGCCTGGCTAACAGGCGAAGTGGCTATTAGAAGGCGATTGAGACGGACCCCAATCAGTTGCTCACTATGCAAAAATGCCCCATATACAAAGTACCACGTAATAACACAATGTGACGAAACAAAAGAAGAATGAATCAAACTTATAATTGAAATAATGAAGATAGACAAATACGACAGACGGCAGTTACTCTTCCTAGACGGTAACTTCAACAAAAAATTGGTTAGACAAATAACGGACTATATAACGCAGACAATAATAAGACGTGGACCACTAATTAAGATTAGGGAATAGTTTTTAAAATTTCAAAATATTTTTAAAAAATTTTCAAAAAAAAAAATTATTATTACATCATTATTTGTGAGGGGAAAGTACATACGAGGACGCCATAGGGCTAAATCACATGGTGCTTCGCGGAGTGAGCAGGCCTGTGGTAGAGTTTGGAAAAAAATCACCCAAATAGTTAATTTACCTATAATTTATCATTTACTTATAATTTATCTTCTGCACATATTTCTTTTTCTCTGGATACTAAATCCATACTTTAACTGCCATGTCTATATCCCGTAATAGACATGGTTCCCATTTAAGGGAAAATAAACAATTTTGAAAAAAAATTCTTAATCTTAAGTACAATAAATAAGTAAAGGCCGGACCAAATTGAGACAGGAACAGTACAACCAAATAAAATTGTACAGATCCTCTCTCAAGGCAGACGGACCAAAAGAAAATAAATATTATTAGATAAACTGAAGAACACTAAAAAATATATTTAAATAAATGCACTTCAATTTATACAAAATTCAAAATTAAATTAAAAATAAAATAAAATTAAATATATCTGAATATATATGTCGTCCTTTTATAGAAGACATAAAGTAAGACAACTGGTTAAAATATAAACAAAAAAGGCTTTCCTTTACACAAATACAAAGGTATATACCTTATATAGCAAACAGACAAATAGCACCAACACAAATAGCAAACACAAGGAAATAGGGGACCACTAGCCATGGTCAACACAACTATATAAGTAGACTACTACTGTGGGTAGATCAATTCCCACCTAGTAAGGATCTACAGAAAAAACACTAGGGACCTTCTAAATACCCCAAATTAAATGTATAACCCCGATGGGGAAAAATAAATGGACTTTAAAGAAAATAAAAAACAAACATAACAACATACTTGGGGGAGCACAGACACACATAAAAACGTTTTACTTTTTTTGATTGGGGGCGGCATCTGGTGCCCCCTCCCCCCAAAAAAAAACAAAAGAAAGAAATGTGCCATGGTACTTTTCGACCAGGAAAAAGCTTATGACAGATCAGAACAAAATTATACACAAAAAGTACTGAATAAATTTGGGTTTGGAATAAATTTCCAAAATTGAACAAAAATCTTGTACAACGATATATCTGCAAACGTACAAGTAAATGGAGCTGTTACGGATAAATTTGAAATACATAGATCAGTGAGGCAAAGCTGCCCACTATCAATGCTATTATACGTAATAGCGATCGAAATACTGAGTATAAAGATTAGGAATAACACTAATATAAAAGGAATAAGAATACCGAACTTGACAGAAGAATTTAAGATGCTACAACATGCTGATGATTGTACAAACTTTATAAATGATCCAAATTCTTTTAAACACCTGCAAAAAGAATATGAGGCTTTTGGTAAAGCCTCAGGATCACAAATTAACCATGATAAAACTGAAATTTTACTAATAGGAAACTGGCGGGGAAATCACCCTGGATTACCCCCGAACCTAATAAAAAAGAAGGTAAAAGCCCTGGGAATAATTTTCGGAGCAAATGAAGAAAAAGAAAACTGCAATAAAGTAATAACAAAATTAAAAGAAATAATAGACATCTGGGCACCAATGCCACTTAGTCTAATAAAACGTTCACAGGTTGCAAAAACATATATGTATTCAAATTTGACATATTTAATAAACACTGTGGACATTAACAACAAAACACTAGAAACTATTGATAATAGAATTATAGACTACATATGGAATTACAAAACACACTACATAAAAAATCGACGTTATATAGAGCTAAAAAAAAGGGGGGGAATTAGCCTTGCCAAATCCCATCCTAATAAAAATAAAAAGTATATTAAATAGATTTAAAAGGTTAAGTAATGCACCACATACAGCATGGGAGGCACTTTACATTTTTTGGCTAGGGTTTGGAATGAAAAATAGACATGACATCTACATGAACAACAAATTAGTTAAGAAAGTAGACACACCACACGTATATAAGGAAATAAAAGGGATATTATATAGGTATAGGGACAATAAAAAATTATGGGAACTAAACAAAGAGGACATATATGACTATATTTTGGACTTAGAAACAAATAAAACTAAATCTACAATAGAAATAGAATATCAATACGTAAATTGGGAAAGAGTTTGGAGGCATTGGTCCAACATCAACTTTCCTAAGGTACAGAGCATACTCTATACGTACCTCCACAACGCCTGGCTAACAGGCGAAGTGGCTATTAGAAGACGAATGATACGGACCCCAATTAGTTGCCCACTATGCAAAAATGCCCCATATACAAAGTACCACACAATAACTCAATGTGACGAAACAAAGGAAGAACGAATCAAACTAATAATAGAAATAATGAAGATAGACAAATACGACAGACGGCAGTTACTCTTCCTAGACGGAAACTAACAAAAAATTGGTTAGGCAAATAACGGACTATATAACGCAGACAATAATAAGATGTGGACCACCAATGAAGATTAGGGAATAGTTATAAAATTTTTAAAAAATTTCAAATTATTTAAAACATTTATATTTATTTATTAAAAAAAAAATTATGTCTTTACCAAATATTAATATCAAGTTTTGTGAGGGAAAGTACATATGAGGAGGCCATAGGGCTAAATCACATGGCGCTAAGCGGAGTGAGCAGGCCTGTGGAAGAGTTTCGAAACAATCACACAAATAGTTAATTTATAATTTATATAATGTAATGCACATACTTCTTTTTCTCTGGATACTAAATCCATACTTTATCTGCCATGTCTATATCCCGTAATAGACATGGCTCCCATTTAAGGGAACATAAACAATTTTGGAAAAAAAAATTCTTAACTTTAATTAAAAAAAATAATTGATTGAAAGAGTGTACTTAAGTCACTTTGAGATTAAATAATATAGAATGGTTTCAATAATTGCCTCTTTAATAATAATAATAATAATAATAATAATAATGAGAACAGAAAACATAAGAAATTCTGAAAATATTTCAGGTATCAAACATTACTAGCTTTTTAAGTTAACTCAAAAAAGGTGAATTTTAAGAGCACTCTTCAAAAGGATTATTGTGTCTTTATGCCTAATTTCAATGGGCAATTTGTTCCACGTTGCTAGGTATTCGGCCCTGGTATGCAAAAGAACGTTGTCGATATGACATTGTTTTCGCAGAAGGAATACTGAATACACGTTGTCAAAGAGGTGCGTAAGTATCTTGCTGATATATACACATGGGTGAGGCAAGATTGGTATGTTGGACTGGAGTCCGTCAGTGAAATATAGCACAGAGAACAAATTGTGTGTTTGATTCTGGATCGAATGGATAACCAGTGTAGGATACATATTAACGGGGAGGTGTTAGTGGTACTCTAAGGATGATCCGACCAGCTGTGTTTACCTTTTTAAATTTCTGGAGGAGATATTGAAACGAACAAGACATAATTAAGTTACAGTAGTCAAGTCTTGAAAACACTAATGAACACACAAGTGTTTTAGTGGCATCAACCGAAAGATATTTGCGAATGGAGCTGATGTTTCTCAGCTCATGATATGCAGCGTTGCATGTGTTCATGACATGTTGATGCAGTGTGGGTGTACTGATAGTACTAAGACCTAGGTTTCGTAAGGATATTTATTGTTTGAGGGTTAAGGATGTGAATGAGAAAGTCATTGTTTTCTGATCATAATGGCCTCTGTTTTGTTATCATTCATCTGGAGATTGTTACATGTTAGTCATGATTTCACATCAGAAATGCACCTGCCTACTACTTGAATTGTAGCAGAAACTCCAGTTGGGTGGCTAGATTTATATATTTAGGTGTCATCAGCGTCCAAATGATGTGACACTTGGTGATGATCTGTGACACATGAGAGCTACCGAGTGTAAAGAATGTAGAGAACAGATTGAAGAACAGGCCCCTATGGAACACCACAACAGATCAACTGGGCTGGAGAGTATTAAATTTGCAGACAACAAGTTGCGCCCTGTTCGCTATGTAGGACTTAAACAAAAGTAACGCAGTACTGTGAATGACAAATACATGCTGGAGACGGTGAAAACAATATATTCGTGGTCTATTGTGTCAAATGCTGCATACAAATCAAGGAGCTTGATTACTGTACATCTTTCGCTATCCATAGCAGAGAAAATGTCATTAACTAGTTTCAAAAGAGTAGTTTTAGTACTGTGGCAAGGGCGATATGTAGACTGTACATTGCTAAAATGAGTTCAGATGAGATACAAGATGGGTTAGAACAACTTTATGAACGAAAGATCAGAAACTGGACAGTAGTTCTTTAAATGGTTATGGTCGAGTGTTAGTTGTTTCTTCAGCAGAGGCTTTACAATGGCAGTTTTGAGAAATGATGGGGATGCAGCAGATGAGATAGAGATATTAATAACATCAGTTAGTGAAGGTAATATTGGACCTAAGCACTCTACATCGCGATTGTCCATACTAAATCCATAGAGTCAGGTTAAAATGTTGCTAACGGTTGTCGCTGAAATTCTGTATCGCAACTGAGTCAATTGAAATTGTGTTGTCAAGCTTATCTCTAATGCTTTGTAAATTGTCACGGAAGAAATTTACAAACAGGTCTGGAAGGTCTACTGGAGAGAATGTAGCTGGAAGCGATGTGCATTTCTCCTTTGACATTAGTTAGAAATCTGGAAGGACTCTTTGCAGCTGGAACTTTCCGTGATCTTAGTACTCTAGTTGGATAATTTGGCTAAATGAGCTATGTGTGTGACATACTTCAAAGCGGATTGATTGGTCGATGGATATGCCTTTTGTATTTCATGAGTCTCTCGCCTAATAGTTAGAAGACTAGTTTTTAAACCTGTGTATTACCGATCTTAAGTTCTTTGTTTCAAATCGATTGATCGATGACTATTGTGCCAAAATGCATGTATTTTTTTATTTACATTTACATACACGCATGCTGTTATATACACTCAATGTGAGGTAAACTAAACAAAACCCACACCTTTATACTGATGCCAATAATCGTTTACATTTTGTCAGAAGAAAAACATTATACCTGTTGTTGAATTTTTGTAAGTCATTAAAATAATTATTCAAACTCAGTGTTAGTTGAATAGTGTAAGACATCTGTGCCATCTCGCTGGATGGGACCTACAATTGTGGTCGTACAGGATTTTGCTTTTATTGGTTTTAATCGGCAGTTAGACTACCCATGCGGTTTCTAACCTGCGTTTCTTCGACTTAAAATCAGCCGTTATCTATGCTTAAATTTGAACAACTTTCATCTTCTCAAATGTCTCTACTTACTTGTGAAAATAACGTTTTTATTGTTCTGGCGTGATGAATATTTAATTTGTATTGTTTGCTCTGTGGGTATAGATTAAATATTATAATCATTATCAATGGAGTAAACATTTATCTTACTCTGGGTATAGGCTATTGGTAGTGACAATGGAGAACCTGGCGCACCTGATGTTTCCCATGTCTCGTTCTTATAATTATAATGAATTCAGACAAGAACATCTGGGATTATATTATAGTGATACATCTAAATATTCTTTCTAGTCAATCTCCATTTGCTTGTTTTATATGTTTTTTTATGGTTTAACGCCATTTTTCAGCACAATATAGGCTATCCATGGCGGCCAGTATTAATGGTGGAGGAAGAACCCGGGTAAAGCCCCGGAAAGAACCACCGACCCACGAGAAGCTACTGGCAAGTTTTCTCACATAACTACATCAGCCGAATCTTAGACTCGAACCCACGCAGAGGTGAGATGGCAGTGATCCGTAACAGACAGCGCTTTAGACCACTCAGCCACTCGGGGCCCCTATCTCCATTTGCATAATACGGCTTAATGGACAAAGGTAAAGAAATTAGTTGATGTTTTACTTCAGTCACAGGATTTAGTCTAATTTATTTCGTGTATTTTTCACATGAATCTTTATAAAACGCATATACAAAACTGAAGTGAGTGTATTGTTGTTAGATACGCAAATAAACATACATCCTGTTTTAGCGACTACAGCAAGCAAGTTTAAAACATTTATAACTGTATTTGTATATAAGTAAAGCGTGTGATTACTCTTCACACAACTATTTGTGCAAATAATACGATCAAACTGTCCCCAATTTGTAACGCTAGACAAATAATACCTTATAAATATCTAAACCTTCTGAAATGTCATTCGATATAGCAGACAATCATTTCAACATGAATGCGATAACTTTGTTTGTTGGGAGAGTGCCATAACCAATGTTTAGTAATAGACAGATAGGTAAACAGCTGAATGTATGGAAATAATAATAACAAAATTATACCGATGAATGATTGAATACATTGAAAGAACTGCATATCATATATTTTAGAAACTTTTACATGATAAATGAAGCTTTCAGATCACATAAATACCTGTATAAGATATAACGGCATTTACATTTGCAAGTTTAACAAAGAAGAATTTTCTTTTGACACTATGCAGGATATGTTCTTCCTTGTTCTATGCTTACATAAAAACATATTTTTCCCAAAAGTATACCGATGAATCATTTATTTAATTATTTTGGACATTAAAGTAAATATATTTTGTATTTGTGTATCTCACTGAATTAAGTGTGAAATGGTATTGATTACACAGTAACTGTTTACAATAAGGTACACTATATCTTCAAAGGTAAAATTAGCAGACGTCGTGCCAACGACTGTGCGATAGCCAGTAGTCATAGACGACCGCATGTGTTAATGTGATCATCCTCCAAATAATATTATACGTCTTCCTTGCTTGAGTAACAGAGATTAAAGATATGATTCCCTGTGTCGATTGTATGTTATTGTGTAATAGTGAGTAAACGCAAGTGTAGTACGTGTAAAGTATTGAATGCTGACGAAAATGTTTAATGTGTAATACCTATCGACACACCACAGTAACCGACCAAAGTCGATCCAATTTAAGATTCGAACCACACACTTTCAGTCTAAAATCCGTCTTGTTAACCACCGAACCACCGCTGCTCCTGTCTCCATTATATGTGCAGAGAGTACGTAAACATGAACATGAAGAAAACCTGAGTGTTTTTTTAAACAAATGTATAATGTGTCATTTAACATATCACAGTGTTTCGTCTGACGTGACATTAATACGACTGGACAATACTATGCTCCAAATATAAAATTTAAGGAAATATAATTGGTCGTAAATTAAACTGTAAATAGGAGACACATGGCTAAATGTATGCCACTAAATGGATGACCTACCTTGTTTATGCTTTAAACAACATCGTGAAATCACTTTATTCGTTTTTTTTAGTAATAATTACTATACTTGAAAAAGTCTGGTTTAATTGAATGGAGAGATTACAATGGAGTATCGGTAATATAAATTACTTTTTTACCAATGTAACAAGGATCGGAGAATCCTCATTGTTACATCAATCACCAGCATCTGACAGATTCATTAATGTCATACTTGATATGATATCGTAAATGATCGTCATAAAACGTCATCGCGTACAGTAAGCAACAAATATGGTAGACATTTCGTTTAGTACCCATCTAATCCAAGAATCTTGCGAAAGTTACAGCTTTACTTTGTATTCTCTTATATCATTAATTTCTGGTAATTTACATTAAGTTATTTGTCTCCATATCGTTGTGAAAAGAACGTGCTTCAGCAATCGACTATATATTAACAAAGTACAGAATCTTGCTGATTTCATGCTTTCAAATTCGCGACAAAATGATTAAGATGACTTGTTATGATTTCGATGAATAACTCATTCTTTGTTTTCTCTCTATTAATTATGCGCATTCTTTATCAGTCGTAGAGGAACACTTTCCTTATAACGGATACATGTTTCGAAAATATGGTTGCCTGTTGACTGTTTTAACCCAATGGTCATCGAAAATTTATTCCTAGTACATCACCTTTGAACATTAATCTATTGTTACTATTATTTATCCTTGATCATATTTTGATTTCCAATAAAAGACGAGATATAAACACCTAGATGATATAAGGCGGTGCAGATGAGCTTCATTGTAACGTTACAGGTATACTTTGATGTATGACCCGTGCGATTTTGAAATGTCCTCTTAAGTCAACACTAAAGCCACTGTAGAGAAAATACGTAATAAATGCGATCTGAATTGAATATAATGCAATTATCAAATTGTACATTTATCTCCTGGTGTTATTTGAGCGCCAAATTTACAACGTTGTGGCTATGTAGTTATTTCTACAAAGAGCTGTGAGGCGTATGGACTTTGTTCGCAATTATTACTTCCTGATCATTACCACTGAATGGATTCCCAAGCAAGTTTAGAGTATTTTCCTCTTTTCTCGGGGGGTGGGGAGCTGTGATAGTTGGCTTGTATTCAGATATTTTTGGGACTGGTATTAAAAAAATGTGTACTCATTAAAATAGGAGCACCATGGTCTGATTTGCTGTGGGGTTTTTTTTACCTGTGGCAAATTGATTGCATTCCTCCCAACATTAGCATGAAGGTTATCAGTTTTGTTAAAATGTTTTCTGATTAAACTAGGTATGATTGACATGTGTAATGGATTTTTGGTGATATTTGTGTGATCATTTTTAATATTTAAAATCAGACGTTGTATTGATAATGACCTACTGGGTATTATCGAGCATTTTGTGATGTTACTTAATGTATTTACGGTATTTACTTTGTACATTTCAGTATTATTTGTTGTATTCACTTTAATTCAATTTTGTTACATTAATAATCCCACACCAGATAAGTGTATGTATACGGAATGAGGTAATGCTTAAACCTAATCAAGGATTAAGTAGTGTGATTGCAAAGACATTTATGCACTAAAGCAATGGTTTCTAACTCCCAGGTCGCGCTCAAAATGATTACGTCTGGGTTGGGGGTAATGCTTTTCCTTTTTTTGAGAGTGGCAAAACTTATCGAAATGAGGAAACGAGGTTGTGAGGTTCAGAAATGTATAGTTTTCATGTGGAGGGGGGTGGGGGGTGGCGGCCAAGAAAGGCTGTGAACCACTGCAAGGTCTATTATCTTTGTCTTGCCTTCTCAAGTAGTGTGTTTAAAAATCATTTCATTTTAACATGTATTTATTTTCATGTCTCTCGTGTATATCATGCTAATGAGATGCATGTTTTCTGACTTTAAATATTAAATTAAACTGCCCCACGTAAGTCGTAAGTCGACCATCCTGATTTTCTCCTTTTATTCCTTAGGCCATACTAGAGAACCGGGTAATATCGAATTCATACCAATAAATAACAGCACGGATGAAAATTAAGCTCCATGCCAAATGAATACAGCAGGCAAAATGACAACTTAATTACACAAATATTGAACGAATGTGGTTGGCACGGAGCGTTACTGAATCTATCAGTTCTGGCATCGTGAAAAAGAGGTCATAGTCATTGGTTAAGTTCTTTATCATTTACGAACCTCTGCCTCTAATAAAGAAATAATGGAGGAATTTTCTTTTATTTCAATGTATAAAAAACATGAAACAAACTCACGAATTTTTTATCCTCTTTTCGGCCTCTTGTCTCAATTTCCGCGTATAGCTCGTGCTGACAACTTTCAGTGATCGTGTATTTAGTTAATCGAAAAACTACCGCTACGGAAAGTTTATTTCACGAAAAGGTATGCCGATTGAATGTCATCAATGAGGATCATTCGTGATATAAATAAAATTATTCATATGCATATACAAATTGGTGATACATTTAACAAAAGTCAGTCCCAGCTTTATAGTTTGGGACGCAGAGTTTACGGCGCGCCCTCCGCTAAAAAACAGAAAAGTACACTCAAAAACGTACTATCTTTAGTCACTTAAAATTTGATAAGTGTTTTGTTCTTCAGCAACTTCATTGAGAATTATGCACGCATTGAGTAAATATACACAGATTTTTGTTTTGGGGCTTTTTCATGAACGTCAGGGCCCTATTTTAATTTAACCCCCACCCCCGTCGAACCCTTCCTGCAAAATATTAGATCTGATCCGACCTTGTTTATATGACTCAGCAGATAATTATAAAAGGCAAGTTCTACCGCCTGACGATTTAGTCCTTAGCTCGCCACCAAATTCTACATTGATTATATCGATCTTTGTTCTAGTACAATTGAAATGAATTGAGTTATATACACGTTTTAAGTCCATAATATACAGGAGAATCCCTGGGCCATCATCAGTTTATTGCTTATACGAATAATACGGTGTATATGATTATATTTGAGCTAAAAGCTGGGCTGCGGTTATTAAATTTGCAGCACAAAAATCAGTGAAGGATATACTCTAGTACTACTACTACAACTACTAATTGTTGATATTATTATTATTATTATTATTATTATTATTATTATTGGCATAAATGTTGCATAGAGATAAGATATCATACGTGTCCAATATTTCAAATAATAAAATTGTTAAAATGTTGATTTTATTGGAAAAGAGAAAGAAAATAAATTTAAAAGTAAATTCGGTGTTGAATGAGAAAAGTCTGAGGGTCAACATTCTGATTGCGCTGGTGGAATTTTACTAACCAACATGAATGCATAATGAAGGTTTAGTTTTCTTACATAAATGACACGAATAATATCAAATTAAATGATAAATATGATGGTTAGTGTACATACTGAAGCAACTTCATAACAACAGAGAATTTCAAACACTTAAAAAAGTGTAAGTGTTGTGCAATGTTACCTTCAATGTAAATTTTGCTCCTGATCCTATGTGCTTGGAGCCACCTCTTCGAATGAGAGAGAGAGAGAGAGAGAGAGAGAGAGAGAGAGAGAGAGAGAGAGAGCTCTAAAACTTTGACCTAAGCTTGATGGATTTCTTTAATCAATAATAAGGTGAGGAGTTTATTTTTATAGAAACTAACAATGAGGAAAAACTATATTTTCGAAAACGGAATATAGAACGTGTACCACTATCTGGGTCAATCAAGACAACACATTATAGTTTGGAGTCACTAATTGCAACCGTTGCCTGGTTTTGAGTGTAAATGTCTTGAGATTATCGTTTGATTATTAGGATTTATGGTGATTTAAATCGCTGCATGTTGTTGTTGTATACGATACTCTCAATAGAAACTCACGTGATGAATGATTAAGACGTAATTAATCGATATGTATTGGATACTCAATCTCACATACATAGGAATGTGAAACATTACTAGCTCCAGTGAGTATTTGTGTTATTCAATGGGGATAATATGATCCTTTATTTCGCACGTCAGTTCAAATAAGCAGCAAATCATTATGTAAGACATATAACGGTATTGCTGAGTCACTGAATCACTAAACTTTATATTTTAGCAACAAAATTTTAATATTCCATAACTACATGGATTGACTGACAGAAAAATTGTTTGAGATAAAGACAACTGACTGTAGGTATGTGAGAAAACTCGCTAGTAGCTTTTTGTGGGTCGGTTATTCATTCCCGGGTTCTTCCTCCGCCAATAATACTGGCCGCCATGTATAGCCTATCGGGTGCTGAATAATTGCGTTAAGCCCTAATACAACAACATACATACATACATACATACATACATACATACATACATACATACATACATACATACATACATACGTACATTCATACATTCATAAACAATATCATACCGAAATATATGAATACGAATAATTAAAGACACAAGGTCGTTTCCTTTAATTTGTGTGACACAATGTACATCAAGTACTTTGATCATCAATATAACAACAGTTGTGATATCCACATTTAACAAGTGAATATGGGTATTACAATACATAAATGCAATACCTCTGCAGTGTGCAAAGAGAAAAAGGGAGGGGTAATTGCAAGAAAAATAAAAACATGCATCAATATTTTACAGTGTCAGAAAACAAATTGTAATATCATTATAAAAAGGAGGGCTGTAAAATCTTTACTCAGCTGAATGGATATTGTGTTTGTGATTATTCAGATCCTTTTGTAATTTGAACAGTTTATCATACAGTGAGCATATGTATGTGTTCGCACAACCGTGAAGAAAGGGATTGGTAGCTCGCATTAGCGCATTCAAAAAAAGAATTCAAATGTGCCCTCCGATGCCGTATGAAAAGTATACTATTGGGTTTATATGACCTTCTTTCATATGATAACTTGAACCTTCTAGAAGTGATTTCAAAGTCAATTATATTACCCTTAAGAAAATAACGACTACAAATGAAAACAACATTAGCTGGAAGCATTACGAAACAAGCCGAAATGTGAGCTTGATAGTTTCTTTACGACAAATAGTCTAGTTTACTGTTTGGTGTGCAACTTCTCTTAAAGGAAGAAGTGATACAATCAATGAAGATTATGAAACAAACCGGAAATGACGAGCATATGGAAACGGTGCTAACTATTCTCCTAAATATAATAATAATAATAATAATAATAATAATAATAATAATAATAATAATAATAATGAGGACTTTGTATAGCGCCTAATCTTTCAAAGCTTTAAGCACTTTACACCATCAATAATGATATGACTACACTACAGAACAACAAATTACAAAAATAATGAAATTGGAAAACATAAAAACATGCTGAAAACATATAAGATACAAAACATGATTAGGTCGCTAAGTTTGACCCTGCAGTCGAAACGGGTGAGTCTTAAGAGCACTCTTAAAAGGGACCACTGTGTTTGTGTGTCTAATTTCAATGAGCAATTCGGTCCAAGTCACTGGGCCCTGGTGTGCAAACGAACGTTGTCCATATGACTCTGTTTTCACCGTGGGAACAATGAGTATACGATTATCAGAAGAAGAGGGTAAGGATCTAGCTGGTGTATACACATGGGTGAGGCTGGATAGGTATGTTGGACTGGAGTCTGTCATTGAAACATAGCACAGAGAACAAATTTTGTGTTTGATTCTGTATCGAATTGATACTTGATTTAGCGTTCGGCTGACAAATTCCTCAGCTCAGTCAACTCAAGAGCCAATCGGAATATTGCTCGACCATTGTTAGGTCGTGACGTAAACGATACTTATAATTAGTCGACATTGAGAACTATAATTTGAACAGCTTTCAGTCATAAGGTACAACTTGATGGCGGAAGGAGACAGTCATAATCGCAATAGAATCCGCCATGCTTCGTAATAAATGTGGGAGATAAGCACCCACTTCCTTTGGAAAAGCCCCAATGACTTGCATCTGATAGAACCCCTGACAACCAAACCCAGCTCCAAGCCGAGTGGAGTCGGAATGACAGGCGAGTTTCCCGTGAATCAAAACAAGACGCTTCGGGCATGGCTTGTTAACCTTGGGTGGTCGCCCATCTAGAAGATAAACTGACGTCAAACCTTCGCTTCGTTGCGACTATACAGTATGTTGGTAAAGGCTAAGGAAGTAAATCCTTACAGATAATCTGGAGTCGGTGTCCCTAAAGCGACATCACAAGGTAACCTCCAATCATCAAGCTAGGTACCTGTAATATCCGGGCCATGCTGACTGGACTCTCAGATGATCTCCAGGCAATCAGCAATGTTCCAATGACTTCATTCATCAACGACGAACTTGCAAGGCTACAGGTCGACATTGCCGCACTACAGCAGACACGACTACCAGATTATGGTTCCCTCTGAGAAGAGGGAATACGTTCGTTTGGCGAGGAAAGAGCGTTGACGATGCCAGAGAGTTTGGTGTTGGATTCACCGTTAGGAAGTCTCTGCTGAGGATGATATAACAATACCAACGAGGAAAGAGAAAAACTGTTATCCCTATGCCACCACACTTGTCAACCTAAGTGAAACCGCAGATACCAAGGATGAGTTGTTAGACGAATTAAACTCGCTCATCGACAAAATTCGCATGGAAGAAAACTTGATACTACTGGGAGACTTCAACGTTACGGTTAGCGACTCTTTGAGATGTGCTCGTACCACAATCTCAGCATCACCAATTCATTCTTTCAAACAAAGTGTCTTGGAGGCATCCCAGGTCCAAACCATGGTCGATGGATATGCCTTTTGTATTTCATGATTCTCTCGCCTAATAGTTAGAAGACTAGTTTTTAAACCTGTGTATTGCCGATCTTAAGTTCTTTGTTTCAAATCGATTGATCGATTACTACTGTGCCAAAATGCATGTAATTTTTTTTTACATTTACATACTCGCATGCTGTTATATACACTCAATGTGAGTTAACCTAAACAAAACCCACACCTTTATACTGATGCCAATAATCGTTTACATTTGTCAGAAGAGAAACATTATACCTGTTGTTGATTTTTTTTGTAAGTCATTAAAATAATTATTCAAACTCAGTGTTAGTTGAATAGTGTAAGACATCTGTGCCATCTCGCTGGATGGGACCTACAATTGTGGTCGTACAGGATTTTGCTTTTATTGGTTTTAATCGGCAGTTAGACTACCCATGCGGTTTCTAACCTGCGTTTCTTCGACTTAAAATCAGCCGTTCTACCAAATGAGTTACCACGTCCACCTTCACTTCAAATTCGGGTGAAATACATTGCATGGTATAATGTCATTTTACAGCGTACGTCTTTCTGTTTCTATCGTTTTCTTATCAAGCCTAGTAATCCTCTTGACTGGTCATTTGCCTGAGGTTTTGGGCATGCTGTGCGACTGAATTTTGTTAAGCATGTTTTAAAAATAAATAATTGTATCATATTGTCTTTCAATATATGTAGATCTGCAATACAAACGTGTCAATGGTAAACGTAGGGTTCCTCTTCCTATTGCGTTCCGGCCCTGACCCACAACGCTCCCCATAGGTACGCCGATTGAATTGATCTAACTCAGGCAATAACTGATTAGCTTTTAAATTGCTTTTCTCTTCCGCTTAAACAAATGCGAGACTTTCTCAAAATGCTTATCAACGTTGGTGACTAAATTCCTGCGGCTAGATTATGTTATCCTGATGCCTCTCATTGCATGCCAAAAGGTATGCGGTGTTATCTATGCTTAAATTTGTACAACTTTCATCTTCTCAAACGTCTCCACTTACTTGTGAAAATAACGTTTTATTCTTCTCGTGTCATGAATATTTCATTTGTATTGTTTACTCTTTGGGTATAGATTAAATATTAGAATCATTATCAATGGAGTAAACATATTTATCTTACTCTGTGTATAGGCTATTGGTAGTGACAATGGAGAACCTGGTGTACCTGATGTTTCCCATGTCTCGTTCTTATAAATTGAGTCATATAAATTGAGTTATCTTTTTAACAAATTTTGAATATTCTAGAAATGAACTTTCGACACTAATCCTGGTTTTGTTATTGTGCCTTAAACTTTATATAATGATATCAAATTGAAAAACACCCATTCTTGCATTAAAATCTGAAATATAATAATTCCTATTGTTGTGTTCAGTTTAGTTCGGATTTATTTATTGATCTTTTTTAATTATTATTCACTGGAGTTACAAATTTCTCAATAACACTTCTTGGATAAAATCATTCTTTCAAAATTATAATGATTTCAGACAAGAACATCTGGGGTTATATTATAGTGATACATCAAAATATTTTTGGTACATAGTCACACTCGAGGCCACTTTCACACTAACGGATTCGAGACTACATACAAATCAATGTCTTCAATATTGAAACTTGTTTCGAATGCAACTGGAATATAATTGTGACTCTAAAAATTTGGACTTGTGGTAGAACTGTTTGGAATATTTGGGTTTTAATTCACAATACTGTAAGTGCCTTTTACATTTTTAATTTGTTTACTAGGGAAATTAATTAGTTGTTGAATTGAACAAGGCAATGCTAGTTTCTTTTATTTTTCTTTAACTTGTTTAAAATCAAGAAATCATAACACTCGATGTAATACATGTATATCCGGTATGAGCATGTGAAAATGAAATATTCTTTCCCATACAACATTAGACATGATAAATGAAGCTTTTAGATCACATAAATACCTGTATAAGATATAACGGCATTTACATTTGCAAGTTTAACAAAGAAGAATTTTCTTTTGACACTATGCAGGATATGTTCTTCCTTGTTCTATGCTTACATAAAAACATATTTTTCCCAAAAGTATACCGATGAATCATTTATTTAATTATTTTGGACATTAAAGTAAATATATTTTGTATTTGTGTATCTCACTGAATTAAGTGTGAAATGGTATTGATTACACAGTAACTGTTTACAGTAAGGTACGCTATATCTTCAAAGGTAAAATTAGCAGACGTCGTGCCAACGACTGTGCGATAGCCAGTAGTCATAGACGACCGCATGTGTTAATGTAATCATCCTCCAGATAATATTATACGTCTTCCTTGCTTGAGTAACAGAGATTAAAGATATGATTCCCTGTGTCGATTGTATGTTATTGTGTAATAGTGAGTAAACGCAAGTGTAGCATGTGTAAAGTATTTAATGCTGACGAAAATGTTTAATGTGTAATACCTATCAACACACCACAGTAAACGACCAATGTCGATCCAATGTAAGATTCGAGCCTCACACTTTCAGTCGAAAATCCGTCTTGTTAACCACCGAGCCAACGCTGCTCCTGTCTCCATTATATGTGCAGAGAGTACGTAAACATGAACATGAAGAAAACCTGAGTGTTTTGTTTAAACAAACGTATAATACTATGCTCCAAATATGAAATGTAAGAAAATATAATTGTTCGTAAATTAAACTGTAAATAGGAGTCACATGGCTAAATGTATGCCACTAAATGGATTACCTAACTTGTTTATGCTTTAAGCATTATCGTGAAATCACGTTATTCGGTTAATTTAGTATTGATTACTATACTTGAAAAAGTCTGGTTTAATTGAATGGAGAGATTACAATGGAGTATCGGTGATATCAATTACGTTTTTACTATTGTAACAAGGATCGTATAATCCTCATTATTACTTCAATCACCAGCATCTGACTGATTCATTAATGTCATGCTTGATATGATATCGTAAATGATCGTCATAAAACGTCATCGCGTACAGTAAGCAACAAATATGGTAGACATTTCGTTTAGTACCCATCTAATCCAAGAATCTTGCGAAAATTCCAGCTTTACTTTGTATTCTCTTATATCATTAATTTCTGGTAATTTACATTAAGTTATTTGTCTCCATATCGTTGTGAAAAGAACGTGCTTCAGCAATCGACTATATATTAACAAATAACAGAATCTTGATGATTTTACGCTTTCAGATTCGCGACAAAATGATCAAGATGAGTTTTTATGATTTCGATGAATAACTCGTTCTTTGTTTTCTCTCTATTAATTATGCGCATTCTTTATCTGTCGTAGAGGAACACTTTCCTTATAACGGATACACGTTCCGAAAATATGGTTGCCTGATGACTGTTTTGACCCAATGGTCATCGAAACTTTATTCCTAGTACATCACCTTTGAACATTAATCTATTGTGACTATTATTTATCCTTGATCACATTTTGATATCCAATGAAAGACGAGATACAAACATCTAGATGATATAAGGCGGTTCATATGAGCTTCATTGTAACGTTACAGGTATACTTTGATGCATGTCCCGTGCGATTTTGTAATGTCCTCTTAAGTCAGCACTAAAGCCACTGTAAAGAAAATACGTCATAAATGCGATCTGAATTGAATATAATGCAATTATCAAATTGTACATTCATCTCCTGGTGTTATTTGAGCGCCAAATGTACAACGTTGTGGCTATGGAGTTATTTGTACAAAGAGCTGTGAGGCGTATGGACTTTGTTCACAATTATTACTTCCTGATCATTACCACTGAATATATTCCCAATAAAGTTTTAGGTTTTAGAGTATTTTCCTCTTTTTTATCGCGGGGGGGGGGGGAGCTGTGATCATTGGCTTGTATTCAGATATTTTTTGGGACTGGTTTTAAAAAAAAATGTGTACTCATTAAAATATGAGCACCATGGTCTGATTTGCTCTGGGTTTTTGTTTTACCTGTGGCAAATTGATTGCATTCCTCCCAACATTAGCATGGAGGTTGTCGGTTTTGTCAAAATGTTTTCTGATTAAACCAGGTATGAGTGAAATGTGTTATGGATTTTTGGTGATATTTGTGTGATCATTTTTAATATTTAAAATCAGACGTTGTATTGATAATGACCTACTGTGTATTTTGGAGCATTTTGTGATGTTACTTAATGTATTAACGGTATTTGCTTTGTACATTTCAGTATTATTTGTTGTATTCAGTTTAATTCAGTTTGTTACATTAATAATCCCACACCAGATTAGTGTATGTATGCGGAATGAGGTAATGCTTAAACCTAATCAAGGATTAAGTAGTGTGATTGTAAAGACATTTATGCACTAAAGCAATGGTTTCCAACTCCCAGGTCGCGATCAAAATGATTACGTCTGGGTTGTGGGTAATGCTTTTCCTTTTTTTGAGAGTGGCAAAACTTATCGAAATGAGGAAACGAGGTTGTGAGGTTCAGAAATGTATAGGTTTCATGTGGAGGGGGGTGGGGGTGGCGGCCAAGAAAGACTGTGAACCACTGCAAGGTCTATTATCTTTGTCTTGCCTTCTCAAGTAGTGTGTTTAAAAATCATTTCATTTTAACATGTATTTATTTTCATGTCTCTCGTGTATATCATGCTAATGAGATGCATGTTTTCTGACTTTAAATATTAAATTAATCTGCCCCATATGAGTCATAAGTCGGCACTCCTGACTTTCTCCTTTTATTCCTTAGGCCGTACTAGAGAACCGGGTAATATCGAATTCATACCAATAAATAACAGCATGGATGAAAATTAAGTTGCATGCCAAATGAATACAGCAGGCAAAATAACAACTTAATTACACAAATATTGAACGAATGTGGTTGGCACGGAGCCTAACTGAATCTATCAGTTCTGGCACCGTGAAAAAGAGGTCATAGTCATTGGTTAAGTTCTTTATCATTTGCGAACCTCTGTCTCTAATAAAGAAATAATGGAGGAATTTTCTTTTATTTCAATGTATTAAAAAATTAGAAAACAACTCACGAAATTGTTATCCTCTTGTCGACCTCTTGTCTCAATTTCCGCGTATAGCTCGTGCTGACAACTTTCAGTGATCGTGTATTTAGTTAATCGAAAAACTACCGCTAGGGAAAGTTTATTTCACGATAAGGTATGCCGATTGAATGTCGTCAATGAGGATCATTCGTGATGTAAATAAAATTATTCATATGCATATACAAATTGGTGATACATTTAACAAAAGTCAGTCCCAGCTTTATAGTTTGGGAGGCAGAGTTTACGGCGCGCTCTCCACTAAAAATTAGAAAAGTACACGCAAAAACGTACTATCATTGGTCACTTAAAATTTGATCATTGTTTTGTTCTTGAGCAACTTCATTGGGAATTATGCACGCATTGAGTAAATATACACAGATTTTTGTTTTGCTGCTTTTTCAGGAACGTCAGGGTCCAATTTTAACTTAACCCCCACCCCCGTCAAACCCCTCCTGCAAAATATTAGATCTGATCTGACCTTGTTTATAAGGCTCAGCAGAAAATTACAAAAGGCAAGTTCTACCGCCTGACGATTTAGTCCTTGGCTCGCCGCCAAATTCTACATTGATTATATCATAATTGTTTCTAGTATAATTGAAATGAATTGAGTTATATACACGTTTTAAGTCCATAATATACAGGAGAATCCCTGGGCCATCATCAGTTTATTGCTTATACGAATAATACGGTGTATATGATTATATTTGAGCTAAAAGCTGGGCTGCGGGTATTAAATTTGCAGCACAAAAATCAGTGAAGGATATACTCTAGTACTACTACTACAACTACTAATTGTTGTTGTTATTATTATTATTATTATTATTATTATTATTATTATTATTGGCATAAATGTTGCATAGAGATAAGGTATGATACGTGTCCAATAATTCAAATAATAAAATTGTTTAAATGTTGATTGTATTGGAAAAGAGAAAGAAAAAAATTTAAAATTAAATTCGGTGTTAAATGAGGAAAGTCTGAGGGTCAACATTCTGATTGCGCTGGTGGAATTTTCGTAACCAGCATGAATGCATAATGAAGGTTTAGTTTTCTTACATAAATGAAACGAATAATCTCAAATTAAATGATAAATATGATGGTTAGTGTACATACTGAAGCAACTTCATAACAACAGAGAATTTCAAACACTTAAAAAAGTATAAGTGTTATGCAATGTTACCTTCAATGTAAATTTTGCTCCTGATCCTATGTGCTTGGAGCCACCTTTTCGAATGAGAGAGAGAGAGAGAGAGAGAGAGAGAGAGAGAGAGAGAGACCTCTTCAATTTTGACCTAAGCTTGATGGATTTCTTTAATCTATAATAAGGTGAGGAGTTTATTTTTAAAGAAACTAACAATGAGGAAAAACTGCATTTTCGAAAACGGAATATAGAACGTGTACCACTATCTGGGTCAATCAAGACAACACATTATAGTTTGGAGTCACTAATTGCAACCGTTGCATGGTTTTGAGTGTAAATGTCTTGAGATTATCGTTTGTCTGATTATTAGGAATGAATGTTCAAGTGGTGATTTAAAGCCCTGCATGTTGTTGTTGTGTACGATACTCTCAGCAGAAACCCGCGTGATTAATGATTAGGACGTAATAAATCGATATGTATTGGATACGCAATCTCACATCTCTCAGTAGGAACTCACATGATGTATGATTAAGACGTAATTTATCGATATAAAATAGAAATGTAAAACATTACTAGCTCCATTGAGTATTTATGTTATTCTTTGGGGATAATATGATCCTTTATTTCGCACGTCAGTTCAAATAAGCAGCTAATGATGATGTAAGACATATAACGGTATTGCTGAAACATTGAATCACTAATCTTTATATTTTGGCAACAAAATTTTAATATTCCATACCTACATGGATTGACTGACAGAAAAAATGTTGTAGATAAAGACAACTGACTACACCAGAATAAAACATATTTGCAACCTTGTAAATCTTGAATAAGTTTACGTTCCTATTCTGATTTGATTGTCTCTTTTTTTTCAGTCATTCTAAAAATATATCCTTTAGCGATCAGAGGGAATTACTCTGTGCAGTGGTCCAAGTCTCTTGGAGACGAAAGAAAAGTTAGTAAGAAGTTTTAGGGACCAGAGGTAATTATCCCAGCAATTGGTCCGAGTCTCTGGGAGACAAAAGAGAGAAGGAATAACAGAGGGAGAAGTTGAAGGGAGAACGGAGGGAGACAATGAAAAGATAAGAAACATATAGATGAGGAGGACGCAGGACAGAAGGGAAAATTTCACACACTAATTCAAAGGATGAACTAGGCCGTCACTTGGTTGAGTGATAGGATTTTAGCTGGATTTTATTTGAGAGATTACTGTTTGAAAAACGAGCCAGAGTGGGTCTTCTGTATTAATTTAAATAAATTGGGAGCATATATATATATATATATATATATATATATATATATATATATAGAGAGAGAGAGAGAGAGAGAGAGAGAGAGAGAGAGAGAGAGAGAGAGATGGGGGGTGTGCGTGTGTGATTGTGTATGTGTGTGCATACTGTTATACAGTTACGTGTTTAGGCTGTAATACATGGTAACAATTAAAGAGTGAAAACCAGCTTTGTAAAATTTAACAAATAAATAATTTCCCTGGAAACAGGTTGTAAAAATGGAGAAATATTTTTACAGTTTTAAGAATCAAATCCAAAAATAATCCAAGAATAATCCGTGTATTAAATTACCAAAGTACAAATAATGAAATGTTCTAATAGAAAAAAAAAATTAGAATGTTGTACATACCACAGGCGAGCCTCGCACACCAAATTAGTTCAGATTTTAGATGACAAAAGCAGAAGGAATAGACATTCGTAGTCGTACTTCGCAAGAAACTTACTTATGGAATATCTTGGAATATCTTGGAATCTTCCCTACCTATGACGTCACCAGACATATATTAGCATGAACAATATATCATACCTGTTTACCTAAGTCTTTTCATCTAAAGTTTGGCAAGTATTCAAAATGAAGCGAAGTACACTTGAAGGATGACGAAATATTATTAAACTCATTTTCAATGGTTTAAATACTCATATCAACTCGCCTAGTCTGAGAGTGGGTCATTAAGGTTTAATTTGCTCTTATTGTATCGAGTTTCGAGTTTGGATTGTAAGTAATGTAAATAGGCCAGTTTCGCAATACCTGAAAGAACATTCACCAAGCATTTATAGCTCGGTTTGATGCAATATATTCTTATCTTGTTTACCTAACAGTTCGCCTGACATATTAGCATGAACAATATATCATACATGTGTACTTATATCTTTTCCGCTATCATAATTAAAGTTTGGCAAGTATTCAAAATGAAGCGAAGTACACCTGAAGGATTACGAAATATTATTAAACTAACTTTCAGTTTTTTAAATACTCTATTCAACTCGCCTGGTCTGAGAGTGGGTCTTGAAAGGTTTAATTTGCTCTTATTGTATTGCGTTTCGAGTTTAGATTGTAAGCTATGTCAATAGGCCAGTTTCACAATACCTGAAAGAAAATTCACCAAGCAAAGATAGCTCTTTTTTATTTTATCAGGAAGGGCAACACTTACGAAATTCATATTGTGAAAGGGGTTCATTACCATAAATCCACTAACATAGCAGACTGGGAAAGAAGTGTTCAAGTGAATCGGAATATACTATACGTGCTGAATCATCGTTCAAAAATGTTTGAGAACGTATATACTCAATAAATGTTCGTGCATGAAAAATACATTAATTATTGTCACAAATAATGTGATTGATTAAATAAAACTTAGAGCGCAATACAAATTAAACAAATAGACCTAAAATATGCACTCTTCTTAAGGTATTACATTACATACAAATATATACATACATACATACATACATACATACATACATACATACATACATACATACATACATGGGGCCCCGAGTGGCCGCGTGGTCTAAAGCGCTCTCCGTTACGGATCACTATCATCTCACCTCTGTCTACGTGGGTTCGAGTCTCAGATTCAGCCAGTGTGAGTATGTGAGAAAGCTTGCTAGTAGCTTTTCGTGGGTCGGTGGTTCATTCCCGGGTTCTTCCTCCACCAATAATACTGGCCGCCATGTATAGCCTATCGGGCGTAAAACCCTAATACAACAACATGCATGCATGCATACATACATACATACATACATACATACATACATACATACATACATACATACATACATACGTACATACATACACAATATCATACCGAAATATATGAATACGAATAATTAAAGAAACAAAGTCGTTTCCTTTAATTGTGTGACACATTGCACATCAAATACTTTGATCATCAATATAACAACAGTTGTGATATCCACATTTAACAAGTCAATATGGGTATTACAATAAATAAATGCAATAACTCTGCAGTGTGCAAAGAGAAAAGGGGAGGGGTAATTGCAAGAAAAATAAAATCATGCATCAATATTTTACAGTGTCAGAAAATTAATTGTAATATCGTTATAAAAAAGGAGGGCTATATAGTCTTTACTCAGCTGGATGGATATTATGTTTGTGATTATTCAGATCCTTTTGTAATTTGAACAGTTTATCATACAGTGAGTATATGTATGCGTTCGCACAACCGTAAATAAAGGGATTCATAGCACACATTATGCGCATTCAAAAAAAGAATCCAAATGTGCCCTCCGATGCCGTATGAAAAGTTTACTATTGCGTTTATATGACTTTCTTTAATATGATAACTTTAACCTTCTAGAAGTGATTTCAAAGTCAATTATATTACCCTTAAAAAAATAACGACTACAAATAAAAACACAATTAGCTGGAGGCATTATGAAACAAGCCGAAATTTGAGCTTGATAGTTTCTTTACGACAAATAGTCTAGTTTACTGTTTGGTGTGCACCTTCTCTTAAAGGAAGAAGTTATACAATCAGGGAATCAGACTATAAGACAAACCGGAAATAACGAGAATATAGAAACGGTGCTAACTATTCTCGTAAATATAATAATAATAATAATAATAATAATAATAATAATAATAATAATGAGGACTTTATATAGCGCCTAATCTTTCAAAGCTCTAAGCGCTTTACACCATCAATAATGATATGACTACACTACAGAACAACAAATGACAAAACCAGTGAAATTGGAAAACATAAAAACATGCTGAAACATATAAGATACAAAACATGATTAGGTCGCTAAGTTTGACCCTGCATTGGAAAGATGAATGAGAACGGTCAGCGACTCTTTGAGATGTGCTCGTACCACGACCTCAGCATCACCAATTCATTCTTTCAAACAAAGTGTCTTGGAGGCATCCCAGGTTCAAACCATGGCAACCACCGAACTTGATCATTACGAGACGGTCTGTCAGGAAGGGTGTGCTTGTTATCCGTACCCTCCACAGCGCTGGCTGAGACACTGATCACTCGCTGATGTGCTGTAAAATAAAGATTCAGCCAAGGAAGATACACCGCTCTAAGCAAGAGGGTAAATCACGCATTGACGGGAGCGAGATATTATATCCCAAAAAATGCCGAAAAATTAACTTATATCTTCTCCAAGACGTTTGATTCAGTACCTCCGAACGG
This sequence comes from Unio pictorum, assembly GCA_030141615.1. Taxonomy (NCBI): domain Eukaryota; kingdom Metazoa; phylum Mollusca; class Bivalvia; order Unionida; family Unionidae; genus Unio; species Unio pictorum. The sequence goes on from JARLTB010000071.1 coordinate 1,295,632, forward strand.
CAGTGCCAAGGAGATGGAATCGCATTTGGGACTGTGTACAGCGCAGTCAGATGTATCTTTGGTAAGAAGCAGTCAAATAACAACGACTGGTTTGAGACTAATTCAGCCACACTCACTCCAGTCATAAATGAGCGTCGCAGTGCTCACCTGGAATATAAAGGATCCCACTGCCAGATGACTCTACATGAATACAGATCTACTAGAAGCATGGTTAAGAGATTAGCACGGCAGTGTGTCAGTGAATACTGGATTCAGTTCTGTCAGAGCATACAGTCAGCAGCATATATCGGAAACATCACAGGCATGTACGATGGTATAAAGACAGCAATGAGTCCCACGAAGAAAGCGACAGCACCAGTGATGTCTGCCGCAAGAGATACCATCAACGACAAGAGCAAGCAGATGTGTTAGGTGGAGTACTACTCTAACCTAAACTCCAGAGAAAACCAAGTGACCAACCATGCCCTCAACGCCATTGAAAACCTACCGCGCATGGAGGAACTAGACGAGAAAACTGTGGCAGAACTCAAGAAGGCCTTAGAGAAACTGTCCTTAGGTAAAGCTGCAGGGAAGGATGGCATACCATCAGAAGACATCAACAAGCAGATTGGAAATGCACCAACAACTCTCCCCAGGTTGTTGCAGTGAGTGTGGAACAAGAGCATACTGACCCTGAACACTAAGATATTCGTGTACCAAGCCTGCGTGCTAAGCACTCTACTGTTTACCAGTGAATCCTGCTCTTTGTGTGACACACAAGAGAAAAGACAACTCTTTTATCGTGTAATGTCTTCGAGACATACTCAGTATCAATTGTAGTGATCGAGTAACAAATGAGGTGCTTGAACGTAGCAAGATTATCAGCATGGTCACACTCCTCCGCCAACGATACATCAGATGGATGGGCCATGTACTGCAGATGGATGATGCACGGATCCCCAAAGACCTCTTTATTCGGAACTTGCCTCTGGCAAAAGGTCAATCGGACGGCCACATTTCCGCTTCAAGGATGTCTGCAAGCACGAAATGAAAGTCATTTACATCGATGTCAACTCCTGGTAATTGCCTGCTCCAGACAGACACAGCTGGGCGACATGCTCTGATCACTGGTTTGAAGGTCGGCGAGAACACCCTATGCTTGCTAGCTGATGAAAAGCGACCTTGGAGGAAGAAGAAGCAGCTCCAACATACACCAGACTCAACTTTCAAGTGTAGCAAGGACTGCTACGCACGTGTTGAGCTACACAGCGACTAAAGACACTGCACAAACACCAACCGGGACAGTTCTCATCGGCGCACTTCCATCATCTCAAGAGTCTAATTGATGCCAACAACAAGCACTCTGTCATATGGTCTATCAATGTTCCGATTGCTCAAGTGTCAGCAAGTGGAATAAGAACGTTTTGCACTTTCTCAGCTGCAATTGCATGGGGTGTAATAACATAATCACCTTTGAGCTCCTGCCAATGCAACATTTAGGAGGGAGAGGAAGTGTAGTCGTGGAGCAAGACATAGATAAGAATATGAGGAAGACATTCTGCGAAGCATGAAGATAAGAGAGTTGATGAAACTTTGAACATACTTGAAACAAGACAGACAAGAATGGGGTAATGTTGTATGTCTTGCAAAACAAGGATAGATACATAGTTGGAAAACATGTTTCATATGGTAACTGGCACAGATTCCAGTATCTTCAGATCAGTAGTGTAGCGATTACATACATCAATTGAGAGTTTTTTTTATTTTATTTCAAAATTGTATGTTTAAACTGTGTTTGTTGTTGTAACTATTCTGTCTTCATCATGAAAGGGTACCCTTTCATAAGGTGCAGAATTGGTCCCTTTATAAGCTGTGAATAGCTATAATTAACTATACAATGCTATAGGTTTAGCAATTTGAGCAACCATACTTATCAAAAGACCAATTCTGAGGCTGTGAAAGTAAAATCCGTCTGAAAAGACCACTGCCTCTACAATCAAAAGTGATTGCTTAAGACAGGTGGTCTTTCATACCAAGTCTGTTCAAAATCAAAATGGGCTGAAGAAGAAACAAATACTCATAATTACTGTACACATTTATTTACTCATCATGTTTGTGAATATATTACTTGCACTTGTTTGTGAAATCAAACAAATACATTCATTTTAACCATTATCACTTTTATATTTAATTACAAAGTATTCTGTTGACAATTAAGCATGATAATTGCAAAGGTAACTAAAACTTATCCTTTTATTTAATTAAGATAATTAGTTAATTAATATACTTATTTATTCTCAAAGTAAATCCTAAGTCACTGATGATATAAGTATTAAATGGATCAAGACAACAAAACCAAAAGGATTAACAAACATCCTAAAGTGAACAGATAAGAAGATCTCCATTGCATGATCAGACTCATGAGCAGGTTATAAGAACAGTAGCATTATTTTTAATTCATCACGATTCAGTGAAATACATTAAAATCATAAAATTGATCTAAAGTAACACAGCAAATAAATAAACCTTAACCTAAAACATAATACAAATTCTCTAGTTGTGACTGTAACCAAAGAGGTGAGAAAACATATTATGGACCTAACTGAATTTATGAATCATTATTAAGCATAACTAAAAACAATATATCAAAAGGGCTTGGGAAATGGACAAAAATTAACTCAAAATGCTGAAGACAAAGTATTCAAAATTCATATTTGTTAAATACGGTACTTTAGTTGTATATTGATAATAATGAGCGTGGCTCAATTAAAACATGTGTATCTGTTCTACATTAATGGCCTCAACTAATTTCTAACAATTTTGTGCATAAATCAAATTAACAAAACATGTGTAGGATAAACATAGGACATGGTAATCAACACATTAATAATTAACTTATACCATGTACATTACTCATAACAAAATTTATGTTTGAACAGAAACACAGATTAGCAAATTCAAAGACGAAAGAGTAAAGCAAGATCATGAATTTTACAAACATATAATGAAATTCGGAAAGCAATCAAAAAAGCTTTAAATATATTAGATATTTTTCTTTAAGACTTACTCAAGAAGTGCCTGATCTAACTGTTGTGGGCTACAAATTCCATATCCTTTTTAAACAATATTTTAAACTACTTCCACTTTCCAAATTAATTTTGTCATTTGGTTTGCTGTGGACTTTTATGGCACAGCAACACAAGTGTTTTATTTAGTGCCAAAGCAATTTGAGTAATTTTCTTGTTGATGTGGGTAGATACGTCAAAGAATTGTTATGTGTGATGTGCTGCTTCTTCGTGTATGAGGATTCAAGGATTAAGGAAGCTTTACTGTCACAAATTATAGAGGTGGCCACAAATTAAAATGCTTAAGCAATCAGTACAATTCATTATTATTTGTACTGATATTATAGTTATATAGCACATATCTTAAAAGCAAATTAGCCTTTTCCAAGATGGCTAATGCAGCAGCCATACTGTACATAAGATCAGCAGCATTTTCATTAGAATCAGCCAGACATCATATGAGTCTCTTGATAAAACACCCATGCTGATATGAATATCCATTTCACAGAAGTAATGATACAGTTTTCAAGATAAACACAGTGGTGGCCATAGTAGATGTGTAAGCGTCACAGTTTTAATTTAAGACCAACTAGACCATGGGATGATAATGTGTAAAGATCCATGGCAATCTTGGAAGCATTTATAATGTTTAAAAAGAAAATGTATTGATAACAGTCCACATACCAGCCCAAAAGGTCTTCTAGTTCATGACCAGTTCAGCTAATAATTGCTAGCTGACAAACCTTGCAACACAGACACAATTTAAAAGCATGCATTTGTTCTCTTAATTTACACTTTTTAGCAATTTATAATACTTGATCATAAGAGCTGCCACAATCCATAGCAAGACCAATAATCTCCAATGCATGTATGTACATACTGAAAACATGTAGAAAGAATGTCAATTCCTTATATACAATACATCTGTAAAACATCAGTCAAATCTCAACAAGATGTTCTTACACAAGGCTAACTTTGTAATTATTCACCATGCCATCTCATTCACTGAATGTACTGCCTTGTTTCAGAGGGTCTTCTTGTAGAAAAATGAATTGTGCAAAGAAATGTAAAAACAATAAACAGTATAGATAATATAAATGTTTCTAAGTAAATGTCACAACAGTTTGTTCAGTATAACTGTCAAATCATTCAAACATATTAACAACATACTGGTGTCAGTTTCTTGATAGAATTTGAATCTCATGGTCAACACACTGGTATATATCTGCAAGACAAACTGATATTTACTGCATTCTAAGGATTAGTAACTGTACTGGATATGCATTTCAGCAGGACCTGAAATAAGGAGTTTCTGTAATTAATCTGCACAATCATCAAATCAAGTTTTTTCTGATTCTGCCTAAGTTTCACTGATCCTGCTAAAGTGAAACAGAAATCAATCAGTATCTAATTCAACATTTATTCTACATTAACATCAATTCAAAATCATACATGCATATTTTCATCAACAAGACTCAAAAATAAGGTACCCCCTGCCATTTTATATTTCTCTAAATACTCTGTGCAACTACATGTTCAACATCACCGTCACAATCGCATCTTACTTCTGACATCTGCATTCACTGACTTCTGTTACTTTCTATTATTCTTTTCTTGATCATATTTTTGATCATACTCTCTTATCATCATTTATTTCTACTGTAAAAATTAAGATGTGGCTGCACACCTTTCAATACTTGCAATTGTTTACAATTGTTACTGCACAATGGAATGAATGTCTTGTTTTGCTGGTGCCTTACGGCACAGAAACAAATTATTTAGTGCCTTGCTTCAGTACAAAACCAAAGAATCAAAATATTTTGCCGATAAAATCACAATGTATGTTGTGAAAAGCCTTTCAAAAACTATGTACGTATTACTATTGTGTTTCAGTGAAAAATCAATTTTGATATTAGCATCTGGGGAGTAGCCATTGAGAATGGTTCACAAAGTCATCATAATATCCACATTACAACCACATTTGCTACTCTTAATTTAAACATTGTTGTCAGAATAACAGCTGAACAGTGACAATTTCCCCATTTCGAAAAATGACTTGTTTCTTGGAGGACCCTCTATAGTCACATATATTTCCTTGACAGAGGATGCAGGAGGTCATGGGTTTGAACTCCAGTGGAGTCTTACCAAAGACTTATAAACATCGTACTAACAGCTGTTGTAGGACTACTCAGACTGGTGTCAGGATAATGTGACTTGAAGGGACATCAAGCTATATAATGCCCCATGGCTAGACATTACTTTAAACTGCCACACAGCAGATATCAAAGCAAAATGACTAGAAAATTGTTAAAGCTATGTTAAAAATCCAAATCACATAGACACAGATAAGACAGCACCATTAAGAAAGGCCTGAGGCCCTAAGTCAGTGTCAAACTTGCTGTAATGTACATCTTAAGCACAAAAGATGAGATCAATAGTCAATACAAGTTTCAGTTATAATAATTACTTAGAAAGTATGAATAGACAGTTTCTTTTTAAAACAATCCAGCCATTTAACTAGACATTTTATGACTGGTTAAGAAACAGTTCTGCTGGACATGATACATGATTTGAGAGTCCTGGAAAAAATGTATGGACAGTATGTCTATATAAGTTACTGTCTCACATTATATTTTCATTCCAATACCTGACCATTCACATCATGTAGCAAACTAACCAAAATACAGAAATCAGACAGAGAACACATTCACCCATGTACTCAGTATACATAAGGGGTTCCAACTGCATATAATCATTACAGCAATTATCTTCTATGTATATGATCCTTGAGCTATACCATGTTTCCATGGTGACATGCAAATAATAAATGCAGAATATTCTAAATATCAAAGGACTTCTCAATGCAGCTTGCTTGATATGTGTGCCAAGTCTGGTTAAAATATATTTTACTGTTTGAGATTGAATTATGCTCTGGAAAGGTAAGCAACTTTATATACAACTTATGCTATTTGTCACTGTAAAAAAAATACTGAATGTAGACATGTAACCTTGGCAATATAACTCAAACACGGAATAAAACATATCCTCTAGCGAAAATACAAGTTTGCCAAATTTAATTTCTTTATCTTAAACAGCTCATAAGTAAGTAATACAGAAGAAAGGAAAGTGTTGCTGATATGTACAAAAACTGGACCATGATAGATAAGATAAATACAATATTTGAGGAGTCAAAATAGAGCATATTTTATTTCTTACTATCAAATGGCTATGATCTTATCAAAGGAAAGAATGAAGGAAAAATTGCTATATTTACCCTAAATATGTAATATGTTGCACAAATGCTCGATAACAAATTTTAATTCAAAACTTTACAATAGCTTTCAGATGATAACGGTGAGTGATAATGAAAATTTACAATATTTACCAAGATCTTTATCATTTGACTCCCAATGTGGTGCACAATAAATGTCCCATTACTAAGCCATGACCTTCACCTTATTTCACACCTCCCACCCCCACCCCCAGCCATGAGGTGCACAAAACACCAAATTGTGACATATAACAAGTTTTATCTCAAATGGCTTTAAACTGCATGATCAAAACCAAAAACATTACCAATAGACAAACGGTCAAAAGGTAAAATGACCAGTAATGCAAATACTATGTTTCCCAGCTTTTGTGAATATATGGGAGTAATATTCAGATTGGAAAGCATACAGTTACTGGGCATATGGTACTACAATTATACAAATTTGTTTCTTATCTATATAAATAGGTCCATTATCACACCATGGTAGCTGATCCAGGCTAGTATGATGATAGGTTTAAAACCCACACCCCTTAATCTGCAAGTCGGGTACCTTAACCACCAAGCAACAATGACTTTTTATTTTATAAACAAAATAGTATATGTAATCAAGAGCATGAAGAATGGAATATTATATGCATGCCCTGTGTTTAAGAGTAATATAGGTAGATAACTGATATGTATGAGCAGAAATAACACAGTGATAGAAAGACTGGTCTCATTGGCTGTCCAAGCAGCACAATTTTTATTTGGTACCAACTAGGTATTGTCACAATTTATCAAAACGTGTAATTATGACTTTCCATTTAGAAACAATACCAATAGCACAATTCTGAAGATGATGGTCATACTGGATGTACAATCTAAAATAGAGCATACACGACATCATAACCCTTTTAGTGAAAACCTAATGCTGAGATAACCATCCATTTAGGTTAATAAACCAGCTAGACCCTAAGATATATGTATGTATAACGTTTCATGGTAGATATTATAAATAGTTTATGAGAGAGAGAGAGAGAGAGTGATAACAAATTGTACTAACGAATGGACTTATGACAGATAACAGGCTAGAATAAAAGCTCATCCACTCCATGTTCATTATAGCTATTTTTAAATTGTAATGGCTAACAAACAACACAGTAATCAGATGGATCTACATTTGCTTACAAATATGCAGCCAATTTAAGCTGTCTACATTATTCAATACTGCACAAAATTTACCAGGAAAGATGGACAGAGAGAACCAAATCAAAATACTGCACTGTAAACAGTGGTAACATTAAATGGTTTAAGAGAAGTTTGCTTTTAAGATATGTACCATATGACTATAATATCAGTACAAATAACAATGAATTGTACTGTTTGGTAAAGCATTTTAATTTGTGGCCAACTCTATCATTTGTGACAGAAAAACTTTTCTTAATCCTTGAATCCTCATAAATGAGGAAGCAACTCTTTACACATAACAAATCTTTGAAATGAAATGTATTGTCAACACTGTTTCTGCATAACCCAAAAATCTCAAGTCCCGTCAGGTCAAGAAAAATAGGTCGCTGTGACCAAATTATTTTAAACTGTGAAAACCGCTCCTTAAAATTAATGCATGTATTAAGTCTGGTGACTGTAAAAGTCTTAAGGAAGTGGAGGTAAGAGTAAACTCTTGCATTATCACTGGAACAATAAGTAAATGTGACCTAATTTCGCTACCCTGAAAGATAGATGTCCCTCAACAAATTTCCAGACAAAATATACAACAGCTATATATAAATAAATATCATTAACAAAACCTAATGCAAAACACAAATAGGATAGATGACACACTGCTGTGTAAGTGATGCATGTATCTCTACCTTGACTATACTTTAAAAATCAGATATCAGTTCACATTAAAGTCATATACCTGTCTATAACACAAACTATTTAACATATGTCTTTGCTTCACTTTGGGTTGAAGGTTTCGCCAAGGAGGGGTTTATTGTTATCATCATCAGAGTTTGGGTCCTTCTTCATCCACTTTCCAGATTTGTCCAAACTACTGAAAAATACGCAGAAATATTGAGAACGATGATATTGAGCATTACTAAACATGAAATAAGTCATGCCTTATGGCATAAAATAGGTACATGTCTGAGCCAAATGAACTGCAGCTCTGACACACAAGCAATTAAAAGATGATCATGCAATATTTTACACAATATTTGCAAAGCAAAGTGGTCTTTTATACCCTAGGATTAGTATTAAGCAATAAATGATTCACAATTAGGATAGATGCAGTATTTCTGTTTCAAAAGTTTCTGATAGGGAAATTATGAGATTAAAGGTATTGCAATGTTCAAGCATGATCTCATCTTTAAATTACAGCGTGATTAATGTAATTAAAGTAAAGATAATTGTAATGGCTTGTTTGGCTAAATTACACAAAGCTATGTAAGAACAGATGGGAAAATGTAACTCCACATGCATTACTATTGGTGGTACTACGTACTGTATTAAATGTTCAGCCCTAAAAAAGTCTTAATTATATTTTTCCAAACTGTCTTTTATTATTGGCACAAGAGAATTTACATTACCATTTGAAATATTATTGGTGTTAGTATTTTATACAATTTCATATTTACTGTAATTTATTTGTGACTGGATATTTGCATTAGTTAATGTGGAATGATAGACTACAGTAGACAAATTAATTTCAAGTCAGAAATGCATCACACATTTACTATATGTTGTGGTTAGATGAATTTCTGTCTGTTGGGAGCCTAGTTTATGTCCACATTTGTCTGTAAACATAGCTGAGTTTCTTTACTTCTATCAGTTACTATTTAAACCATGTTAGTATATAGTGTGGACTCCATATTACAGGGAAACCAGTTTAAGTAAAAGTCATCAAGTGTGTTACTATCAATATTTAATCAAACTATATTTAGCAAAAACGATAAGATCCAGGCCCAGAAAGACTGAATCGGATACTTAGATCCAAGACAAATACAAAACATTGAGGATGATAAAAAATGTACTAATAAAATATCTAAGGTGATGATAAAAATATGCATAGAGGTATGATAAATATAAATAATATCTCCATGAATATATTTTGTTTATATGAGTGACAAAGCAAAGCAAAATATCAATCTTGCACTTCTATTGACATTAGGTCTGGTGAGAGTATTTGAAATTAATAAATCTCATGGAAGTTATGAAATCTGGAATGAAAAAAGTCAGACCTTTCTTGAACTTAAGAGACTATATATTTGCAGTAATCCTTAAATCTGAACTGGATTTTTGTAGCCAGCTATTAGACAATAACAATGTCCATGAACTTATAGGTCATTTCCATGCAACTGATAAAAGTTTATATCACCTATAAATAACTCAATCTCATTTATACGAAGAATGTAGACAAAGAAGGCATCACGATTGTTTTCACTTGTATGATACTTAAATAGATTAACATTTCATTTCATTATCTTCCACCAGTCAGCTACTGAAACAATGTGCCATCATTTATGGATCATGTTAGTCCTCCATGGTCTTATTATGTAAATAAAATTAATTTAAATAATAATACGATTCTTCTTATCTTTAGGCTTGTACAATATACGATATAAACTTTCAATTGTATTGTTCATACAGTTCAATGATTCATAATAAATGCAGCTTATGCAAATCACTTACGGTGCTCGTTGTATTAGTAAATATGATTTATTTAGGATAAAGAAATGTTCAACATAAATCTTGCTTATAAAAAAGTCATTAACATATTCAGACTCATACCAGTATACGTAGACGAAAACAAATCATCTGCATTAAATGTTTAGATAATCATATCTTTCGTCAGATTTTGGACATCCTATAATATCTGAATTACGTTGCATCAGCTTCCATTTGAAAATTACTACTTTACATGGGTCCAAATCTTTACATTCTCAGGAAAGCGTTGCTATCCCCGGGTCAAATCTCAATGAGTCGTAGATGCTGGCCTTTCAACTTTAACACTGAAAAATGGGGAAGGGGGGGGGGGCGAAGTGACCCTTCACAATAACTTTTCTGGCTTAAATGTGATATAATTTTAATGCTCATAGCATTAAACTATAACGTTCAATACTTATTAAAAATTCGACACTTTAAATAGATTGTGAATTCAGAATACCCTTAACAGACGTTGCTTAAAGCTAGTATTATTAAATTATGATTCGTCTTACGAGGTCCACAAGATAAATATCAACGTATGATATTGACGTTTGATATTGCATCGAACTAAATAATAAATTGTACAGCACCTCGCTTTCTCCTTTAAGATATAAGTTTTATGTAGTACTATTAGTATATTACAAAATTGACAGTATAAATAAATTCTACATAAATTTAGCAAAGGCATAAACTTTCCCAGACCTGTATGTATGACCCAAATAATGTAAACTCAGATCAAGATGTATGAATAAATGCTGCTGCATGGACACTATTTTAACGAGTTTTGTCCCGAACGATCTGCATGAAATTTAATGATCAATTCCTTAAATGCAATTTAATGATCAATTCCTTAAATGCAATTTAATGATCAATTCCTTATATACATATCTGAACTGCTCAGCGTACCTGGGAAATAATGAGAAATGTGGTAAATAAAATGTAAGCGTCACATATAAATCTCTGACGAAACTTATTGATATTTCACATAGCGCGAATCAGCCAAAAATCTGGTCCAAATCTGCCCGAAATATTGTCCGAATAAAACTTACATTAGCCTGGCCCGAATCAGCCATGGTCTGAATTAGCCTGGTACCACAATATCGCACCCGTTAAATCGCACTCTAGTAAGGTTGTATCGCACCCAAATTTAAGGTTATGTAGCACCCTAATATATAACAAAGTCGCACCCAATTGTAATATATCGCTATACGAAATGATTTCTACCATGTCATGTTTCCATAGCATTAGCCTTTATTAATTAAAAGTATTAATTCACTAATTAAGTTTTAAAAAATAGAATGAATGGGGCCAAAAGAGATAACATTTCACACTACACTAGATTCATTTTGTTTCTGCATTTAGTTCAGTTACTCTAACATTAGTGAATCCATAGTTATGAGGAGAGAAAAAAGAGAACAGGGGAATTACACATTATCGATATACCTATAGAAATTCTATTAGAAGCCACGGTTACAAGATTTTGTAAAAAAAATTAAATTCATAAGATCAAGAATGGACATTATCTCTTGATATAATATCAAGATAAGCAATAGAATACTGGAAGAAGGAAAAGAACAATTGTACACAATTAAGAAAGTCTTCTCCCTACATGGATTTCTAGTAAAGACGTGGTATAAAGGGTGCATTTTCCACAGAAATACCATCAATTCGAGAAAACAGGGCACACGCACAAGAGGAGTGAAGCACAAGAAGAAGAAACAAAACAAGAGCAACAGGTACAAGAGACACGCCACATAAGCTATATTAAGATTTTCCTAAAACAAATAATATGGCCACCAAAAGGAGAAAAAAAAGAAACAAGAATAAAAGCAGGAAACGACTTAAAACAAAATAACAAACAAAAACAACAGCAGCAAACTGTTGGAAAAGAATGGCGTAGATTCCGGTTCAGTTGAGTCCAAAGTCTCCAAGAGGTGGAGAAGAAAGTGAGACTAGCAGAGCAGTCGGAGTTAACCAAAGTCCTGCCGGTGGGGAAATTATGCATTGAAGGTGGAGGAGGAAAAGGATTTGAGGAGGAGAAAGTGGAGGAGGAGGAACATAGAAAAGTGGAGGAGGAGAGGGAATTTGGAGAAAGTAAGGAGGAAGAGAAGAAGGAATTTGGGAGGAATAGGAGTGAAGAATACACAAATGAGTAGAATACAAGGACAGGTGAAAATCAGTCTCACACTACTTATCAAATGATGTAATAGGCTATTACAGAGTCGAGCCGAAGGAGAGTAGATGGAAAATTTTAATCATTTGACTATTGATTTGTTATTAGGTTCTTATTCGCTGAATTTCCCTTTTTATATATTTAATCATTTAACGGTACATGCCTTCGTAATAACGATGGTGAAATAAAACAAGTTCCCTAGCTTTATCGTTGATGTCATGGAAGAGAAAGAAGGATCATAACAAATGCTGAAAGCTATTAAAAGTTTGATTCACACTGAAACAAAAGTGAAAAAAGTGGTAGCAGACTTTGAAGCAGCTATGTGGAAGGGGATGATGTCGGTTTTTCCAGACATTCAGATGCAAGCTTGTGTCTTTCACTGGACTCAAGCTATTTGGAGGAAGTATGGGGAGATCGGCCTTCATTAACCTTATAAAGTTAACAAGCCCATTCATAGTTCATCCAGAAATTAATGGCCCTGCTGCACTTCAAGATCAAACCACCAATAACATACCCTTATCTGATCTATGTATCTACATAGAAAGGCAATGGATCACAAATTCAGTATTAACCACTGCTCGTTGGTCCTTATATATGCAGCCAATAAATGCTAAGAACGATGGTTAGGGGTGGTATTACAGGCTCAATTCAGATGCAAAGAGAGGAAAATTGCCACTGAGCATGCTAATTGGCTATTTCTTTAAGGAGATCCAGTTTGTGCTTGTTCAGCTGCAGCTCCTATCCGAAGGGAAACTTACCTAACAACAGAGATAAGTATAAAAACAAATGCAAGCAACATTGTTTACTTATTGGGACAACATGAAAGACGGAAACATGACCATTTCCTCGTTACTGTCTGCTTGCAGCAATTTAAATGGGCCTGTTTTGCAACAAACATAAGAATACTAGTGTGCGCAATGTGACTCATACGTTGAACCTTTACCGTACACTCTGAACTATGTTGCTTCGCTCATATAAATGTGTACAAAAAATAACACTCAAAGATAATATATTTAACCAGATTTAGTAGTTAATGCAAACTAAGAGAAGAAAAAAAGATGGAAATAAAAGACAATATCAAACAGCAACCTTTGTTGATTGTGGTAATTTGCATCTTTAATTTCACAATGCTTCTATGTATATATGTTCTCTTTTTTCATTCATTCAATCATTTTATTCTGACGTCTGCTATTTTAGATACGAATTTATATCCATCTTTTATTTTCGTTCGTTTCATTGTACATTCCTTGTTTTAAAGACACATCAAAACTTAAACATAACTTGACATAACTTAAGCGTGGGTGCTACATAACGGTAGCATTGGTTGCGACATAACTTATTAATGTGTGTCTTGACTTGGATGCGACCTGATCAGGTGCGAAATGGCCACATACCTTAATCTTCAACTCTGAGTGGTGAGTGTATTCAAACGAAACAAGTGTCTAACGGAACATGACATTATGTCTAATGTTAAAACAATGTAATCTTGAAATGCTTTCAGAAATATGAAATTATATATTAACAATTAGCTTTTTAACTTGAACGGTAACCAAATTATTGATTTTAAGTCCACAAAAATAGAAAATTATTACATGTGTTTACTTGTTTCTGTATCTATTAGATTTCGCGTATATGTATTGATCGATCTATTTGTTTATGAAAGAATAACAAAGTGGGTTGAAATTTAAATATTTTGCTTAAAAAAAGCAATTAGAAAAGACGCGCATTCCATTTCGTGCGGTTGACATGCACAACACAATGTAATGTATTATTATATTTTTCCGCACAAAATAAACGCGCCTTCGTAATTATACGGGAAGAACAATGTTATTAGATGCCGGTTACGGGGGTTATGGACTCAAAGAGGCGGATATGGAAGTACACATACGGTATCCCCTATAACAACTACGAAATGCTAACTTGAGGGAACACATTATGCTTCTGAGGTAACAAAATAATAATTTGAGGGAATGAAATATTAATTTGAAGGAAAGAAATGCAAATTAGAATTTTGAGGGAACGAAATGCTAGCTTGAGGGAATAATTATTAATTTAAAAAAGAATAATAACTTAAGGGAGCAAAATAATAACATGTGCGAACGAATTAGCAATCTGAGAAAATTACATATTAATTTCAGGGAACGAATTCATATCTTGAGGTAACGAAATATTACTTTGGAAGCAAAATATTAATTTGAGGGAACGAACTATGAGCGACCGAAACGCTAACTTGAGGAAACAACTTATTCGTTTGCGGGAACGAAATATTAATTTGAGGGAACAATTTATTATGTTGACGTAACGAAATGCTAACTTACGGGAACAAATTATTATTCTGAGGTAACGAAATATTAATTTGAGGGAACGAATCATTATATTAAGGGAACACAATAGTATATTGAGGGAAGTAAATATTTTTTGGGAACTAAATATTAGTACGGAGCCCGTGAAGGGACACACTTCACATATTTTGTAATCCGAGATCTCGATTTACTAATCCGAGATTTCGGTTTACTAATCCGAGATCTCGATTTACTAATCCGAGATCTCGGTTTAGTAATCCGAGATCTCGATTTAGTAATCCGAGATCTCGATTTAGTAATCCGAGATCTCGGTTTAGTAATCCGAGATCTCGATTTACTAATCCGAGATCTCGGTTTAGTAATCCGAGATCTCGATTTACTAATCCGAGATCTCGGTTTAGTAATCCGAGATCTCGATTTACTAATCCGAGATCTCGGTTTAGTAATCCGAGATCTCGATTTAGTAATCCGAGATCACGGTTTACTAATCCGAGATCTCGGTTTAGTAATCCGAGATCTCGATTTACTAATCCGAGATCTCGATTTAGTAATCCGAGATCACGGTTTACTAATCCGAGATCTCGGTTTAGTAATACGAGATCTCGATTTACTAATCCGACATCTCGATTTAGTAATCCGAGATCTCGGTTTACTAATCCGAGATCTCGATTTACTAATTCGAGATCTCGTTTTACTATATAGTTTTAAATTGAAGAATTTCTCATCTTGTGGCCTCGTTTTGACTGGATGTGTTTATTGTGGATATACTGCGAAAGGATGGAGGCGAAATATTCAAGCATCTGAGGTAAGTTGTAACTGTAGATTAGATTATAAGGGCGTTTATTACAAATAAAATAAAATACTACTTCGTAAAGTCACGAGAATAGATAAGAAAATATGCTTTACTGTATTAAGTAAGCCAAACCTTCTCACGGTCGAAGATCCAGTAGTAAAGCACCACATTATACTCGTACAGTTAAGCGTTCATGATTATTACTTTTGTGATATTTGATTCAGAATATCTGCCTGCGCAAATAAAATCGGGTATATTTCTTTTGTCACGGCAGCTGAGTGTTTGTCACCTGGTCCGTCTGCAAGTCCATCGTTCTTTATTGTCTCTTGAAGCACCATTTTAGTGTATGTAATTAAGTTCCCTATAAGGCTTGTTAATATTATGTGAATTTAGGATTCAGGTTCGATCATAGGGAACCCTTGTTTGGCTTAAAAGATCTAAAGATTACTTGTCTTCGTTAATACAAAAAAAGTCTACACTACGATGTCTTTGTTTTTAAATTAGATGAGGAGTATTCGGCTTAATCAATTAGTTATTGGTCTTTAATTTTACCGCAATCAATTCATAAAGAGATGGCATAGAGATGAAAGTGTCCAAGTATGCTTGATTTAATATTCCGATATCTCGATGTACTAATCCGAGATCTCGATTTACTAATCCGAGATCTCGGTTTAGTAATCCGAGATCTCGATTTACTAATCCGAGATCTCGTTTTAGTAATCCGAGATCTCGATTTACTAATCCGAGATCTCGGTTTAGTAATCCGAGATCTCGATTTAGTAATCCGAGATCACGGTTTACTAATCCGAGATCTCGGTTTAGTAATCCGAGATCTCGATTTACTAATCCGAGATCTCGATTTAGTAATCCGAGATCACGGTTTACTAATCCGAGATCTCGGTTTAGTAATACGAGATCTCGATTTACTAATCCGACATCTCGATTTAGTAATCCGAGATCTCGGTTTACTAATCCGAGATCTCGATTTACTAATTCGAGATCTCGTTTTACTATATAGTTTTAAATTGAAGAATTTCTCATCTTGTGGCCTCGTTTTGACTGGATGTGTTTATTGTGGATATACTGCGAAAGGATGGAGGCGAAATATTCAAGCATCTGAGGTAAGTTGTAACTGTAGATTAGATTATAAGGGCGTTTATTACAAATAAAATAAAATACTACTTCGTAAAGTCACGAGAATAGATAAGAAAATATGCTTTGCTGTATTAAGTAAGCCAAACCTTCTCACGGTCGAAGATCCAGTAGTAAAGCACCACATTATACTCGTACAGTTAAGCGTTCATGATTATTACTTTTGTGATATTTGATTCAGAATATCTGCCTGCGCAAATAAAATCGGGTATATTTCTTTTGTCACGGCAGCTGAGTGTTTGTCACCTGGTCCGTCTGCAAGTCCATCGTTCTTTATTGTCTCTTGAAGCACCATTTTAGTGTATGTAATTAAGTTCCCTATAAGGCTTGTTAATATTATGTGAATTTAGGATTCAGGTTCGATCATAGGGAACCCTTGTTTGGCTTAAAAGATCTAAAGATTACTTGTCTTCGTTAATACAAAAAAAGTCTACACTACGATGTCTTTGTTTTTAAATTAGATGAGGAGTATTCGGCTTAATCAATTAGTTATTGGTCTTTAATTTTACCGCAATCAATTCATAAAGAGATGGCATAGAGATGAAAGTGTCCAAGTATGCTTGATTTAATATTCCGATATCTCGATGTACTAATCCGAGATCTCGATTTACTAATCCGTGATCTCAGTTTACTAATCCGAGATCTCGGTTTACTAATCCGAGATCTCGGTTTACTAATCCGAGATCTCGGTTTAGAGATTTGTCATGCGCAAGCCTCACTTTGATTCTTGCAAAAGGAAGGAGGGACGCTTGAGAGAAGTACAGCATCTGAAGTAAGTAATTGCTGTATCTGTACAAGTTTAATTCATAAGTGACATTCTTTATCAATCAAATGAAAATCATTATCACGAAAGTGACGAAGCGTGATATTTTATGTGACAAATGCATTCGGTTTATTGCACAAGTCAGAACATCACACCGTTACACAACCTATATTGTTCAAGTCATTAATACAGAGAAACAAAAGCCACGAAGCTTGTGCTAATATTTTGAGGATAACGTTTTGGTCGCAATATATATGCCTGCAGCAAGACATTTTGTAATGTAACTAAAACACAGTGTTATGGTGAGTGTATACATGAATTTACTCAGAATCAAGTGCCTGTGATGCCCTTCCCCCCCCCCACCCACCCCCCTCCGATTCTTACAGAAAATACTTCTTGACATTATTCCTTCAGAGCAAAACATTCCTTTCGTTAATACGAAAAACTGTACAAATGTGACGTTATGGCTAATTGTCGATACGCCCGTAAATGAAAACATTCCACGGAATAATGTTATCGGATGTAAAATACTAGTCACTTTTAAGGCTCAGATATAGAACATAAAGAGGGAGCACTGTTATAGTAAATAAAAGTTTATTGATGTTCATAGACCAATTATAACATTCATGTCTCCATGATTTGCAATGGTGTCATATAAACAGAACAGCAAATTAAACAAAAAGATATCAATCCTTAGTAGGCTTAGTTGTACGGTAAGGAACAAATCCTTGGAATGTCTTACTTGAGTTTATTTAAAATTACAGGAACTGGACCAGTTTTAGAAGGGCAGTTTAGTGGTTCTGATATTTCCAAAGGAACTATGTTTTGAAGATTTTGTTCATTTCAGATTTATCTTGAGAAATGGTGTTAAACTAAACAAGAACAACAATTATCCATTACATGTCCACTTTAAAATATGTCATCAAACCATGATACATGTATATTGTTTTTTATTTTAATTTGATTAATTAATCTCTATATACCTATTCATCTACTGTATGTGTTCATTTATTAATCTGTCTGTCCTTGCACTTATCCATAAATTGAAGCAAACATGGCATAAGAGATGTCATGCTGTGTTGTGATGTACTGGTACATGTACATGTGTATGACAGCTGATAATTTATCCAGTCAAATCACTTAGTTCTTTTAAAAATACAGAATAAGTGCTAGTTGTACATGTGGCTTGAGATATTATTTTCAGGATCAGTATACAACATGAGTTACTTTGGCTCTGGATGAATATGGAACAGATGTGTCATTACAAGATTTGGATTCATTTTATGTTATAATTTCCCAGATGTACCAGGGTCTAAATTGGATAAAGCTCAAACCTGTGTTGCAGTGCCAGATATATTGTCTAACACTTTATATTCTGGGTCTGAGGTCAAGGTACATGTAACACAAGCCAGAGATGGATGTGGTACAGTTCTTAATATGGTTACTTTATACGAGAGAGGGACCTTACTGAAAACATTCTGTGCATTGTGACAGTTAGAATCCCATGATAAAAGTGGGATGAGAAGAATATGTCATGAAGAGGAATTCAGCATCTTTGCTTATGACTGCATGATGATTATAAGAGGAAAGTTTTGTAATTTATTATGTAACAATAATTTCACAGTAAGTAACAATAATTCAGGTACTTATGCACAATACTGAATGTAAGATATATTTTTATTTCATGTATGGTAGTTCATAATGGACGAATGTAGAGAACTTGAGGATTTCTTGAAGAAAAGGGGACTTCAGCAAGATTTGATTGAGAAAATCCAAGAGCAGAAGGTACAGTAGACTAAAAAGTTTGGTGTTGTCCATAATTTCCCTTTGCAGGATGGGAGTAAGTTACATGATTGATCTAATTGTGTGGCACCCTAAGTGGTTACATCTACCTCGGATGCAGGAGGTCACAGTTTTGAACCCTGTTGAGTCATAGCAAAGACTTATAAAAATGGTACTAGTAGCTGTCTCACTTGGAGCTCAGTATTAAGAGGTTAGTGTTAATTTGACTGGATGGGACATCATACTATATGTCTTCATCATCATGGCAAAGTGTTAGGCATCACTATAAACTGCAACACTGCAGACATCATAGCAGTGTGACTGAAAAACTATTAAAGCTGCATGAAAAATCCAAATCACACACACACACACACACACACACACACACACACACACACACACACACACACACACACATACATACATACATACATACATACATACATACATACATACATACATACATACATACATACATACATATGTATCAGCTTATTTTACTCACTGGCATGACTGATGCTATTTTGATCATAATTTGCATGTCTGTCGTCTGCTCTTAAACGTGTTAATGTTACCATGATAAACTGAGTAAATTTAATAAATTGTTAAGATAAGTAGATACATATTTAATAGAGACTTCATATAAATTTAGTACCAGTATTATGTGTGTAAGCCTTTGAAGAAATGTGTAAAAGACACCACTCAGCACTGTCTTGAATATTTATTGAACTTCATTCTTTTTTTTGTCTTAATTTTCCAATTGTATCTTGTGGCTCAAATAGTTTCAAAGAATATGACCCAAGTTTTGGAACCTTTGAAAGGACAGAGCCATTATTAACCTTTTGAAGTCCATTGTGTCATGACCTGAAAAGTTTGTGAAGTTAAGGTTCTTACCATCATTATGTTTGGTAAATAATACAATCAGCTTTTATTTATTTGCATTTTACTGCTATGTAAATTGGTACATGTATTTATTTTAATTAGTAACCTAAACAATAGAAAACAAGGAGCCATGTGGCTAATATCAAACCTATATATAGACCTCCATCTGTCCATTGTTCGTTAATACTATGCATTAATGCTCTCATTAACAACGTTTCAAATTTTTAAAAAAATTCTCCGTGAATTCGCAATAATAGTAATAATAATGAGGACTTTGTATAGCGCCTAATCTTTCGAAGCTCTAAGCGCTTTACACCATCAATAATGATATGACTACACTACAGAACAACAAATGACAAAAACAATGAAATTGGAAAACATAAAAACATGCTGAAAACATATAAGATACAAAACATGATTAGGTCGCTAAGTTTGTCCCTGCAGTTGAAATCGGTGAGTCTTAAGAGCACTCTTAAAAGGGACCACTGTGTCTTTGTGTCTAATTTCAATGGGCAATTTGTTCCACGTCGCCGGGCGCTGGTGTGCAAACGAACGTTGTCCATATGACTTTGTTTTCACCTTGGGAACAATGAGTATACAATTATCAGAAGAAGATCGTAAGGATCTAGGTGGTGTATACACATGGGTGAGGCTGGATAGGTATGTTGGACTGGAGTCTGTCAATGAAACATAGCACAGAGAACAAATTTTGTTTGATTCTGTATCGAATTGATAGCCAATGTAGGTTACAGAGCAGTGGTGAGGTGTGCTCTGATTGAGGTACTCTAAAGATGATCTGTGCGAACCAGACAGAATTGAGTTGCAATAGTCCAGTCTTGAAAGTACTAATGAACACACGTGTTTTAGTGGCATCAACTGAAAGATATTTGGCGTACAATTGGTGCGACACTGGGTGATGATCTATGACACTTGAGAGCGGCTGAGCATACAGAATGAAGAGAACAGGTCTAAGAACAGATCCCTGTGGAAAACCACAACATACGTCAACTGGGCTGGAGTGTATTCCATTTGCAGATGTAATTTGTGTCCTGTTGACTAAGTAGGACTTGAACCACTGTAAGGCTATATTCTGAATGACAAATACATGCTGGAGATGGTGAAGTAATATATCATGGTCTATTTTGTCAAATACTGCAGATAAATCCAGGAGAGTGAGGACTGTAATCTTTCCACTATCCAAAGCAGAGAGAATGTCACTAAATACTTTCAGAAGAGTAGTTTCTGTACTGTGGCAAGGGCGATATGCAGACTGTACATTGCTAAAAAGACTGTTTGAATTCAAATGAGATACAAGTTGAGTTAGAACAACCTTTTCTAAGATTTTTGATATGAAAGGGAGATTAGAAACTGGGCGGTAGTTCTTTAAATCGTTATGATCCAGTGTTGGTTTCTTCAACAGTGGCTTTATGATGGCAGTTTTGAAAAATGATGGGAATTCCCCTGATGAGAGAGAGATATTAATAACATCAGTTAGTGAAGGCAATATTAGGTCTAAGCACTCAAGCAGCAGTGATGTCGGAATTGGATCAAGTTCACAAGACGTTGGTGCACTTTTCATCACAATGAATGATTCTTGGCTATAGACATTTCAGTTTTTGCTCAAATGACATAATTTTCATTTCTCTTATTCTGTCTGTCTCTCTCTCTCTCTCTAATTTAAAGAGTTATTTGATAATACATAAAGCAATTTATAGTATATGCATAGAATACATTAGAGTCTGCAACATTTACAGATGCAGTCATCTAAGATTAGGTTATCGGCTGTAGACATTTATAAAATTGGCAATAATATGGTATGCAAGAACTGTCCATATCATGTATGTACCGTATACAGTAGTAATGTGAAACAGTATCCCAAAAAAACAAAAGTTATTTGTCCTATACTTGTCAGATGCATTAAAAAACAAAAGTCATGCCTACTGCATCCTGTAACATTAAAAAAATCAAGATGAGGTAAAAAGAATGCCAGCATAAAATTAATATTTTTAGTTGTGATGCTAACAAGACTAATATGTTATCCATTCTATCATTTTCTGGAACAATGTGAAGTCTTCGCTCTACTGATATATCTCAACTTCTGTTTAGTGAGAAAGAGAGGAATACACCACAGCCTGCTGATCAAATTCTCTTTTCAGCCACTTGTCAGGTGATTTCTGAAAAGTCAGTTGTAAACCTCTACATTTTCACTTGTCCTAAAATTTCAGTCTCTTGCCTGAACTGGATTAGATGTATGTATTATAATCAATATCATATGTGTTAGACAAAATAATGTACAACATATTTTTTTTCGAAGGCTTTAATGTTTTACTTTATGTTACTTTAATGGTAGCATATATAAACTTGCTCCAGTATGGTAGCATCCATCAGAATGGACATGAAATCACTGGAATTCAGACATGAAATCACTGGAATTCAGACCTTTCGTACATTCTTCTCGCAAGACTCAGTAAATGGACAAAACAAAATCTCTTACCTTGAGGTTTTTTAAAAGTTTAAAGCCATTCTTCTCCTGGAGTGCACTCGCCATTTCGACATCAGTATATTGTATTCCATCTTGGACCATGGTGTAGACTGTTAAAAATTTGTTTTGGATTTCATTCTTATTTAGTTTCCAGGGTTTTCTACACATTCTGGTTAGTGTCATGCATACATATTGGTTCACATAATTTTCAAGATCCAAAACTCCCATGAAATGTGCTTGATTAAATACTGAATTTGTCAGTTCCACGCACAAATACATGTACAGTGACTAAATTTCCAATCTGTGCCAGTTTGGGGTATTGTTTGTAATAACTGGAGAACATCTTTTCTCCTACTTAATAAATTCAAACCAAAAGTATCAGAAAATTTATTTGGCTCATAGTTTTGTCATACTTTTGTTACTGCCATATTATCTGGCATATGTCACTTGGGAAGAACAGTTACATCAGTCTCATTGGCAACTTTACATTGAATCCTTATCTTCTATCTCATGATCTTCCTCGCAAAAATGATTTAGTAAACTAATTTTAACCAAATAGAAAAGATTTAGACAATTTCTACTAAAGTGATCATATCAAACGTCTGGTAAATGCAAACACATATTGCTGCTTTAGTGTAAATTATTTGACTTATAATGCAATCCAACATGCTGAAGCCAATCATCTGTTAAATGAATTATGAAATTAGCAACTCATTACTGTCATTTATTCAGTTCATAAATGAAAAGGACACTTATGTTAATTAATCGCCTTTCATTAATTTCAGTTCATGGTGGATTGAAATCATATGGTGATCTGATAATGAGCGTCTGTATAGTAAACAAAAACAAGGTCATTTACAAAGATGCTATTTCATCATGTCAGATTTGTTTCTTTTAGATGTTTGATTAGTTGATACTTTGGCCACTTAGACCAATATGCAGTCAATCAGTAATATAATTCATGCACATGTGCATTTAATGCAAGCATTCTGTATACCCAGAGGTCATGAATAGCCAGATAAAGGTTGATACAGTGATTCAAGTAAGAAAATATGTGCTTTCCCAATTTGTCTTAAAACAGTGATAAAATCACTTTTCCTGGACTAAGGTCTTGAAACAATTGACTTGTCCAGCTTTGAAAATGTATTATAGTCCTTTACATCAGGTTATATGTTTTCATCAGCCATCAGCTATGCACTATGGTGCCAACAGTGAGTCAATTTTTAAGGTTACCAATCTCTCACATTTACTTGCACATATCACAAGAAATTTGTATTACTGAAATGATTGGTTGTACTATTTTATGTTTGTGTTTTAGATTGACTGCCAAACCCTGTGTGCAATGCCAGACAGTCAGTTACAAATGTATATACCAAAGCTTGGTGATGTATATGCCACAAAAAGATTCTGCCAGGAATTAGTTAGCAAACAACAGAAGTATAACAGAAAAACCACATTGTTGGAGAAGCTCCGTCGAAAACTAGGATCAAAATACAATAAACATGATGTCCGTGATGAAGAGGAGTCATCAGATCAAAGAAGAGCCAAGCTTTTGGGAAATGCAAATGCTTCAAAAAATGAGAGAAAGATTGAACTTGGCTGGTGTGATTTTAATATATGCTCTGAAAAGTACCAACAGGTTAGAAATAAAAATGGTGGTGGAACAAGGGAAGCAAAAGTGAGCAAATATTGGAAAGCAGAAGACATTCTTGAATATGGAAAGGGACTTTTTTTCCCTGGAGGTGTATCAAAAAAAGGGCATGAATCAGAATTTGAATTTCATTTAAAAGATTTCCAGCAGTCAGCAGTTGATGATTCTGCAACAGTGGAAGATCTGTACAAAATAACACAAATGAGAATACTTAGATTCTATGTTTATACAAGAAAAAGCATCCTGTTGTTATTGTAGAGGCAAGTGATAAAGGTGTTCTGGAGGGGACTTTTTCTGGATTAACCACTCGTGTTGGGAAATCAGTCCTTGGATTAGATTTTCCAATCTGCCTCAGCCTCTGTCAATCCTGAAGGACATGTGCCAACAACATACACAGCATTATGTGCAACACCAACAGCACTGAATGACTCAACACCATCATCAACCATGCAATCCAGTGATTCAAATCTGCAGTCAAGTTTGTTGACAGTTCAAGTAGATAATGAAATAATGTTTTCACTTTGTGCTGAAAGTTGCACACTTTTGTCATCAGAGGAGTCTCCGTCAGTGACGTGCAATTCCTTACCCAATACTGCAACATCAGAGGCTGGAACTTTATGCATGGATGAAATGGATGATATTGTTGTGTTTGAATCAGTATCTTCTGAATATGTCAATACATTATTACCAGAAATTCCAGCTCCACAAACAAGTACATTTCAAACTGCACAGGAGCAAGAGAAACTTACATCGACACTTAGAATACATCAAGGTAACTGTTTTACTGAACTGATAAAGCTGTATCAGAAGGAAGAGATGTGTCTTAGCAGTTGCACAGTGAAAAGGGTATTACCGAATGGAGAAGATGAAAGAGGTGAAGGTGTTGGACTTCTCAGAGATATTTTCACCGAATTCTGGGAAAGCTTCTATTCCAAATGTTGTGAGGGTGCTGCTATCAAGGTTCCTATTTTGCGACATGAAGATGAATGGAAATCAGTAGGTAGAATCATATGTGATGGTTGGTCAACCTTGAAATACTTTCCAGTACAACTTGCACAACCTGTACTTGAAGATGCAATATTTGGTATGATTACAGTAAGCCTTACAACAACCTTTCTTGGCTTCATACCACTTTCAGAAAGAACCATCATTCAAGCAGCATTAGATAACTTTGAATTGGTTGATATGAATGACCTGTTGGAGGTTTTGGAATCCCATGAGTGTAAAAAGTTGCCAACACCTGCAAACATCCAGTCAATCATTGAGGAAATTGCACACAAGGAAATCTTACAGGAGCCAAAGTTTGTCATTGAAAGTTGGAGAAAGGTGTTTGGAACCAATCTGGAAATAGATCAAAATGAGCTTTGTGACATTTTTAAAGAAAAGCAACCAACAGTGAAGAAAATATTGAATGCTTTGAACTTTCCAGATGTGATGGACTGCAGCCAGCAAAGCACAGCTAACTACCTGAAACGTTTTATAAAAGGGTTGGACAAGAAAGGTATGGAAAACTTTCTGCGGTTTTGCACAGGTTCCAATCTGATGAGTGAGAAGATCACTGTTGAGTTTACAAGGTTATATGGCTTTGAAAGACGCCCAGTAGCACATACCTGTGGAAGTATTCTACAAATGCCATCAACCTATGAAACCTTTTCAGATATGCGAGAAGAATTTGAAAATATCCTATCAAGCAATGTTTGGGAGATGAGTTTTGTTTAATGTGAATCAAAGCATATAGGAAGGATGTTTAGTGTTAGGGTTGTTTCTTAGTAGATGCAGTATTACTACATATAATATTATTTGACATATGACATTGTCAACTGTGAAAAGATCTCTCCATGTAATAAAACCCAGAAAACCTTCAGAATAATGTGCTTAGCAGTCCAGAATGTTTCATTACCATTTTATATCTTCAGAGAAGGGTGACAATAATAATTTTATTTAGAAATGCTGCTGAATATCAACTGATGTAAGAGGAAATTCAAATTCAAAGATAGATGGGACTATCATTACATTCATTAATCATCATATAATATCAGTATATTATTGTTTTTAATTCTGAAATGTTCATTACAATCTTTACAATTCTTTGTTACTGTTCAGGTCTCTTTTTAGTTTTCTTGTTTAATTGTAATATTACAATTTATTGGAATACCTGCTTATTCTGAAGGGAAAACAGAAAATAATGTTTTGTCCTGAAAAGGTCAGAAAAATAATGCATAATTATGTTCAGTTTGTATTATGTGAAACATTGCATTTAAGTTTGTGTAACTGGATAATATATTCAGACACATAAAACATCTTTGTTACTTACTATTATAATTTTGTTCCACGGTTCTTTTAAAAGCATGACAGTTTAAGGACATTGAAATAAATCTTGGTTCTGTATTTCAGGCTTCTGATGATTACATCACAGCATGTACTTTGATTAATAATGAGCTTTATGTTTGTGTCCATAAATTTAGATGATATATAATTTTTTGTATTTTGACAGTCAGAAAGTAAATGAGCTACATTTGTTTCTTTGTGTGAAATGTTCCAATAGAGCACATGCTCCATTTCTTCTCAGGATAAAAGTTAGCTTGTTTCTGTCCATCTTTGGATTGAAGTTGTGATTGATAACAGTTTTTTACATCTTCATTATGATTCAGAATTTTCCAAACAGGTTTCATGTTTCAATAACTGAAATGGTGTTACATCTTTTATATTAGTTAATGTTTTAGTGTAAATTAATTCAATTGATTTATAAGTATATTATGTATAGATTGCATAATATAATATTATTTTTAATGAATCTTGTCTCTGGAATAAAAGAATAATGACTCTTGGAAGTCTTTGCTGCTGAGTGTCATATTGCAGGACATGTGATAAAAGTCAGTATTACTATTTTGCTTTTACTCCATGATGGAATTGATTATCCACGCTTTATATCTGTCGATCAATCATACTACCTTTATGAATAATAGCTTGAATTCTAGTAGAGATTTACAATTTACATGTTTAATTCATACATGGGATAAAATTGACCTATTTGGTTTCAGTTTTTAGTGACTTACTTTAGAATATAATATAAAAATGGTATTTTCAATCAAGCATTACTGCAAAGATTTTTGTTAAGGAGTTATGTTTTGGCGGAACAAAAATATCATGAGGTCTCTTGTCGATGCATACCTTATCCCCATACTCATCCAATGATTATGTATGCATACCATGGATTACTATACAGCTGAAATAGATTGTTGAGTTTTATACTCTTCTTCATATCTTGGACTATTGATCCAGTGAAAGTTTATAAAATACGTACGATTAACCATAGTTGTTTTTTATTTATCTGTATCAAATGAGCATCTTTGCAAGAAAATTTCCATTTGGACACTGACATCATCATAGAAACTGACACTATGCAAAGAAATTTTCAACGCGTGGAAGTGTTTTTGGCAACATTCAAGCTAAGACAGGAAACTACAATGACGGAGGGAATGTTCTTTATACATTCATTCCAAGTATGCCCAGTACGAAATGTCCTTTTGACTTTAACATCAGCGCAATATAGGTCATACATGGCTGCCAGTAAAACTGATGGATGAAGAACCTGGGAAAACCTCAATAAGAACCATCGACCTATGGGAAGTCACTGGCAAGCTTTCTCACAAATCTACATAGGCTAGTCCCGAGAATCGAACAATAGAGGATAGAGGTAGGATGGCAGAGATCGGTAAAGTTTGGCCCTTTTGACTACACGGCCATGTGGGGTCCCTGCTACGAAATAAAGCTTTGCATATGTTGTAATTACAATTCTTTGAGCTTCATTTATGTTTGTTATAGTTGCGTATAATTTAACAATGAAAATTGGCTTAAATGAAGAGTCCGCTACAAGCATTGTATGGCTAGCATGCCTGCCGAACAGTGAAGATGCGGCCATTCGATAATGGGCAAATACTTTAAATGAGTGTGGAATATGCTAAATAAAATGACTAACCAAAAAAAGGCAATTGAAATTCAAAAAATTCAAGTTTTGGTTTGGTTTAATGCTTTATAGTACAGCAACAAACATTAGTTACCAATGGCACAACAAAACAGGTTATTTAAGTAATTGGAGTAAAGTGCCTCTCTCAAGAGGACGCCACTATAACCAACCAAGGCTGTAAGATTCGAAATCGCAGTCCTTCAGTAATGAGTCTGACACGCTAACCTTTGAACCAGTTGCAGTGCTTTACGTATCGTTACTACTGATCATACTATTGTTTTTATACTCCTTATCACTCTCGCTGTAAGTTTGTCATATTTACCATCATAGACTTGGTCTCATACAAATCCGATACGCCCTTTGATTTCCGCCTGTGTCTTGCGACGATGAGAGAGAGAGAGATCGGTGTATGCTGGATCCTTTTTTCTCTCGGGGGAACATTGTATATATCGTCCATATCTGGTTATTTGTTTCTCGATTAATCTGTCAGTTTTTACCTTCATAGATCCAGGGAAAAATTGAGTTTGATCATGATCAGTCAAGTTAAAAATTTACATGCTAACACGCAAAGAGAGAGAGATCTTAAACCAGTTAAGTATTTACAAATGTTACATTTATAGGTTAATGAGAACTTAAAAACAGAATCAAGCATACAATTGATTATAAGTAATTATATAAGTGCCACCTAGCCAAGTACGGTCTTCTCGTTTTGACACGCAAGTGCGATAGTTGTATTTAGTATCATGTAACATTGAAACTGCTTCAGTCCTACTAGGCTGCTTAGAATAGGTTTACGTTTGTTTTGCAGGATTCATGTTACTCATTCAGAAATAATTAAAATGCATTGTAATCCCAACCCCATGTGACGAGTCAACATATAAGATAACCAATCGGAGACAACGAGTCCAAAATGAGAAAACCCACCATGCAAAGCACAAATTACCCTGAAATTACAATAACTTCGCGTTCTAAAAGTGAGACTTATCACAATAGCTAATATTAATTCGTTAACCAGTCCAATGTCACAATTCTGAGCTGAATCTGAATGTAAAATCTATATGCAATCTCCATATAACATTTGCAGAAATCCACGGAAGGAACGTTTCTTTATTTTACTTTTAATGTATTAGTTACATTGATGGATATCCTCTTTTGTATCCATGTATCATTTATTTTACGGCAGCCCAGCACACTGTGGAAAGATTGCTGCATTTTTATTATTTTAATTGTTAGAGTTATAAGATTTCAATGGGGCTGCAGAGGTGATCGTGTTTGTATCATACCAACACCATTTTCATTTAGAACTATATCAAATATTTTCCTAAGTTTCGCTATGTTGAAAATGTCGTTCATTAAGGAAAAGCGATGACATGATTTAAAAAAAGAAATGCAGGCATTTTGGACATATTAATCATGCAGGACGTTGGGCCAGAACACCTTTTTATATATAAGACCATTACCTGTTGGATGAAGTGTTCAAGTGAGAAACCATATATCAATATTATTATTTGTTCAGATGTTGTGGCGACAGCACGTAATTATGGCTTCTACGAAGGCCATGTTATCAGATATTAAATCAGGACGATTTGTATTTATTTAGTTTACTAGCAGTGCATGGTAAGAAGTGTTGCTGGAAAAAAGATAATTTCGTGTTGATATGACCATTCATCCAGTAGGAGTAGCGACTAAAAACAACTATCATGATGACTGCATAGAGTTAAATGCCAAAAAAGCAAAATCATTTTCATTTAGCACCCATTAGATCTCAATACAAGGTATTTTGCAATGTTTCTTGACCACCAGCTGTGGGAGGAGTTAGCAATAAAAACTCAAAGCGGGCAACCTATCGACGGCGGCACATCTTCGCCTAACCTCCGTTAATATTAATGCATACAGAGCTAATAAAAATGCGATGTAGCATAATACAGTCAAAATATGATAATTACTAGAATTTACATAAATGATATGACTTTAATAGGAAAGCAAATATAAACACCTTTATATCGCCTCCCAGAAATAATTCCTTGTTACTAACTGTTTGACACATGCGTTGATGAAGGTTTTTGTGACAAATTAAGATGTATAGAAATTGCTACATCTGGCATCAAGCCAGTCACAGTTGTGTTAAAAGCCAGTTGCGTAAGCGCAAATATAAGTCTATTGCCTCGGTGATAGCTTTCGGTAGATTCCAGTTGTTTTCTTCCATATGGAGACAACAAAGTTCGAATAATTCTTCCTCGCAAGGATATATCGTTTCCTCAGCACATTCCATGCGGCACACTTCTATCTCCTCTTCTGAAACATCACACAAATGATCTTCTACATTCTCCATATCTGGCAATAAGTGTAGACTCAGTGGCCTACCCGCTGGAGAGTTGTTTCGGTTTGCTCTTATTCTGTGTGTATTCCAAACCATCATAACGTCGTCTAATTCATCCTGAAATAAAAACAAGTACGTATTCGTTCTGGCATGGTGATATTGGTACACAGAAAAATATCAGGTAGACATCAATTATAAAAGTTGGAAAAGTCTTCTAAATTGAGCAAACAAAAGCTGTTTAAAAAGAATTCCATGACGATGCTAAAACAACAAATAAATACGTTAAAATTCCATAAGAAGAATAAGGCAAACGTGTGGAGTATGCATTTTTCTATGCATTTGAATTTGCACAAATTTTATACGAAAGTTTCTAAAACAGATCCTCTTGAATGGAATCATTGGCCTAATAGCAACATCTCTTATGTTGTTAAAGTGCAATTGTCTAATTATGACTTTTTAATTTGTATTCCTTTTTGCTCGGGTTCCTGTATTTTGTACTGTGTTTTATGTGTTGAGACGAGACTACATGTAATTTGTTTTCAAATCTGGTGAAATTTATTCCATACTCAAAGCCAATGTAAATTAAACAATTATATTTTGCTAAATCAGGTGATACTAACGACAAACGTTATTACATTATTACCACAGAAACATCCATTGTGTGTGTTCTTTATATGTTTGGAACAATTTTGAAATTAGTAACTTTGGCTCCCCCCCCCCCCGAAGAAATTTGTTTATGAAATACATTTATTAAGTTTGATGCTGGGGGTAAATTATCGTTATTTAAATATTCGTCTCGAAGTTCCAAAATTTAGGGAAGACGGAGACACATGCATACATACCTACATGTATGTACCTATCTACCTACACACACACACACACACATACATACATATACGTACATATACTGTACCTGCAATAACCTCATAAGGCAAAATTGTACGAGGTTGATGTCTAGTGCATTCCCTGAGAATAATCCACTATCTCGAAGTACCTTTAGTTCTTCCATCCAAATTTGACAGCACTCTTTTCTAAGTATTCCCCACCATGACTCAATCCTGGTATTAAGAGTACTTTTGCCATAAATAAAAGTTCTATCATTTTCAATATCCAGGTCATCAGATCGTCGAAGGAACTTCTGCATAGCGGCAACTCTGACGTTTTCTGTACCCATATCGCCACGCATAAACGTTGGACATCCTCCATATTCTTCAACAGCATCAAGAAAATATTTTGCAATGACTTTTGGGTCACTGCTAGATCTTCCGGCCTTTAACCAGATAATTTTCCTGGAATATCCATCAATGCAGCCATTTATGCACAATCCATACGGTTTAAGTTTGTCATATGAGTCAATGTGCCAGCAGTAGTTTGGGCCTTTGGAGAAGTACTGTCGGCGTCTTAAGCATCGTCTTTGTCTTAATTTAACTCCTTGTGGATCCAGCATCCTAAGCATGAGTCTAATATCTTCTTTCTTCACTTTCAAACCATTTAAAAGGCACTTTTGACTCATCCATCTGTATCCATGCATCTGTCCAGATGTTGTTAACTGATATTCAATAAATGAAAGCAGTCTCTAAATCAGAATAGCCTTTCCTCCTTGTCAATTTTAGTTCACGCAATTTCCGTTTTAGATGACGCACAGAGATCGTCATGTTGTGCTTTATTGATAAAATCATCGTTATTTCGTCATATGTGAAGCCCATATAGAAGTACAGCTCAATTAAATGCCTTGTGTACATCTGAAACATGAAGATAAAAAATGAATTTAAAATTAGTAGCTTTTAACCCCATTTCCTACATACGAATATGTAGCTGTCGTTGAACTTTGGTTCTTATTTAGATACGATAAATCGCCTGGTCAGAATTTCTGCTTCCACCAAATGTCACATTAATGACATCATCTTCCACGAAAATAAAAATGAATTAGAATCTAATTTGGGTGAAGTTCCAGTTTCTAATCCGATCATTGAACTCTGGTTCTTACTGAGATACCATATCACTATACTAACTCAGTCAGCTTTTGTGAGGTGTCCTATTGTAACAAATAATCTACACATTTTCTATGTTTTTCGTTCCCTGGAGATTTGCTAAATAGCGAACAATTTGATCTTCATTTAATCGAAAGCGGTTATAAAGCCGAAACAAAAAATACAATGTTTGTTTTAGTATTGCCCATGGATTTAACACAGAAAGGTCAAACAACAAGTGTTTTTCAACCGGTTTTGAAAAGGTTTATCTCAGTAGAAAGTTCAGTGATTTAAGTTATATGCAGTGGCGTAGCAAGGATATTTGGCGCCCAGGGCAATACACCCAAATTTGCGGCCCTGTTGCGCAGTTATGTTGATACCTTGGGCCCATTTTGCGCCCCCTAGCCATTGGCGCCCGGGGCCAATGCCTCTCCTGCCCCTCCACCATCCCCACCCCCCGGTCGCTACGCCACTTCTTATATGTAGCTATTTCCAAAACATGCCACGTAACCTAAACCGATTTGTGGTCAGGGTGCATATAAATCAGTACCTAACATAAGTAAAATAGTCTTGGTGCATTGAAGTTCTACTTATTTTACTTGATTTCATACAAATAAGCGATACAATGAAGGAAACGTGTATGGAACTTAACTAGTGTAATATCACAGTGCCACCTAGATTGTGTGCCATATGCATGCGTGTGTGAGTGTTTTCTTTTTCTGCAGATTATATTTATTATCTCTAGATTATCAGAAATGTTAGATTGTAAGGTGACCTTGGGATGGTTCTCTGACCCAGTAGTCAACCTATTACGAGGGTAAAATATTTTTTTTTAAAAGTAAATAAATAGTGGAAAGATATCTATAGAAACCATTTGTGAAACAGTTTATCAAAGTTACTTTTCCAGGACCTTTAAATAACATCACATCAACTTTACAGGACGTGGATAAGTCCTGTTTGTTTCTTAACTTACTATAATGATCAACCCCAATCCATTGTTCTCCGGTCTTGTACATCTCACACAAAAAAAGTACATCTGCTAAGCAGTGCTCCTTCTTTATAATGTTCTATATCTGAGCCTTAAAAGTGACTAGTATTTTAAATCAGTTAACATTATTCCGAGGAACGTTTTCATTTATGGGCATAGCGACCTTTAGCCATAACGTCACATTTGTACAGTTTTTCGCATCAACTAAAGAAATTTTTTGATCTGAAGAAATAATGTCAAGAAGTATTTTCTGCAGGCGTCGGGGGTGGTTGGGGTGGGGGTTAGGTGGTAATTTATATCCGATTTAAAATGATTTAACACCGTTTGGGTTTCGTGGATCACACAGATGTCTTAAATAGAAAACGAGATGCAAATAGGTGTATACACAAATTGTTAAACCATATTTTAGTTACATTGCAAAATGTCTTGCAGCAAGCCTATAAATTGCGACCAAAACGTTATCCTCAAAATATTAGCACAAGCTCCGTGGCTTTTGTTTCTCTGTATTAATGACTTGAACAATATAGGTTGTGTAACGGTGCGATGTTCTGACTTGCGCAATAAACCGAATGCATTTGTCACATAAAGTATCACGCTTCGTCACTTATGAATTAAACTTGTACAGATACCGCAATTACTTACTTCAGATGCTGTACTTTTCTCAAACGTCCCTCCTTCCTTTTGCAAGTATCAAAGTGAGGCTTGCGCATGACAAATCCCTAAACTGAGATCTCGGATTAGTAAACCGAGATCTCGGATTAGTAAACCGAGATCTCGGATTAGTAAACCGAGATCTCAAATTAGTAAACTGAGATCTCGGATTAGTAAACCGAGATCTCGGATTACTAAATATAGATCTCGGATTAGTACATCGAAATATCGGAATATTAAATCAAGCATACTTGGACATTTTCGTCTCTATGCCATCTCTTTATGAATTGATTGCGGTAAAATTAAAGACCAATAACTAATTGATTAAGCCGAATACTCCTCATCTAATTTAAAAACAAAGACATCGTAGTGTAGACTTTTTTTTTGTATTAACAAAGACAAGTAATCTTTAGATCTTTTAAGCCAAACAAGGGTTCCCTGTGATCGAACCTGAATCCTAAATTCGCATAATATTAACAAGCCTTATAGGGAACTTAATTACATACACTAAAATGGTGCTTCAAAAGACAATAAAGAACGATGGACTTGCAGACGGACCAGGTGACAAACACTCAGCTGCCGTGACAAAAGAAATAAACCAGATTTTATTTGCGCAGGCAGATATTCTGAATCAATTATGACAAAAGTAATAATCATGAACGCTTAACTGTACGAGTATAATGTGGTGCTTTACTACTGGATCTTCAACCGTGAGAAGGTTTGGCTTACTTAATACAGCAAAGCATATTTTCTTATCTATTCTCGTGACTGTACGAAGTAGTATTTTATTTTATTTGTAATAAACGCCCTTATAATCTAATCTACAGTTACAACTTACCTCAGATGCTTGAATATTTCCCCTCCATCCTTTCGCAGTATATCCACAATAAACACATCCAGTCAAAACGAGGCCACAAGATGAGAAATTCTTCAATTTAAATCTATATAGTAAAACGAGATCTCGAATTAGTAAATCGAGATCTCGGATTAGTAAACCGAGATCTCGGATTACTAAATCGAGATGTCGGATTAGTAAATCGAGATCTCGGATTACTAAACCGAGATCTCGGATTAGTAAACCGTGATCTCGGATTACTAAATAGAGATCTCGGATTAGTAAATCGAGATCTCGGATTACTAAACCGAGATCTCGGATTAGTAAACCGTGATCTCGGATTAGTAAATCGAGATCTCGGATTACTAAACCGAGATCTCGGATTAGTAAATCGAGATCTCGGATTACTAAACCGAGATCTCGGATTAGTAAATCGAGATCTCGGATTACTAAACCGAGATCTCGGATTAGTAAATCGAGATCTCGGATTACTAAACCGAGATCTCGGATTACTAAATCGAGATCTCGGATTACTAAACCGAGATCTCGGATTACTAAATCGAGATCTCGGATTACAAAATATGTGAAGTGTGTCCCTTCACGGGCTCCGTATATTAGCTTGAGGGAACAAATTATTAATTTGATGTAATGAATAATAACTTGCGGTAACAAAATAATAACTTGTGCAACCGAATTAGTAATTTGAGGGAACGAATTATTATTTTGAGAAAACAAAATTATTAATTTGAGGAAACGAAATCATATTTTTTTAGCTAGTGTCCTCTCTGTTGCTCCGTAGTATTTAGCCCATATGAATTACAAATTATCTATACATGTATATCTGTCTGTTAGGGTGGCCCTTAGAAATCAAGTTTTGAATTATATATTCTCATTTTGTTCTAAAAGATAAAAAAACACAGTATGCAAAAAATCTGCAAAATTGAACAAGGTTTAGAGGTAGCTCAATGACACTGAAATTTGTGGTAATCACCTTCATAATGTCCATATTGTACTGTTTGTAATATAGATTGTAGAATGTAGAACCACAGTATAAATTTAAAATTTTTTCCTTACTTACTTATTTATTGACTAATGACTTGTTATTATTAAATATTCTTTGCAATTTTGCAAGTTTTATTGTTCAGTTGTTTACTTTTATGTTTTCAGGAAATTCAGATGTTGAGTGTTGACTGTTAAATTTTCAGTTAAAAAAGTAACAAATCTGCAATTCTGGAAGCTTTTGCAACAGTTGTTGGACTTGAAAGGTTAAAGTGGGAATTTTGTGAACTCTGGACTGTGGACTGTGGACTGTTGAGTGTTAAATAGAGTATAATTGTTCCGGTTTTGGTTGATACTTACCTGTTAACAATGGCAGCAGCAGTGACAGCAGCCACAAAAGTGACAACACGCTCACAAGATTATCTTGTTACCAGTGCAGATGGGATAGAAGGTAGTAAACTGCCCTCAGCAGAGCAAGTTCTCAGCTATTTCTTGCATCGTCACAATGTTCTTAAAGAGGAAATCCGAACAGCAGCAAACAACAGCATAATACGAGTGGAAGATTTTTGGTTCCGTGCAAGAATTCCAGTCAAGCATCGACAAGATTCAATAAAAAAAACTTGAACTATTCTACCAGTGGAAAGGTCTGAAGAAGAACAAGAACCGTAAGACACAGACTCAGCAAGCAAATGAAGTCATGTTTACAGAAATGATCAAAGAACTGTTTGATATTACACACGCTGATGCAATGCAACTCATAGAGAATGAAGAGGGCAAATTATTCCTGGAATGTCAGCGGAAGAAGGGACGGCCTGGATGAATGGCGGGTGTGGACAATGTGCTGCTCAAACAACAAGAACTGCAGAAGGAAAAAGTGGAGACATTGCAAAGAAGACGAAAACGTTCTGAACTTGAAAAGGAGTTGTTGTCCCAAGTGGTTGAGCTGGACAGCAGTAGCAATAATTCGGACATGGAAACATCATCTGAGTCTGACGACCAAGATCCAATCCCCAGCACAAGTGCGGCTGCTCCTCCACCACGAAAACGAGGTAAAAAGCAAGTAATATCAGCCCCTCTGGCAGCAATGCTCGATAGAAATCTGTTGAGTGACAGGGCTGCCATGATGGTCATTTTTGAATCAATGAGGGCTATCGGACAAGACCCAGAGCAGCTTGCTCTAAACAGGACGACCATACAGCGTGAACGCCAAAAACACCGTAAAGCAGCAGCTGCTGGCATTAAGGAAGCATTCAAACGAACCACAGCTTTAACTGTCTATTGGGATGGCAAGCTAATGCCTAACTTAACTGGTATAGAAAAGGTGAACAGGCTACCAATTCTGGTTTCGACAATGGGGGAGAAGAAGCTTTTACAAATTCCAAAGATACCTGCAGGAACTGGCAAAGCTGAGGCAGAGGCAGTTTACAATGCCAT
Organism: Unio pictorum; assembly: GCA_030141615.1. Classification (NCBI taxonomy): domain Eukaryota; kingdom Metazoa; phylum Mollusca; class Bivalvia; order Unionida; family Unionidae; genus Unio; species Unio pictorum. Next base: position 1,332,779 of record JARLTB010000071.1, read on the forward strand.
ATGTGAATGGAAACTTACCAGTTTGGTTCAGGGCATGTGCTTCGACACCACGAGTTCCAATACTGGTAGACTGTCAGGTGCTTGCATCATTCTCGAGCAGTTACTGGGACGGTCTCTTCTGCACTTTGCTTGTCGGCATCATATAATGGAACTGGTCCTGGGTGCTGCATTTGGAATCTGTATGGGACCCAGCAAGGCACCAGAAATTCTCATATTCAAGCGTTTTAAACAACAGTGGTCAAGCATAGACCAAGACGGATTTAGTGACGCCTTTTCAGATGATTATGCATCTACCGAGCTTGCAGATGTTCAAGTTGAAGTCATTGCATTCTGCGAACGACAACTTAAAGATAATCAACCTAGAGATGACTATCGTGAGCTGTTGCAACTAATGCTCGTCTTCTTAGAGAAAAAGTCTTCGGACAAGATGACGTTCAGAAGCCCTGGTCCATTGCATCAAGCACGCTGGATGGCAAAAGCCATCTACAGCATCAAGGTATGGCTTTTCCGGTCCCAGTTCAAGCTGACAACCCGAGAATCTCAAGGGCTTCTACGTTTGAACATATTTCTTGCAAAGATTTATATCAAGTTTTGGTACTAGGCACCTGTTGCTCCTACTGCAGCCAGAAATGACCTCCAACTCCTGCAGCTGCTCCATTCATATCCAGATCGTGCCATCAGTGTCGAAACGTCACGTAAGATGGATGGGCATCTGTGGAAGATTTAATACTGCTCGGCCTCTTTGATCCAGAACTAGATATTGCCACAAAGCAAGCACTTGTCAGAGGGTCGGAAGAAAAGGATGGAGAACTGGATCCACCAAAATGGGCACGAATTGACATGGCAGCCGTGCAACAGAAGACACTCGTAGATTTTGTCACAAAGTCCAGCAGAAAACTATTTACAATTCTGGGCTTGCCTTCTGGATTCTTAGCTGAAGATCCCGAGTCATGGAACAGTAGAGATGACTTCAAAAGCTGCTGAGGCAATGGTCAAGACGCTTTCGGTTACAAATGACCACGCAGAACGGAGCGTTGCCCTCATTCAAGATGCAGTCCAGTCAGGGCGCTTTAGATGTGAAGACCAGCTGCAGTATGCTCTCCACGTAATAGAGCAGAACCGGAAACAATTTCCAGATGCAAAAAAGTCAACATTGATTGACAAACAGTAAACTCTGTGTCGTTCGTTTTAATGACCAAATGACGATTTTCAGACTCTAATGGTAAACTTTGATGTGGTTGAGCCACCCCTAAATATTAATATTTTTTCATAATATTTTTTCTCATCTGTTTCTACAATAAATGGAACCACTCTGAGGGTTCAGATGCTAGAGAAATAAAAAAAAATGTTTTTTCTATGTTTAAGGGCCACCCTACTGTCTGTCTATAAAGACGTTGACGCAGTCATATTGGAATATTAAGCAACGGAAATGCGTGGTCAAAGATAAAGTAAAGACGGGAGTTTTAAGACAGTCAGAAGACTAATGATAGGAAAGGCAGAAATAATTAAAAGAGCATCAGTGTACATTTTTGTCCCTTCATAATCAGATCAATCTGGCAACAATAGTGATGGGGAGATAAGGAACCTCCACCGGCATAGCTATGTGAATTACTAGGTCTTACTTGTAGCTGATTATGTCATTAGAATCCGATGTTATTAAACTCGTGCTTGTGAGCTACCAAGTTAGAAGCTTCTGCAATTATTGATAGTAATTTGTTCCATATCCATATTGTTCTGGGAAGAAGTTGAACTTTAAACAATTTGTTAATGTTGACTTTAATTGGAACGTATTCCTGTGGTTTGCCCTAGTTTAGCTATATCTATTTGTGGTGAATCTAGCAGCTCTCTTCTGAACCCTCTCGTTCTTATTTATTAGGTTTTTATTATGTAGGTTACACACAGCCGATAGTACACATTTCAACGACCATGAAAATATGCTGCACGTTTTACTTACTCGTTGTTGATTTGGAGGTTGCGACGCAGGAAACCAAGGTAACTATTCCCTTTTTTATCTTTCTTCCCATTATCCTGTCTCTGTGCCGTTTCCAAGAAGGGTGTCTGCACAAATATAAATGCACTGGATCCCTGACTGTTTTGGTCCCCCAGAAAATTGTTTTGTCCTATCCTGTCCGTTGTCTTAGAAAGTTGGATGGACAATATCTCAGAGAAAATGGGTGGGTGGACGATGTTACCATGTGGCCAGAATTACAAGTTGGGCAAATCTACATGTAATTAAATGATTCTTTAGAATTATACACTCGATACTACTTTAAGGATTATAGACCTCTTGAAGCATATAATTAGTTTCATAGTGTATGGGTGCATACTTGTTAATTTTATAACACAGGTGAAGAAGACATCATCAGGGTCAAAGTAAACTTATTCCATGCCCTATCTGAGAAACCACACTAAGATTCGGTCGCTCTACATAGAGCAGATGGTATAGTAATATCTGGCCATTGCACCTATATGGCAGGAAAAGTTAAAATCATAATTAGTATCCATATTCATGCAGTTAGCAAAATAAGACCAGAGAGAGAGAGAGAGAGAGAGAGAGAGAGAGAGAGAGAGAGAGAGCTTCATGTTTTTAACACACAGGCAAATCTGATTGAGGAATCTGTTTGTTTGATATGTGATATGCAAATGTTTGCGTTCATTGTTAGCTGCTAGTTAGTTAGGTTAATTTGTTTATTATCGGATTATTCATTACCATGCAGTCAGAAGCGGGATGGAGTCAAGGTGAGAGATACTACGCAGTAACATACACAATTGATGCACATTTATTGTTACAATTAACTGAGGAGAACGTTTTCTTGAACTGAAATACTTGTAGGCTGGCATATTACCATTTACAACGATCTATACTTACAAATTTTCGGTTCGTGTCAAACGTAGGTCACTCAAGGTGTCCTACGTCAAATGCGCATGACCGCACCGGATGTGGCTATGGGATATGATTGGCCAGCTAAAAATAGTATCGGAAAATGGTTTCGTACTTTGAACTGGTAAGGTTTATTTTTTTTTTTAATGCATTCTTCAGGTTTTTCTCACTTATCCTTTGAAAAAAGATATGTTGTATCTCTTTCGATTGTTAAAGGAATTTTAATACCCTTTTTTCCGGGGTCTGATTTATGGTTGTAATTTGAAATTTAGAGTATACAGCTTAGCGTTAGTCTGTCTCCCTGCTTTGGTTTGACTCAGATCACAATTAATTTTCTTAATTAATCTCTACATTTCTTTATCAATACTACACTTTCCAATGTGTCCAAATCAATATAAATTATATGTTAAGCTAACATACCTTTAAAGATGACTTCACGATGAAGTTCTTGCCATATATTCATTGGCATTTCTTTGACAGGCTACGCTCTCAACAAAACAATGCGAGTATCTAATGGGAACAGTTTAGCGTCAATTTGAAAATACATTCGACCCCGCCTCCAAACACGTTTGGCGTTAAGGTTTTAAAAATCACCATGGGCACGTTTAGTGTCAAGGGAAATTGAACATAGGGACTTTTGGGTTTGTATAGCGTCAAATGAAAGTGAAGTGGTCGTATAAGGACAATATGAAAAAAGGAGGTGAGTTGACGTCAAGTTACTGAATTTTGGTAACACTGATGCAACAATTGTATGAACAGGTGTGCACCGGGTTGACCTAAGTTTTTCCTATTCTTCTATTTTCTCCCCATTTGTAATAGCTTCTGATTTTTTTCCAATAATTCCTTTCTTCGTCTTCTTCGAATCCATTTCATCCTCCGATATCCAGTCAGGATGTACCATGGCTCTAAATTTCTCTTGCATCTTCATCCATTTGTTATTTAGTTTGTCAAATTACCCTTTCATATTTTGTTTCCTTCTTCCTTTCTCTCCTTTGCCCAGGTATGTTTTATCTTCTTGACTTGAATCACCTATCTCATCATATCTTTCACTTTCTATATCTGGTCAACTCCCCGCTTTATAAATGACCACTCGATCTAATACAACACATCTTTAAAAAAAAAAAAAAGAACTTTGATGACACCATGAAGAGCCTCCTTCAAACTACCAACTATCGCATATTGAGGATGGAGAAAACCTCTCAACGTAATCACTTCCTCCAGTAGCATACTTTCTAGCAGATCTCTCTCCACTTTGAGACTGTTCACAAAGTCTAGGCTACCTAGATATTTTAATTTTTCTGGAGTTTCCACCACATAAGCTTCGTTCATTAACCAAAACAAACTGTGTCTCAGTTGGTTGAAAGTAGATGGCCATCTTCCGTTTGCTTACTGTAGAATGGTGCGAATGACGGACGCTTAAGTTTATATGTCAAGCACTTACGTGGCGGAAAACATCCCTTAAACTCACTTCATATATGATCTACTATCCATACAGAAGGGAGGGAAAACAAACCACAAAATATACTATCCACACACGGGAATGAGAAGCAAAACCACACACACACACACTTTCTACCATCCACACAAACGTACGTGCACTCATACAAACACACACACACAATCACATCAGGAAAAGAGTGAATGCTTATAATCACACTACTCCATTTACACACCAATTGGCAATTTGAATTGTCTCTTTTCTAGCGATTTGGCTAGTTTTGAGAAGGGGTGATTTTTTAAAGCTCCAGAGGCCCTAGCTAATGCTGACATGTCCTCGGTCTTGCACCTCAGAATCAGCGACGGCTCCTGTCATTGTCCCAATCGACTGTAGCTGATGAGAGTGCAGAGGGAGGTTGACGGGCTTCACCCTCCCAGTCTTCACTTTGAGGGATAGTGACGACTTCCCTCTTTCTTTTCATATACCACAACGGTGGATAAAGTTGTGTTTGTTTTAACATAAACACACTTCATTTGGCAATTGAGTTAGTATCTCATTTTAGAGCATAGGGGTAGCCCTGAAAACAGATGTTTTATTTGTTGACTATTAGTTATGACAATCTATTATTGACTAAGATTGCATCCTTGTCTGACGGCAGGCCTTCCCACAGGATATGTTTGCTTCTTCGGAAAGAGAAGGAGAACACTTTGGTGTCGACACGTCAGTCTACAAATCCACTGTCTGGTTCCTGTTGTTGCTGCTGCTGCTGCTCCTCCTGATCACCTAGCTGCTTCTGAAGTATGTACGTCTCTGACCATTATTCTTTCTCCTTCTTAGTTTCGTCTCTGAAAAGGTCTTCTATCAAGTCTTTGGTCACTTTCAACGTTCTGACAATCTCCATTTCTTCAAGTGTTGGTATCAGACTTTGCCTGACACGATGTAAATTTATGTAAGCTTCGTTCAGCTTAGCTAGTCTTTAACACATCTTCATTGGAGGATGAGTCAACAATTGATGGTCAGACGAGACTATTTATCTTTATACGGTTCAAGCACGGAAGCGACAGAGAATATCCCTACTATTTGGTGATGGGTCAAAAAGTTAATTTTAGGGTGAAGGATTGAGAGAAGTCAAAGAGCATGGATATGGATGAAACTTTGAAAACAAACGACAGAGAAACTTTTTCAAAACAATTTTTTTTAATTTGGAAAACAATTAATTTACAATTAGTCATAAACAACAAACAAAATTCATTAAAACAAATTATTTTTGACATTGTTGATAACGTTGTGAAGTCAATATAGTTTTCCAGGAATGGAAGTCATTAGGCCATTGATGTACACTGTGTTTCCTAGAAAAAGACGACATATAACCCTAATTGTCACAAAGCCATCAATCTACTTTGTCATCCTTTCTAGAAGAATGACGTTCAAAATAAGTCACCAACTGTTCTAAAGAATCCAACACTGCGTTGATGCAGGAAATATATACAATATTCTCAACACACCATGGAAAATGTGTATTTCTTCTCATAATGTCAATGATGTTTTCTTCCAAATGTGGCAAACCATACGAATCAAAATACTCCACACAACCCTCTTTAGTAAAGTAGACGGCTACCCAGTGGGTTCGTGGAAGATGAGTCGTCTGTATTGATGACATAAGCTTGATGGTTTTGACGTTTGCGATAAAGTAGTGCATCTTAAGCACACACCACAAGATTACAAGAAGCAGTCGACAATTCATTCCCCAGACTTTCTGCTTGAAAATGTCTGACAAGTAACCGTTTCTTCACTTTGTCTCCGCACTCTGAGCCAAAAGTTTCATAATGATGGATCTTTCGATCAATCAATGGAGGCGAGGAATCTTCACACACGTCTTTATACCACTGATGTAACGTGGCTTTTTCCGAGATTATACTACAAGCTTCGTCCAGATATTTGTCCTATTCTTCTTTTTCACTCCTCATTAGATATTTATTGTGTTGAATTTGACTGGGATGATCTTTGCGACATTTATAGTAATCTTTCTTGATCAATTCTGTAATTGTATCAGCCAAGTGTTTTGCAAAACAGGAGACTAAATGTTGTTCATGTTCTGGCCATCTGAACTTAATTACCACCTCCTCTTCGTCTTTGTCTTGGGATTCTGCTTTCTCTGAATCTTTCCATTCCATTTCCATACAGAGATAAGTGTCTTTCATAGTTTTTAACAGTCTAGAATGACTTCTCTTAAACAGTCTAGAATGACTTCTCTTAAACTGTTGATTTATATGGTATTATCGAATTCGGCATACAGGATGACGTTCACTGCCTTGGCATGATTATCTGCATCCTGAAGTTCCACATGTAGTGGATCATTTTATATGGTGGAAATATATCTCATCGCTGCCTTTTTATAAAGTGAAATCCAAATCCCACAAAGTGTAACCTCCTGCATAATCTTTGTACGAAATGCCGTGTTGTTGTTGGTTCTTCACTGTCATGTGCCTTCGTACATGGACAAGTACGATCTCAATTAATTCTTCTGGCCAAAGCTAGGTTCGAAAGGTTGGGTATACAAAGTTTTGTTATCGTGGTTGACTTCAATTTTGGATACTCTATAGTGCTTAAACTGGAAAGGATTTTCCTTGTGGGCAAGGTAGAGTGCTGCATTATTAACGATACCAATAATTAAACATTTGGGAACCAGTCCTTGTAACAGATGATCCTCGATCTTGAATCAGAGTCCAGTGGCGATGGTGTCATTCTACTCAAACTGTGACTTATGTCATTTCCCACTTTAGGAAAGACTTCCATACGACGCACTTTGAACTTGGTGTCATGGATAATGGTTTTGTATTAGTTGGCAAGGGCTATCAAGTGGAAAGTGGTACTGCTACGTTTCTTTCTCAAGCAAATATCCATACCGTTCAGCAAATACTTCTCTTGAAACCAAATATAAACGACCCAACAGTGTTAAACTATGTCCTTGCAGCATTTTCTTTCGATGATCATTAGAAAATGAATTCTGAGCATCGTCATCTGCTGTCAAGGCTGTGTCGTTAAACTTGTCCTCGTCTACTATGTCAGGTTCCCATACCACACAAGCATCCAGATGAGTGTTTTTGGCTTCTGTTCCGTACGTCAAGTGATTTTCGAGGTACGCTCGGTAAGGGTAAGTATCCATGCTAATGCTGACCAGTTAGATTTGAAATACAAACACCACCTCGCTGAACAAGGAATGCAACAAATTGTTGACGGGAGCTACTCTATCATCAGCTCCTGGATTGGAGTTGTCTGTTTTGATTATTTTTACTTTCAAATACTGGTAACTGCTATTCAGATTGATCTACTTGCCGGGTTCCCCTTTGATTTCAAACTCTATGGGAGCTGAATCATTCAAAGAGGAGACAGAATAAAATTCAACCCATTGGGACTCTTGCATGGTCATCAGATCCAGTTCCGACTTGAAACAGACACAAGACTCTCATTGCATCATTTTTCTGTCTCTGTAATTTATTTAATAATCAAAAACGTCTAAGTCTTGAACGGTTCTTCTTTTCTTAGTCTTTCTAGCTCCAAGGGGTATGAAGACCTCTAGAGTAATGTCTTCGTCATCTCTTTCTGCCTTTTCATTTCTGTGGAGTCAGGTAAGCAGGAATGCCTGATTTGGTACCGTTTAGGTCATTTATATGAGTTTCTCGTCAGCCCAAAATCTTTCTACCTATTTTAAGCAATACATATTTGCATGCCCTCAGAAAAGCTTCTTTGGGATTTCGTTTGTTGATAAGGATGTGTCGGAGAAATTCTTTGCTGTGCATCAAATCGACATCTTGCAAGGCGTGCAGTCCTTGTGTCACCATCTGTTTAAAATGGGAGCCACTGAAGGAAAGGCCAATTTTGATGTATCTCCTAAACCATATCCTCGTCGAGTGACTTCTCGGTACACAGGATACATGACTGACAAGTCATTAAAAAACTCATTTTCAAAAATGGAGTTTCACCCTGACTTTCCCTTTCGTAAATGGAATATGTTGTCCCAGATCTCCTTTCATAGTAATGTTGACATTATCAAAATATGACTTAAATCAATTGCAAATAGGACACAAAAATCCAACTTGAAAGACAACTGGTTTGGAATATTAACTATCATGATATACCGGGAATTTCGTGCAGTTATAAATAGTGTTATATAATATATAGTGAATTCTAAAGAACTAATCGACTATAAAAACAATAATATGTAGACAGAAAGAATACACGAATACACATCACTGCTGAATTAAACTGCTCCTCACAATATGATTTCTTGAAAGCATTGATTTTGTGATTTTGACAAGTGTCATTGATACTTTGACAATTAACTCATAATTATTATCAACCAAAAAAAGCAGGATGTCATTTGTAACCAACAAGATAATAATAAAACATCATGATTTGCAAGACATAAAAAAACAGCCTAATATATAGTTACAATCAATAAATAAAACACAATGCATAACTTGAAATATGAGAAAGCAAGGAATTTTAAATATGAGTGATACAGATAAAGAACAGCCACTAACAAAAAACATTTAGTTGTCATCATAGTTGGGGTGTATGTGTATTATTTACAAATATTACATAAAAAATTTACAGTCTTAACTATTCCATGATATAAATAAAGATGACTTCAGATTTTATTGCTGTCTGAATTAATTCTATAAATGGCAGCTGAATATGCAAAAAATGTTTTTTTAATTATTGTTTCCTCAAATATAGTATATCAGTACAATCTCTATTTGATGTCCCTGGTCTTGATGATTTATTTAATTATTCATCTGCCTCTCTCTTCTCCTGAATGTTGTCTTCATGTTGAGGGTTTTCTGTATAAAAAGATGTGTTGAGGACATGAATGAACGAACATGTTTTAAATGGTCAGATAAAATTAAAAACAAAACCAATTTTCCAATTATTCAGAAACACTCTTAATTTGATCATGGTGATAAATGTCTGTCCATAAATAGGTCAATGTGTTCAAGGAAAATAACACCAAAATAGTTTTCAAATTTTAATGATGGCTAGAAATGACTAAAATTTGGCAATAAATTTCAATAAACATATTATGAACTCAGATGATTTGTTTCAAATTTATATTCTGGTTTTATGAAGAATACAATCAAATTATGTTTGACATTGTCCTGAATTTTTATAATAGTTACAACTAAGTCCAATGCACAATTTTAACAGAAAGTTTTGACAATAAGTGCAAAAAATGTATAAAACAAGGAAAAGATGTATATCCCGCATAACGTTTTGATGTGGTAGTCATACTGATACTGTGTTCCTGCAGTTGCAGAAGTTCAGAATGTGCCAAGTGGGCATGTGAGATAATGAATTTGAACAAGGGGGCCTCTCATCCCTGAACTGACAAGATGTTTACTATTGCTGTTAAAATGAAAATCTATGGCTAATATCGCCACTCTTTCCACATACATTTTAATTTTAATGGATCCTAAAATAAACTGCTGATAAAACTCAATGTGAGTCAATAAAACTTGCCTAATCCTTGAATCCTCAATGTAAATGATTGTTTACACATCATGATTCTTCTGAATTGCCTGCTCTGCATGATTCAATAGCCCCAGTTTCATTATGTTAAGAAATGTAAGTCACTGCAATCTAGTTGTGTTAAGTGTTAATATGAGTCCTTAAAATAATAGCTGTACATGAAAGGTGTCAGTGCAGTGGAGATTATTGTATCAACTTAGCATTACCACTATAGCATGATAAATGGGTCACTGTGATGTACTTTTATTTACTCCTGAATATTAATCAGCTCAATGTTTGGAAAGAAATTTATATTAAAATAGACTTCAATGCAAAACCTTGAATCAAACATAAAACAGGATGGATAATAATGCTTTCTTAAACAGATACATGTATTGCTGCCTTCTTCATAAAATGTGGCAATAGCTGTACATCTAAGGCTATATATATGTCTGTATACAAACCATTTACATCTTAGCATGATCCTTTCAGGAGGAGCTCTTTGCATTCATCCTCTGAGTCTGAGTCCTCTATTGCCACTCTTCTGAAAAATAAACAGTGCAGATATACATAAATTGCTGAATTTATGAGCAAATGAGGCCAATTTTATGGTCACAGCCATAACTTGTTTGAACAAATGATTAACTGAATGTATGTTTCTTTTATAATGTCTTTACAACAAATGGTCCAGATAAACAAATATTAAATACTAGGATTATCATTAAGCAATAAATGATTCAAAAATTAATGTATATTCACTAGGTGCACCAGTCTGCTATGGTAAATAATATCAAAAATATGACGTTCCCTTAAAACTGCATATATTACTATCAAGACAGCACTGCAAGAAAGAGAACCTCTCCATAATTTTTATTTCATGTACTCAACAGATAAAACACTTTCACCCAAATCTTCAAATGTAGGGACAGCTGAGCTGATCTGTACAAAAGCAGGGAAAATAGTGATCAAAATGAAACAGTGGGGAGGAAGGGAAATGAAACAGTAGGGAAAAGTGATAAATCCAATGAAACAGTATAGAAAAATAGGGAGCCCAATGCAACAGTACAGAACAGTTGGTAACCCAATGAAATATTAGGGAAAAGTAAGAAGCCTAATGAAACAGTAGGGAAAGATGGGATGGCCAATGAAACAGTAGAGAAAAGTAGGGAACCCAATGAAACAGTACGGAAAGATGGGATGGCCAATGAAACAGTAGGGAAAGATGGGATGGCCAATGAAACAGTAGGGAAAGATGGGATGGCCAATGAAACAGTAGGGAAAGATGGGATGGCCAATGAAACAGTAGAGAAAAGAAGGGAACCCAATGAAACAGTTGGGAAAGATGGGATGGCCAATGAAACAGTAGGGAAAGATGGGATGGCCAATGAAACACTAGGGCAAAGTAGGAAGCCCAATGAAACAGTATTGAAAGATGGGATGGCCAATGAAACAGTACAGAAAAGAAGGGAACCCAATGAAACAGTAGAGAAAAGTGGAAAATGCAATGAAACAGACTGAGTATAGAAAAATAGGGAGCCCAATGCAACAGTACAGAAAATTTGGTAACCCAATGAACAATAGGGAAAAGTAAGGAGCCTAATAAAAAAGGAGGAAAAGTGGGGAGCCCAATGAAAAAGGAGGAAAAGTGGGGAGCCCAATGAAATAGTAAAGAAAAGTAAAAGGAGCCAAATGAAACAGTATACAAAATTGTGGAGCCCAATGAAACAGTAGAGAAAAGTAAGGAGCCCAATGAAACAGTAACAAAAAGAGGGGAGCCCAATAAAACAGTAGAGAAAAAAAGTAGCCCAATGAAACAGTAATGAAAAGTGGGGAGCCAAATGAAACATAGAGAAAAGTGGGCAGCCCAATGAAACAATTGGGAAAGTAAGGAGAACAATGACACAGTAGAAAAAAATGGGTAACCCCACCAAAAAAACAGCAGAGAAAAGTAAGGAGCCCAGTGAAACAGTACAGAAAAGTGAGGAACACAATAAAACAATCGGGAAAGTAAGAGCCAAATGAAACAGTAGGGAAAGTGCATAGCCCAATCAAACAGTAAAGAGGAGTAAAAGGAGCCCAATGAAACAGTAGATAAAAGTAACCCAATGAAACAGCATACAAAATTGGGAACCTTAATAAAACAGTAGAGAAAAGAAAGGAGCCCAATGAAACAGTCGAGAAAAGTGGGGAGCCCAATGAAATGATCGGGAAAAGTAATAAGCCCAATGAAACAGTAGGGAAACATAACAAGCTCAATGAAAATGTATGGAAAATAGCAAAAATAGGCAACAGTTCTGCTAATACTGCTACCAGCAGTTCCGGACCATTTTGGCAACAGCCAATATCATGACTAACACTTATCGAGAATATTTAATTTTTTAAAAAAACTTTTTAAAAACAATAATTAGAAAAAAATCTTGAATTTTTGGCATGCGGCGTGAATTCATGAATTGCTGAAAAAGTTGTGAAAATCACGCTCTGTAATGCATAACAAGTTTAATTTCATTAGTTACTTTGCTATATGAATCAAACATGTGCTCTTAAGTTCATAGTATGCAAAGAAAACCTATAATTACAATGGGACAGATGAAGGAAAAATGTCGATTTAGGCTGACTTACACATCTAGTGCCATGTCCTGTTCTGGATTTTCATCCTGCTCATCGTTGTTGAAGGGCTGGGTGCCTGAATGACTAGGTTCACTGAATGTGCCTGGGGAGGAAAAATATGAAATATTATCTCATTCAATTGTGATAAAATATAATAATTTCATTACCTTTTAATAATGTCAGACAAAAAGAGTTAAAATGGAATGTGCTTTCTTTTCATGCCAAATAAATAAAGTCCTCTGATCCAATCATTTGCCACTTTTGATTAGGCTAGATAAAAATGTACCCAAGATGTAATTGTATCAATTAGTCAACCCTTGTTTATACGCTAATATGTGCTTAAAATATACATATTTGTATCTATAATTTATGGACATGTTTGTGCACATGTTTAAGGATAAAATATCAGTGTGCAAAAAAGGGGAAAGATCCAACATACACACAAATACGTTCTAGAATTACACTACATGTAAATCATCACTTATTATCAATTAAAAGCAATCAAATGCCTCATCTGCAAGAAGATACTGGTACTCTTATCAACTAATTTGACCAAATTCATGCATTGCAAGGTTGATTACAACCTTTACAGAGCTGCCAAAGTGCAGTATGTGCTGTAGATAATGAATATATGCTGCTATATTACAGCACATTTTCTAGATCAAGATACAACAATGCTGATTTTTACAGTGGACTAAAATTATAATAAATATTTGAAATGCAGACATTTTCAACTAGCATTAAAAAACAAAACAAATATCAGGACAATATTGCGTTTATACATTAACTGCTATCATTCCTAATTTGGTAGGCTGGATTGACTGCCAAATTGACAGTAGTGATATGTCCCAGCATATACTGTTTTGTGCTGAGTTTACAAAGATATAAGGACACAAGAAGCAATACTGAATTATTTGTCATTTTAACTCAGAGCTGAAAAGAATATGCTGCAGTTATCTAAATAATCAAGAAGAAACAAATTTGCCACCTTCTGCTGTTATGCTGATATTTTTTATAAAAAATTGACAACAAATATGATACAAACATAAACTTTTTTTTATATATATAAAATTGACCAATATAGTTCACTATAAATTAAAATTTTTTAATAATTAGATTTGTGGTTATGAAAAATATTTTTTCATTCTTTAATCATGCTTGTTATCCTACAATGTATTCCAATTTTTTTTTGTTGAAATTTCATTGAGCTCACTTAACCACACTTGCTACACATGAGAGTCTACACAAATCTCATCTCTCGAATGACACAGACACAAGGACACATAATAATCAGGCCTAATTCAATAGGTCTGACACTGCCAACACAGCAATAATGTGAAGTAATGGTTCCATGTCATAGTGCATAGTGTTACGTGCTTAGGCTCAAATAGGCAGCAACACAGAAAGAGTGAAAACTAACAAGTTTGTAAAATTTAACAATGAATTTATTAAGTACAAATGTTTTATAAGAGAACATAAATAAACTTATGGTTTTAGAGAATCAAGTCCAAAAATAATCCAATATAGAATTCACAAAAATAATCCACTAATGGAATTGCAAGAGTCCTAATAAATAAATGTCCTAATAGTTCCAGGTTCGAATCTTGACGATGTAATCCAATATGGACGACGATGTCACGTGATTTAGTCAGTTCTTGTTTTTATAATAATCCAAATGAAAAATCTATGAGCACATGTTCTTTTCCAGATAAATAAAATAATTCCTCTTGCTCCAATGAATTGACACAATTTCCAATATAACTAAAAACACAACTATTAATTTAAAGCCCAGAGATTCTACTGAATTGTTCTCTCCCAAACAATAATTTAAATACCTGTTTTTACGTAAACAAGGGATCACATGATTTTCCAGAAGGTCACAGAAAGAACATATGATCATAAAAACAAGTACACATAAAATGACCCAGATGAAAATCATCCATTTCTCACCCCCAAGAACTAAAAATAAAAAGATGTCCTTGGATTAAGCCAATCGTTTTAGAAGCTTGTTGACACTCTTTGAAGCAGGGTCAGAAATGAGGTCAACCCTGTTGTTTATAAATAGAGTCTAGGTCAGCCTGAATTTTCCAGAATAGATATCTCCAAATTAATGAATTTTAAACCCAAAATGACAAATTTGAATTTGACATTTAAAAATAAATGATTTAAATCAAATATACGCAACACCTTCCCCCATAAAATAAAAAGAAAGGTTTATAAGATAAAACTTTCTTTTTATCACAAACCAATTTACATCTGAGGTTAAAAGAACCAGTATAAATTACACAGTATAATAAATTGTTATACATGGGAAAGAGCATCTGCAATTATATGATCTAGAAATAGCCTCAACCTTTTAACTTGTCCATGTCCCACAAAATGTCCTAAGAAAGTCACACTAGCACAGCAGAACTCACTTTTTGAGAAGTTAATTGTCAAACATGCATCAGTGAGTCTGTCAAAGAATTTTCGAATTGTTGCTAGATGTTCTATCCAGGTGTTGTTGTAGATGATGACGTCACAATTTTCTAGACAAGAGATGATCATTTTTATGAGACGTTGAAATGGACTTTCTTTATATTGGTAGAGTCCATCTGGAGTCACAAATGCAGAGATTTCCTTTGCTCTTTCCGTTAGTGGAACCTGCCAAAATCCTTTCAGAATGTCAAATTTGGTGACATACTTGGCATTCCCAATTTTATCAATACAATCGTCAATTCTTGGTAATGGGAATGAATCTGTTTTTGTCACCTTGTTCACCATCCTATTATCAGTGCACATATGGAAAGTTTTATCTGGTTTTGGAACAAGTATGCATGGTGAACTCCAATCACTTTTACTGGGCTCGATAAAATCATTCTCCAGCAAATGTTGAATTTCCTTTTTTAAGTATTCCTGTTTGAGTGAATTCATCCTATATGGATGTTGTTTAACAGGTTTGGAATTTATAATTTCAATGTCATGAAAAATTGTGTTTGTCCTTGTAAGAATATCTGGACAAAAGTGCTCATATTCAAACAACAACCGTTTCAGTTCATTTCCCTCCTGCACTTGCAAATGTGAAAGTTTCTAGTCTAGATTTTTCATAATTTCTGAATTACAAAGATTCATCATTTCAATATTAGTCATGATTTCAATATCAGTAGAATCTGATGATATTCCTTCACTAAGTGGGACAGGTACAACTAAATTAATATTACATGTTTAACGTGGCCATCTCTTTCAATATACTGGTACTCCTATAATTTATTTAGATCCCAGGAGCACTAATACTATAATTTAACTAATTCATTTTTTCTTAACTTGGTAAGGGTCATAATATCTAATCTGAAGAAAAGTAAGAAGAATGAACAAGAGTAATACAACTCCATTATCAGACTCAAAAGTTCTCTCCCTTGTAGTTCTTTCAAACCATAGTTTCATTTTTAACTTGAATTGCTGAATGCCCAATTCATTCATAACTTGCTGGAAAATTCCAGACATGAAGTTTGAACCTTGATCAAACTGAATAGATTTGGGAAGGCCATATTGAGTAAGAAACTTTATCAAAGCTTTTACTATTGTTTTAGATTTTATATTCCTCTATGGAATAGCTTCTGGAAACCTTGTTGACGCACACATATTGGTCAACAGGTATTGGTTACCTGACTTGGTCTTAGGTAAGGGACCTACACAATCTACCATAATTCTACTAAATGGTTCGTCAAAGGCAGGAATAGGTTGCAGATGAGCCTTAGGTATCTTCTGATTGGGTTTTCCTACCATTTGACAGGTATGACAAGATCTACAATATTTGACACCATTACTTTTGATTTTTGGCCAATAGAAGTGAGTCAAGATCTTGTGATAAGTTTTATTAATCCCTAAATGACCAGCCAAAGGAGTTTCATGGGCCAGATTAAGTATTTCCTGTCTGTAAGGTTTTGGAACTACTATTTGATAGTTCACTGACCACTCATCACTAGCAATTACCTCGGGAGGTCTCCATTTTCTCATAAGAATTCCATTTTTAATGAAATAACAGACAAGAACTTCAGTGGCTTCAGTCTTATTTATGGCCCTTTGAAACAACCAGGAAATCTCAGGATCTTTTTCCAATTCGACGACAAGTGACTGTCGTTTATCACCCTGATTAGAATAAAGAGAATGAGTTGTTAAAAGAGGATCACTATGATCAATACCTTCTGATTGATTCAAACAAGGAGTAAAAGTGACCTCATCAAAAGCCTGACCTATACACGTGTCAGCTAAAGGAATACTGCTTCATCAACATAAGCCTGACCCACGCATGTGTCAGCTAAAGCAATACTGCTTTCATCAACATAAGCCTGACCCATGCACGTGTCAGCTAAAGGAATACTACCTTCAACATCATTCTCAAGAGCTTTCTTTGCCATAGCTTTGGTAACTGTACAAGCTTGAAATATATCAGTGAATTCTTTTTTAATTGGATCAACTTTCTGATCCAAATTAGGCTTGTCAGTTACAAGTGGATTAACCACAACCTTGTCTCCAGCAAAGTTGTTGCCTAGCAATAAATGGATGCCCTCTACGGGTAAAACCGAGACTGTTCCTATTGTTACAGGTCCTGACACTAAGTCTGATGACAAATTTACACAATGGAGAGGAACATTAACAAAGCCGCACTCTACTCCCTGAATAAGAACACTTTCATTAGAAGAAAACTTCTCAGAAAAAGGCAAAGTACCTGATATTAAAAGACTCTGAGAAGCTCCTGTGTCCCTTAAAATTTTAATAGGGGTGGGATTGGCTGAATCACCCAAGAGTGATATAGAACCCTTCAATATGAATGGTTCATAATTCTCCATAATAAAATCCGACTGGGATTTATTAGACCAAACAAATGTATTGCTTTCAATACATGACTGTGACCTTGACCTCTTGGAAATAAAAGCATTTGGAACAGGTCTGTCTTGATTCTGATGCCTATTTTTCAATTTGTAGCAATCATAAACATGTCCTTTTTTCTTGCAATAGGTACACGTCGGAAGAGACAAGGATCTAGAATCAAACTTCTCTGAAGTCTGATTTTTGAAAGTTGTGTAAGTTTGAGTTTTAGAAGGGATTGAATTAGGCGGAAATACTTCTCTGCCAGAAGATTGTTGAGTAGAAGTCTTGTTAACAAAAGGAACTTTATGTGTCAAAGAATATTTGTCAGCTGCTCGAGCAGCATTCTCTAAAGTTTCAATCCTATGCTCATCAAGACAAGTCCTAACATCACTATGGTCACAGTTTTTGAACACGTCAATTAATATCATTTGCTTCAGATTTTGATAATCTTGTTCGACTTTCTTGGCTAAGCACCATCTATCAAACAACTGCTCTCTTTCTCTAGCAAATTCGACATGAGTTTGTCCAGCTTCTTTTCTGTAATTTCTGATTTTTTGCCTATAAGCTTCAGGGACTAACTCATAACCCCTTATAATGCATTCCTGAACCACATCATAGTCACCACTTTGCTGAACGGACAGTGAACAATAAATATCACTAGCCCTACCAGTGAGTACACATTGTAATAACTGAGTCCAATTTTCTCTTGGCCACTTTAAATTTTCTGCAACTTTCTCAAAACAAATGAAGTATTTGTATACTTCTTCTTCTCTGAAAGGGGGCACTAATATAATATTCCTTATTAAATCAAAATTTGGATTTGAGGTATGATGGTGATTTTCACTCGCCAGCTCTATTTCTTTCATTTTAATTTGATATTCCCTTTCTTCCTTCTCTCTCTCTCTCTATCAATCCGCATCTGCTCTTTTTGTTATTCAATTTGTCTTTCTTTCTCCTCTCTCTCAATCCGCATCTGCTCTTTTTGTAATTCAATTTGCCTTTCTTTCTCCCTTTCCTGTCTCTCTCTCTCTCTCTCCTCTTTTTCAGATTGTAATTGTCTTTCTTTCTCCCTTTCCTGAAATTCCAGCTTCTTGAACTCTAATTCCATCTTTAATTTTAATTCTAATTCCTTTAGTTTAATGTCAGAGTCTGATGTAGACTTAATGACCGAAATCAAAGCACTTTGTTCCAAAATATCCTTTTCCACCAAATACTGGACCAAAATCTTTTTGATATCTTGTTTCGTTAAAGAAGCCTTGACTTCAGAAAGATCATATTTTCTGGCAAGCTGAATCAACTCATCTTTTTTGAAAAGATCTAATTGCTCCTGGGTAGGATTAGAAAGAAATATTTCTACTTTAGATGTCATTTTAATAGAAGTCTGTCAGTCTCCCTAAAGATTTAAAAATTTTCAAAAACTAGGGGAATTCAAATTTAAAACAAAAGTTTTCTGAGAAAAATTCTAGCCAAATTCCAATTTATCTCAATCCCGGACGCTAGCTCCCAATTTCTATGTTACGTGCTTAGGCTCGAATAAGCAGCAACACAGAAAGAGTGAAAACTAACAAGATTGTAAAATTTCACAATGAATTTATTAAGTACAAATGTTTTATAAGAGAACATAAATAAACTTATAGTTTTAGAGAATTAAGTCCAAAAATAATCCAATATAGAATTCACAAAAATAATCCACTAATGGAATTGCAAGAGTCCTCATAAATAAATATCCTAATAGTTCCAGGTTCGAATCTTGACGATGTAATCCAATATGAACGACAATGTCATGTGATTTAGTCAGTTCTTGTTTATATAATAATCTAAATGAAAAACTATGAGCCCATGTTCTTTTCCAGATAAATAAAATAATTCCTCTTGCTCCAACGAATTGACATAATTTCCAATATAAATCAAAACACAACTATTAATTTAAAGCCCAGAGATTCTACTGAATTGTTCTCTCCCAAACAATAATTTAAATACCTGTTTTTACATAAACAAGGGATCACGTGATTTTCCAGGTCACAGAAAGAACGTACGATCATAAAAACACGTACACATAAAATGACCCAGATGAAAATCGTCCATTTCTCACCCCCAAGAACTAAAAATAAAAGATGTCCTTGGATTTAGCCAATCGTTTTAGAAGCTTGTTGATACTCTCTGAAGCAGGGTCAGAAATGAGGTCAACCCTGTTGTTTACAAATAATAGTCTAGGTCAGCCTGAATTTTCCAGAATAGATATCTCCCAATTAATGAATTTTAAACCCAAAATGACAAATTTGAATTTGACAATTAAAAATAAATGATTTAAATCAAATATACATAACAATAGCACTCAATTAGAAACTGATAAAAATTGAGATATTCAAGGATTACTTCCACTGAAATCATTCACCAATTATACTAAGATTCTACAGATGTAGTAAATAAAATGATTTCTGTCCAGGATATATGATACCTTAGACCAATTTTATTATTTTAAGTAGAGTTATTTTCCCATCTGCATACACTTGGATTTAATTTAATCACATCTCCTAAAACCTCCACAAATAAAATATTTGGCTATAAGCAATATTTTTGCCTCAAACTACATTCAACAGGAAAACATTTTAAAAATTGATTAACAGGAAAAATACCACGTAAAAAGCATCAGAAAATGTAAAGAATGAAATATGTTAGGTTAAAATGGAATAAAGGAATAAATAATTTAAAAAAGGGGCTTGGGAGCTTATTGGTAAAACAGGTTTCTCTGAGGAACTGATGATCTACTGACACCCCCAAAAATGTTCATGAATTCTGGACAAGACCATTTCCTTTATATAATGGTTTTGTGTCAAAACAATCTTTGATATCCTGGAGCAAAAAATACAATTTTCCAATCTGTCCCTTTGGTAGCCACATTAGATGTAAGATTGGTACTAATTTACTTTGGGACTAACTATACATCTTTGTAAGTCTTTTTTGAGTAGACTCCATGACAGTACAAATTTTGTTCAATGTAAGTAGCGACAAAAATACTTTTAAGAGTGCCATAATGGTGGCATATTGGATATCAGATTAGAAATAAAATGTTCATTTAGGACCAAGATTTTGAAAATGGCCACCATGCCAGGAATATTGGTTACCAAACTGGCACCATTTTGATCTATAACCTTATTATTCTTTTTTCTGGATTAAATGCCATTTTACAGCATAGGACTGGCTATACATTGCGACCAGACTAACTGGTGCATGAAGAACCTGGGAAAACCCTGGTAAGATCCAACAATCCACAGGAAGCTACTAAAAAATATTTTAAGGGTGGCTATTATGGCAGCTATATTAGACGTTAGACTGGCACCATTTTCATTCTGGACAAACAAAATATCAATATATGTCTTTTGGAGAAACACCCATTGTGATAACAATCCATTCATGACCAATAGCAACAAGATTTTAAAGATAGTCACTGATGAGTGTAGTGGTTGACCTAGAGGCACGAGTCTCAATTAGGATCAAATGGACCATGCAACAAATGTGTTTAACGTTCCATGAAGTTTTGGAAAAGTGGCAATAAGAAGCTTGTGTTAACAGATCTGTGGATGACAGGTCATTCCACAGCTCTTCTGGTGTATAAATTGTAGAGCTAAAGATAACGAATAAAAATAAAGATCAAGGCTGAACTAAAAAGGATTGGCAAAAATCAATTAGTTACATAAATTACATTAAGTTTTACCCATAAACTCTAAGGCAATGATCTCATTCTGTAAAAAGAATAGAACATTAAAACTAAGTAATGGTTTCATGCAAGAACAAATATGTTCATTTAGAGAAAAGATTTCATCTTCAACAATTTATTGGTTGAATAAAATATTACTAATGCATGTCAGGTCAAAATTATATTTAAAAAACTTAAAACATACTATTTCCAAACATGGCATGTAGTAAAGTTATATATAATTTAGTGTAATACTTTGTCATAACACATAATGTTCACAAGCATTCTACATTGTTACATGATACCATTAATACAAAGTTGCAAATATCCTGTTGACAAGAAAGAGCTTCACTGCCTAATCCTTTGATAGGCTGCACACATACTGAAATTTAACGCTTTATTTGTTTTTGCTTTTCAACCTATAATAATATTCCAAAAACAGAGCATTTGTAAATATTAAAAGGTCAGAAAGACCATCTCCCTCTATCTTTCTCATGCAATGTTGACCTTAGCAAGTAGAACCTCATTTGCTTTGTCATGCTTTCATCCATATTTATAAGCAACTCTGACACCCATGTCCTCAGTAGTGACCTTTCATTTAAATTTGAAAATTACGGGCTTTTTTCTTCTGTCAGGTAAAATTTAGCCTCTTTTTGGTATTACCGTATATACTCGCGTATAAGCCGAGAAATTTAGGACAAAAATAAGGCCTGGAAGAAAGGGGGGGGGGGTCGGCTTATCTGCGGGTCAAGTTCCAAATCTGAAATTTATAATGCTTTTTCCCCTCAATTTCCATTATTTATTGTTTCTGTCGATCGCTGAATATGAGATCACATGCCTAATGATGCCACATGGCTGATAAGATTTGTCCTGTCATGAAGTAAAACAAATATTTTTTTTCTAACATAAGTGGTAGGATAATGAATTAAAAACATGTTTTAACGTACTTGACGTCTATTTGACAGATGTCCATCCACCAGAAAATACAGACATACGTGTTATTTGAACCACGCAAATACCTGTATTTTCCAAAAGAACCGCCATATTAGTAATCTCTATTCAAGTATTTAACCCTCAGCTAATCAGTAATCATTAAACTCTACGGTTTCGTAGAAATGCACACTAGTTTATTTCAGTGTAAATATGAAAAGAATCTACATAAAAAAATAAAAGAATTACGATACTGAAGGTATACAGTCATACGTGTTATTTGAACTACGGAAATACGTGTATTTTCCAAAAGAACCGCCATATTAATAATCTCTGGTCAAGTATTTAACCCTCAGCTAATCAGTAATAATTAAACTCTACGGTTTCGTAGAAATGCACGCTAGCCTATTTCAGTGTAAATATGAAAAGAATCTACGTAAAAAGAAATAAAAGAATTACGATACTGAAGGTATATACGACAAACATTTTGATCGAGAGTAGAAATACATGTATGACAGTCTTCAATAAACAATAGCGAGAGGCTCCATAAGGGTTTGTTGTGCGCACGCTTAGGAACGGTAAATAACAGTGCAATATACGAGTCAGCGTGAATAATTAATTGTAAAACAATATAATTTGTTGGATTTCTTTGACAGGTGTTTTAGAAGTAATCAGGAGCCACAGTTTATATACAACTATTGTTTAGTTGTTTGTAAAGCAAAGTGTTTTATTAGCGGAAGATTGTTGTACAATAGCTACCATATGGTTAATCTGTGGTAAATGCCTCGGGGATAATACGTTTGTTTTGTTGCACAATGCCAATGACTTAACTAATAGATGCCAACTCTCAGATGTATTGTTTAATGAGATATGGTAGTGGACATGGTTTCTGCTCAAAGTTATAAACTGTCACAATACTTGAACAATGTCCACGCTGAAACCAATCATAGTTTGATCAATTGAATCACACTACTCGTAGTTTACAAAACACAACACAAATAACAATGATAAATAATTATCAAATACAAATTGAAAACCAACCATACATAGAAATAATTACAGGATAAGGTATATAAATAATATACTACTACTGAAAGAAATTATTTCAGTTTAATCTCTCTAGAAGTTTATATTCAATTCAATCGGATAAAATGAATAGTGTTGGAAGTAAAAGAAAGCGTTCTGCTTATGATGCAGCATTCAAACTTAAAGTTATTAAATATGCAGAAGCAAAAAACAACTGTGCTGCAGCATGCGAATTTGTTGTGAACGAGAAGCAAGTACGGGGGGGTGGGGGGGACGACGATGTATATGATGAAAGCACGCCCGTAACAGAAGCCAAGTTTCGTGAACTGTTTGGCGAGTCTGATACAGAGACCGATTTTGAAGGATTCTAAAAGTGATCGAACTTTTATAATTCATGATTTTAGAATGAGGATTAATTAAATATCCATTAAGACTTAACACTTCAGAAATGTTTTTATTTCAACATATTAACTAGATTTCTTACTTTTATTTTATTTAATAATGTGATTTACCTAAATAAACTTATTCAGAACTCACTTTGTGCATCTTGTGATGTAACGTTTGTATCAAAATTATGAGTCGGCTTATACGCGGGTCATGCACTTTATACCACTTTTACCAATTCAGTTTGGGGGGGTCGGCTTATACGTGAACGGGCTTATACGCGAGTATATACGGTACTCCTTCATAAACATGAATATGTAAGATGCTGTGGAACCTTTATTGAATATTGATTTGTAGTAAACATCTTGTTTTTGAAGTACTAAATGTAAATTAATAACTATAGCTCACGGTTTATCAAAGTATTTCCTTACAATGCACACTCTTACAAGGTATATATGTCCTTATGTTATACAATCTGATTTGCCATCATAGCTAGACTCAGGGCTGCATGAGTCGACTCCCAAGAGAAATTCACAATTACAGAATCATTTTTGAATAGTAGCCAGTGTTATTCTTGCCCACTGTATATGATTTGTGCTTAGGCATCTTTAAAAAATATTTTCTTGGATTATATTTGTTATGAATTAAAAAGCTTTAGAAGTTTGTTGCTTGACAAATGTCTGCATGCGTCGAAAATACAAGATCAGTAGACGGCAGTTTATATGGCTCAAATTCACACAACAAGAGCTTTGAACTGTACTTGTTATTCTGTGTCTCACTTACTCCTGATATCACCAGATACAATCTGAACTTGGAAATTTTGTTTTACATGGACTGAATGGGTACCCTATAGCTAATTTTATTACCCAGTTAATTATGAACAGGCAGATACTGTAACAGAATTGTTACCGAGAGGAGGGTGGATTAAATGAACAATACAAACACAATTTGTGAAAGAAAATATAAATTTATGTAATAAATTATAAATGAAAAAAATACAGATGTAACAACACAATAATTCATGCACTCAACCCACAATTACACTCACAACCATTCACAATACATGAACAAATTAAATAAACAGGCATATACCCTAGTACTTTTTGTCAATAATAATGATTTCTGCTACATTATACTGCAACCGCCAATTATTTCTTGATTAGTATCTGGCATTAAATTATAAGTACCTGAAAATGGGTGGTGTTGGGGGTAAATGCCAACAAGTAAACACTTCAAAAGAAATGTCTTTGTATTGTAATCATCCTTACATCAATCTATTCATAAACCATGCAGATTACTTCATTGTAAAACATTCATTAAATACAACCTCATCCATGTCTCACCTGAACTGGGACTGTTACATGTGCTGGACAACTCCAACTGACCTTGGTTATCCTCAGTTCCAGTTACTGGCCCACACCATGTAACAGCTAACTCAATGATGGTTGGTTTTGTGGCTGTGTCATACATTACAAGCTCATCTGAAATTAATAAAACAAATTGTTTACCTTTTCAACCTTTAAAAGTAGGCTAATAAATGTAGGTGACCACTCAGTCTCCTGCATATATATGTTGAATTTATAGGTCTTATTTTCTTCTTTCCTTTAAAAATCTTAATTGTTGGTGTTCTTTTAATACCGTCTGTGTGTATATGAAAGCTGTAGTGTGGAGGGAGGGGGGGTTAAAACTAATTTTAATGATGTACTATTTCCCTGTTTATATTGCATAGCTTACTTTTTTCCAGAAATATTCTTGAAATTGACTCCAAAGAATTAACTAATAGTCATTTTTATTCCCAGGACATCACTTGATCAAGTTGAATATCAGTGCGAGCTGGGAGGAGGAAATAAGGCAGTTTCAACATGTAAAACTTTATCTTAATTTCAGTAATTCAAAACCTGATGCTATTGTGTAACTGAATTTTCTATTTTTGCGGGAGGCTGATTACAACACAGCTGGTGGGATAATAGAAAAAGGACTATAAGCTCTTTAGGAAATTATTCCTTTCCTCTGGTAATGAGAGAAGATAAATAAAGTTGTTTGAGATTGCCAAAACATAGTTTCCATCACATCCTCCAGAACTGAATTAATTATTCAAGTCCATGAGGTAGCAAAGGCCTAAATCTTATAGGATTTTATCTTCATAAATTAAAGATCAAAGATAAGTGACTGATATGCTCTCTTATTAGTTGAGGCCATCCACCATAAACTGAAGTAAGCAGAAATATTAGTTGAGCCTAAAAATGAAGGAAAAGACATTCATACCCTTTTGTCTCCCTTTTGAAGATGCTAAATCAAAATGTAAGGCTCTAATGGACATATGTTTATTACGATCATCTTCAGCACAAATATGACTGAGACTGGAGAAACCAACCTTGAATATCCACCAAACCTTTAACAGTCTGGTTCTATGGATAGAGCATGAAGCTTGCTTATTCATTTCATGGATGATAAGGAGAGAAAGAAATCAGCCTTTGTGGGTAAGGTTCTCCAAAAAAGATTCACTCAAGGGATCATTGGGTTTTTTATTTAAAGATTACAAGACACATGATAAATTCCATCTGGGCAGTACCAACACTTGTCTTTACAACTTGAAATGTCTGATCAGGTTTGCTAAAGTGAGAGTCTACACCATATGTTTGAATTTGCTGGAAAGGGCTGCCCCAAAACTCTTGATAATATAAACAAAGCAATGTTTCTCTTAAAAAAGATGAAAATCAGCCATTGTGATTACAGTTTGACAACTGGGATTAACACATTTCCAACTGCACCAATCACAAAAATGTCTCCATTTTGCATCATTGACCTCAGATGTAGATTATCTCTGGGACTGAATTATGCACTTGGTAGCTTCGTTTGAAAACTTGTCCTGTTGCGGTGATCATTTAAGATAAACCAAGTATGAATATAGACAATCTGCAGACAGCTGTGTAGGAATGCGCTGCAAAGGAAGGTTTCGCCTCTTGGATGGTCTACCATCTGGTCAAGAAGATCACTAAACCTAGATCACTGGGACTGCAAAAGGGTTTTCAAACTGAGCTAACAGTGGAATTTCTTAATTTGTGAAGCAATTGTGGAATCATTCAGATGTCTATGAGATCATATGCAAACAGATGATCCTACTTCAAGTTGAAAGGGAAATCTACCAAGGCAATCTGGTCAAGGACTGGGGAAACATAAAACGGACTTTACTGTTTAACCTTGTCCATTAAAGGCCTCCTCCAAAGTCTTTACATGGAATCTACTATGGACTGATGCAGAGATCATTCTGTGATGATTATCTTTCCCCTGCTGGACAGATTGTCCACCAAAAATATTCTTTCTGCTAGGAAGGTGGTAAACTCTGAGGTGTCCAGCAAAGAAAGTTCCAAACCTCCATAGAGAGAGAAGAGGCACGTATAATGCATGCCTCCTTGTTGCCTGAGGTATACTACCAGAGGAGACCATCATGCAGTGACCTCCTAGCTTGTCAATGCACCTCTGACAGGCTAAGAACAGTGTCTTCATATCCATATTATTAACGTGGAAGGTAGATTCTTTCCAGGACCAGGAACCCTGTGGAATTTGTCTTTCTAGCCTTAAATGAACACTCCAACTAGAATCAGATGCATCTTATCTTTGAATAAATAGGAGTGGGGTAGTGGGGGAGGACAGGGATGCATGGGAGCTAGAATCCAGAAATACCCACTCATAATAATCCAGCATCTATGGTGGACTATTTAAGTGCACAGGAAGGGATGTGAATTCTACAACCAGTTGCAAAGGCTAAAGGTCTTAAGGGTGTGTGTGGTGGTTAGACCATTCAACACATTGACTAGCCAACTCCTAACCTTTGCTCATAACCATTACTGAACATAAATCAGCTCAGGATAAACGGGATAAATGTCAAAACTTGATCAGGGGTTAAAACTTTAAACATTTGCTCATACCCATTATCAAATAGAAATCAGCTCAGGACAAACGGGACGATTGTCAAAACTTGGTCAGGGGTTTAAACTGTAAAAGTGGATTCGTAGGATTTTCAATGAGAACAGCAGTTTTCAGAGTGGCAGATATATTTGACATACTTATCCCAATGAGGACTCAAAGCTTAGGTGAGCAGTTTCTGTCCATTTTTTAATGTTAGAATGAGAACTTTTGTGCAATTTCTGGATAAGGGTACATTACTTTGACTAGAGGGGGCCATGAGTGGCCAAGTGATCTAAAACGCTCTCTGTTACAGATCACTGCCATCTCACTTCTGTCTGTGTGGGTTCGAGTGGCTTAACTTTTAAAAATTAAAATGTTTTTATACCACGAGGCTATTACTCAAATTTGGTCAATATCTGAAGAGCAGTTTAATACCAGTCACGTTATGATTTCTTTCTTCTTGTTAGGTAGGTAACCAAATCTGATGGCACATATAAACTTGAAAAGATGTTCAATCCAGGATGCCTTTTGTCATATTTGATCCAATTATGTCCAAAAGTTTCATAGAAGTTCTTTAAATGTTTGTACATTTTTAGTAAACCATCTATTCATTTGGATAGGCATCTTTTGTGATTATAAAGCTTTCCATGCCAAAATAAAATTTATTTTAGCAATTTATGTGAAGTAGTCATATCAATATTGTCCTACTTTTTGTTAAGCCAACTGTATTTTGTAATGGATCAGCATCATTTGCATAAATGTGAAATGGCTTTCCACTAGAATGATGTCCAATTTGATGAAATTTTAAGCAGAAGGTTTGGGTGATTGGTTAGTTGTTTGGCTAATGGTGCTTTCACATATTATTTGCTACCTTATGTCAAGGAAATGGTAGCTAACTGACTTTCTCAAGGATACACTAAGGAAGCCTACTGAAATTTATTTCAAGAGATAATTCAAATCTATCAAGGGCATTCAGGCATTTTACTTTCTGTTAAAATGGTTCTCCATGTACTATGATTTCTTATAATAAGTGATTTTTAAAAACAAATCTGATTTTTGTAAAATTTATGCCCATATGGGTGTCCTGTCGTTAGTGTGCAGGTCAAAAGCACACAGACAAATGCGCGCATAGCAAAAGTGCGAAAGGCAAAAATGATAAGGGTTAATATGTCAAATAAATAAGATTCATATGACTATCGTTAAACGAAGTTTATTATGTCTACCATTTTTCAAATTGCAACGTCATGTGCGATACCGCATTTATATTTCATAAATGGTAAGTTGCCGTATATTGGAATGCGCATGCATGTTCCACAAATTAATAGGAAATCACAGACAAAATAAATTTGCTTTTTATAGATTTCTAGGCTTATACTATGTAAACACACAACTTGATGCCTGCTCACTGAAAACAGTGATTGAAACTATTGCTTTATTTATACTCAATATTCAGAGTGTACACACTTTGATGTCTGCTCAGTGTGGAAACAGTGATTTAAAAATATTAGTTGATTTCTTCTAAATATAAAATTTCAATGCACACTTTTATCGGCATGCATTTGACCTGCGCACTAACAATGGGGTGCCATCCATATGTCATGGTGAACTAGACTCATCTGTACAAATTCAAAGACCATGAAGACAGGATGACCTTCTTTCAAATCTGGATGAACTCTATTGAGATGTTTTTCAGATGGATTTTTCTCCTTTGAGTAATGAAAGTCATAAATGATAAAATTTCAAATGTCATTTGTGCAGATTTTAGAGGTTTCATCACAAATTTGGTCAAATTATGTTTAACACTTTTTGAGAAGCTACAATATTACTCAGTTGAAATAATCATATTGTTAAAATGTCTATTTGCCATAATTTTGACCTGTCCTTGGCATGTGTATTGATGATGGTCAAAGTTCAATGTCATCTGCATTATGAAAACTATTCCATTTCCCCAATCTAACAAAAAACACCCAATCACACTAAACAGATACAGGAAAATGTTCTGTATACTATCCTGTTACAGACCTGTCTACCTAAACAGATGTCTATCCGCAGTTTCACAATGTGTCTTGCATATAATTTTGTACTCCTAAACCCATTCACAGGGTTGTGTTTCAAAAATTGAATTATTCAGTAATCTTGCCCCACCCCAAAAAAATTAAATAAATAAATAAACATGTATATATATATATATATATATATATATATATATATATATATATATATATATATATATATATATATATATATATATATATATATCAGTTTATGCCTGTAAGATGACGCATGCATAAATGGCAAACAGTCACACTCAGAGCTCATATGAAACTATCTGTGGGCAGTTTACACAACAATATGTCTTAATACAATTAAAGGAAAAGTAAGATTTAAATAATGCCCCATGTACTGAGAATACAGCAGGGAAGTTTAAATAGCATTACCACCATCTTTAGTGAGTGTACATATGAACACTAACAATACTTGTACTACCTTAATTAAGCCTGTATTTTGCCGTCCAATGGGCCTAAAAGACAGAAATTTGTGTGTACGTTTAATTTAATTAATTAAGCCTGTATTTTGCTGTCCGATTGGCCTAAAAGACAGAAATTTGTATCTACGTTTAATTTAATTAATTAAGCCTGTATCTTGCAATCCAATGGGCCTAAAAGACAGAAATTTGTGTCTACGTTTAATTTCATGTGAATGTAGTTGTGGTTATGCAAGTGTTTGCACGCAGATCAATGTGTATGGTGATGATATCCGACAATACAAAGTCTACCAACTATTCATTTCTGTGTAGGAATTATCAAATACTTTGAAGAAAACAGAAGAAAAAAACTTTTCATTCAGATCTGAATTTCTAAACATTTTCTTACATGCATTTATGATAAGATAGCTCATTATCAGTTGAACAATATCGCTTTTATTGCTCACATGCTGACATAACTTGGAGCCTCAAAACAATGTTTGAATCGTAAAAATCACCAAACACTGTCTGAGAATATGGCAAGTACTCAGACGTTTGAAATGCATGTATTACAAGATTCTCAAGTGTTCAAGTTTCAAAGACATCCATTTGCATAATCCACTTTTATCACAGTTTTGTAGCTGCAATTGTATCTGCTGCATCTACAGTCTGGCTACATATGTCCCATGCAAAATTCTTATCATACCTCATTCTAAAATAGTAATTAAATACAAGTCTTTTCCTTATCTCACCTGAACTCTGAGAGGCAATAAATGTCTTTCCTGTAGACATCGGCATTTGGTTGCCCTCAATTTCATTCCCAGACTCTGTCAATGTAACAGGTGGTTCAACTAAGGTTGTTATAACTGCTTGGTTGTTGCTTACATCTTCATCTGAAATTCAAAAGAACATTTGATAAATTTGTCACTTGTCAAACCTCTGAGAGCAAGCTCCTGTAAAAAGGTGAAGATATTTTATGTCTTTAGGAAGCAATGATAATTTAGCAGAATTGTTTTCTTTGTTTTAAACTCATACTTTGTTTGAATTATCTGTGTTGTTATATTTGTGTGCATTAGAACATTTACCTCTTTAAGAATACTTCGGTGATTTACATGATGTCAATGACATTACCTCAACTTAATTTAAACACTTTCTTCGCAGCTGGGCCCCAAGTGGCTGAATGGTCTACATCGCTGACCATTCAGGATCACTGCTGCTTTTAAGTTCACTGATATACCAATGCATGGTGAGTTTTTGGAGGGTTTTTAAATAGTGTGATTGGGTATATTTTCAGATAAAATTTACTTAAAAGTATCCTTTCTCCTTCAAATACATTTCCTGATCACATTAATGTGAAAATAATAATAATAATAATAATAATAATAATAATAATAATAATAATAAAGACTTTATTTAGAGAAGGTAACTCAATTAGTTACAGAACTAATCTACCTTGACGCCTTCTAGCTGTTATGTACAATATAACAAGAAGGCATCTGTAAAAATATAAAAAACAAAAAATTATTCTGCATTGAAAAATTAAGCTTTGAAAATGATACAAAATTACAGAAAAGCAGGCGGTATTTTTGTTGTACTAGCACGGTTCAATTTTCTAAAGATTTCATCCATTTACGACATTAAGTATGAAATGAAGAAATGCTAGGAGCTTGCCTTATGTCACTGGGAATGTTGTTCATAGTCTACTGGACCAGCATATTGAAAACTTTTTTTTAACAAGTCCTTATTTGGCCTTGTTATAATGTAACTGTTTATTCTTATGGACCTTAAATTTGGAGTACCATCAGCATCTCTTTGGTGAAAGATATTGCTTAGATAGACAGGAATGGCTTTTCTGGAGACTTTATACATCAATTTGGCCTTTCTAAGAAATATTCTTTCATGTATTGTTAAAACCTTTATATTATTCATTGCATCCTAAAGATTGTATTTACACTGATCTAGAATTTAATGACAAGCCCTCTTTTGGAGCCCTAAAAGTGTTATGTTTGAATTAGAGGTATTACCCCAAATTACATTACAGTAGTCCAGATATGGCTGAATATAACTTTTATAAAAGATGACCCTATACTGAAAAAGAATATATGTTTTGATTTTCCTCAGTAGCCAAATAGAAGAATTAACATTTTTTGAAATATGTTTAATGTGAATAGACCAAGTAAGATTGTTATCTATGAATACACCAAGAATTAAGAGGTCATATTAAGGCTCACATTGTCAAATAAAACATGGAGTTTGTCGCTATCTAGTCTTGCTCGTTTTTGTGTGTTGTAATTAGTAGAGCTTTCTTTTTTCCTGTATTCATGATCATACTGTTTTCCTTGTACCATACATAAAGTCTGTTGACAGCATTTGTAAGTTATTTTCAAGTACTGTTTTGGTTTTACCAATCTCATACAGTGTAGTATCATCTGCATAGAGGTTAGTGGAAGAAATTGTAGTTCCAATCTTAAGAGGTAAATCGTTGATAAATAGAATGAACAACAGCGGTCCAAGGATAAAGCCTTGTGGTACTCTGCAATTAATATTTTTACTTTCAGTAAGTTGACCATTTAAAGATACTTTTTGCACTATATCGGTTAAGTAAGAAGTAAACCAGTTTTGGGTGTTTTCACTGCATTGATAAATGTTTATTTCAAGTAAAATGTCATGGTCTACAAGATCAAAAGCTTTACAAAAGTCAACCATAATAGTGCCTACCATTTCTCCTTGATCTAAAGTTTTCAGCCATTTATCAATCAAAGATTCAAATGCAGTTTCACTGGAGTGATTCTGGCAAAAGCCAGATTGATTATCATGAATAAAATCACAAGTGTTCAAATAGCTGAGAAAAGAATCATGTACACGTTTTTCTAGTAATTTAGAGAGACAAGGAAGGATAGAGATGGGTCTGTAGTTATTTACATCATCTTTTGTTCCTGCTTTATGCAATGGTATAACCTTGGCAGTTTTTAATGTTTGTGGAAATTTATTAGACCTAATACTTTCATTACAAATGAAAGCTATACTCCCTACAATTGCAGGTGCAGCCACTTTTAGTAACCTTGGTCCAATCATATCAAGTCATGTAGCTTTACAAACATCCATTTTATAAATATATTTCAACACAAATTCTGGACTCATTTCAGGAAATTCAAACTTTATATTGTTTGTAGTTTTATAGCAGAAAAATGTTTGAGTTCCAGATGATCAGATGTAGTTCTGGGTTTTTTAAGTTTTTCAGCAATTTGAACAAGAAAATTGTTAAAAAAAATGTGAGATGTCCTTTGGATTATCATCATAAATGCAATCATGATTGAGGGATAAATTTTCAGCTTTACGCTTACATTTGCCTGCACCAAACCCTGTAAACACTTTCCAGATTGCTTTTGGGGTATTTTGGTTTTCATCCAGCACTTTTTTGTAATGCGCTTGTTTGGCTTGATGTATCATTTTATGAACTTTATTCCTCCAACCTCTTTATTCAGTTTGATTTCATACTGATTTTGGTCGGTCTCTTTGCTTTATTGCTTCTAAAATAATGTCTGGGGAGATCCAGCCTGGCTGGTGGGTTTTCTTTATCCTGTGTGTTTTTAAAGGGGCATGCCTGTCTACTCTACTGATGAACAGATCTGTCCAAGTATCTAACACATCATCAATATCCTTGAAGATTTGGACTATATTCCAAGGAATCTGTTTATTAAGATCTTCTAGGAATTTAACAGTATCAAAGTTTTGAAAGGATCTATAAGTAATGGATTTATGGATATTATCTTTTGTTGATTTGCCGTTGACTTTACGTTAGAAAAATTGCAAAGTGATCACTTATACCAATCCTTGGAACCATTACTTCCAAAACATTTTCTTTGGTATTGGTATAAATATGATTTATAAGTGTTTTAGAAGTAGATGTTACTCTAGTGGGTTCATTTACTAGTTGCTCCATACCTAATGAAGCAATAAATTTCATCCAATTCTCTTTTATATGATCATTGTGAAGGTCTCTATTTATATCACCTAGAATGTAAAATTCTTTTCTCTTTATGTGAAATTTTATTTACTTGAAGTTCAAAATATTCACACCAATCAGCATGTGATGATGGGGGTCTATACACAAAACCTACTAAATAGGGCTTAGCTTTTTCTGGAGTGATCTATAGCCAAATGGATTCTATTTCCTGTATTTCTAGGTCTTCCAGTCTTTCACAAATAGTACTGGTTCTAACATACACAAGGCACCCACCACCGCCTGCTTTCCTATCCTTACGATAAGGTTTCTCAGATCCATTAATACATAAGAAATTTTTATCCTGATTTTCTGTTAACATTGTTTCCGAGAGTCCAAATAAATGGATATTATTATTTGATCACTTGATCAAATTTCCTCGAAAACCCTGAATAGGAAATAGGAGGAGGGAATGCTGATGTATCCTTCTAGGGAAGAAAGATGGGATTCCCTATGTGAATGATAACCCACTCTCCTACTTACTAAGGCAACAAAGCATTTGGTCACATGAAGAATGACAACTCAATCTTGTTAAGATAATGACTAACAAAACTTCTTCTTTCTGTCAATAATTCACTGGCAATTCCAGCAAACCTAACAGACCAGATTAGTTTAACTAGATATGGTGGTCATCTGTGGAAAGCCAAGGGACCCACAAAATTTAGGTTTTGTCTCTGCAAAGTAAAATCTCAGCGATAAAACTCAAGAAGTTTGATGCCGCATACCTGTCAACAGCTCTTATGGTGCCTTGGATTGAAATGTTGCATTCAAATACAAGGCTCACATATATCAATCTTCATGAGCAGTTACCTTTGATGATATCTTCTTGCTCTCAAGATTCTCTCACCACAGTTTTGTATTTTTGAAGTATTTATAAATTTTCAGATATGTTTTCTTCCTTGCTGTTAAAATCCTAAGTTGCTTCAATTGTTTATGTTACTTTCTTATGTCTGTACGCATATTTCGAAATCATTCATGACCTTAAAACAGATTTTCTCACTGCAATTTTAATATTCAAGTTAAATGATATAACACAAAAGAAACACAAATAAGAGGCTCAAGTGGGCCCGAGATTGCTCACCTAGTTTGCATCTACCTAATACATAAACTCAAGAACACTTCACCAAGAAATGTTAGTCAGCATGAAGATTTGTGAGATTTAATAGTCTATATCTGATTTAGAAATGAAAGCTATAATGGAGGTCAATTCAGCATCATTTGTCCAACTTTAATAGCCCTGTGCCACTACACTTTCTGTGAATTCCATCTAAAGTTGCTATTTGGTTTTGAATAAGTCATTTAAGGGCTATTTTATTTTAGTAACAAAGGCCAAACAGAAAAGATTTTTATCCCATTTGGGCTACTTTGGTCTAATTCAGTTCTATTTTAATAAGTCTTGTTAGTAATTCATTTATCAATTTTCAGTACTGAAACAATTTTTTTAAGTAGAATGGTATTGTGCATATAATAATGAAGGGTCTTCTGTCCCAGAAGCCTTTTGCAAAACATTTGATCCAGTCCACTTCAGCAGCTCATTAAAGGTTCTTTATATGCTGATTTAATTTTTTTAAATTTTATACATGTATTATCAGTGGCCATATTTAATCCTGGATGCATTCTTTCTCCCAATAACTCATGCACAACAACTGACCTATCGCCACTTGTCAATCATCCTGATTGATTAACCAATTAACAAATAAATTAGACATACTTCCAGGTATTGCTTATGTCTGCAATTTTCCTCCAACAAACTGCTTGTGGTGCTAATGAATTGATTCTGACAAATATTTACAAATTTTGCAATAGTTTTCTCAATTTCTCAATTGGCAATGATGAAAAAAGTCAATGGGAGTTTTGTAATTCTGACAGTAGATATCTACATCATCATAATGAAGGGGAATTAGATTTCTGCAATGAAACATGGACAAATAAAGACATAATGTATGATCAGCTGAATATAGAACAAGCGATGGCAATTACCACATGTTTGTGACCCAAAAATACATTGCTTGTGAAATTTTTCAAAAGGGCAATTACTCCATCAAAATAAGACTTGAAAAGATGAAACCTTTAAAAAGCAAATCTACATTTAATAAGCAGTTCACAGTTCTCTGCATGAGTTTTAGATTTAGGTGGTTAAGTCAGTGTGAATGTAATGCAGGAATATAATTACCAGGACATATCAATATTTCCCATGCATGTAATGCAGGAATATAATTACCAGGACATATCAATATTTTCCATGCTGGTTTTGGAAATTTCACTGTGAAAACAACAGTATTTTGCAACAATTGGCCAATTCAAGGTAACCTCATCTCTATTAAGACCATCTTGTTTGTTGTTCTGAGTGACCATAAATCATGATGCTTTATTTTATTTGTCAACAATTTAATGCCAACACCAAACAAAAGTCACAGGATTCAGTCATAATTATGAAAACAGATGCTTAAATTGTGTTCATCACTACATTCTCAAGCATTCAAATTTCAATGACAGCCATCTTCATATTCCAATTTTAACACAAGTTTGTGGCTGCAAAGTTGTACAAATCTACCCTGGCTATACATATACCATGCAAGATTCTCATCAAACCTCTTTTTAAAACATTCATTAAATACAACCACCTCCTCCGTATCTCACCTGAATGCTGCGATGCATGAAATATTACTTGTGTAGACCTTGACTTTTTTGGGTTGCCCTCTATTCCTGTCCCAGAGTGATGCTTCAATGTAACAGATAATTCCTCAAGGGTTGGTGTAACGACTTGGTCATTTTCATGTGCATCTGAAATTTATATCAGTATGTGATACCTTTCACATTTATCAAACCTCTAAAAGAAGGCTCCAAAAATAGGTCAACACAGTTTAGTATTTTTGAAGTATTGATAAATTTTCTGATATGTTTTCATCCTTGTTGTTAAAATCCTAAGTTGCTTAAATTGTTTATGTTTCTTTCTTATGTCTGTACGCATATTTCG
The DNA here is from genome assembly GCA_030141615.1 of Unio pictorum. Classification (NCBI taxonomy): domain Eukaryota; kingdom Metazoa; phylum Mollusca; class Bivalvia; order Unionida; family Unionidae; genus Unio; species Unio pictorum. The sequence continues at coordinate 1,369,454 of JARLTB010000071.1, forward strand.
AAATCTTACATGACCCTAAAGGAGATTATCTCACTGTAATTTTAATATAACAACTGACCTATCGCCATTTGTCAATCATGCTTATTAATTAACCAATCAACAAGTAAATTAGACATACTTCCAGATATTGCTCATGTCTGCAATTTTCCTCCAACAAACTGCTAGTGGTGCTAATGAATTGATTATGATAAATATTTAAAATTTTTGCATCCAATGCAGGAATATAATTACCAGGATATATCAATATTTTCCATGCTGGTTTGGAAATTTCATTGAATGTTAACTGTCAATCACTAATCATGTATTCTGACCAATCCAAGGTGGAAAAACCCACAATATGCAGAAACAGAGTTGTGCTGGTAAAAGGCTAGTTAACAATGGAGTTATAATGTGAAGCAATTGTGGATGGGTTTAAATGTTAAAACATGAATGCAGAGACCATTAAAGCAACTCAATTGCTAATGGTCAAAATAAGTAGCAAGAAATTGAAGATATTCTGTTGTTCTGTTCTATTCTAAAGTTACCCCCCTTTCTTTCAGACCAAGGCAAACAAAATAATTTTAAATTATAAATATTGAAAATTTAGAATCATAAAGCAATGTAAAATATTACCAAGATATTTATTCTTAAGGAGTCCAGGATAAGCATCATCCCATTTATGGATCTGCTTGCAAATATGATCCTCTGTCAGTTTTCCTGTAAAATAAGAGGCAATCACCTGCAATTTCTAGATAAAATTAAAAACTGATCTTAGCTGTATTAATGCATTTAGTAGTGTGTGTGTGTGGGTGGGTGATTGAAACCTTTGAAAGAATTACTAAATTTAATATAAATGCAGCATAAACTTTAAATATAAACATACATGTACGAGAAATTAATAAATGACTGTATATCAAAGAGTCCCCACACAATAATTCTTGGCCAGCAAGGCATTTAAATAATAGACAGCTTCAAACAAAATCACACTGACCTTCTGACCTGTGAATGGAACTTGTAGGCTTATTTCTATAAAAATGTAATGACAAAAATAAACACTTTTTCATCCATACTTAATCTGATCTTTAATACATAGGAATGTCTGCAGCAATTAATCTCAGTGGTGTTTCAGATTTGACAATGTCTTCAGGTATGTATCTATGTATTAGGGTTCAATGGTATTTCAGCACAATACTGGCTACATAACCAGTTATAGATAAAGTTCTATATATGAGAATAAAAAGTTGTTAAATAGATAAATAAATGAATAAACATCTAAATAAACATCAACTTGAAGTTTCAAAAACATATTACATGATCATCAAGGTTCTCTTGGTGATTTCATCTTGTAGTATTTTTTCCACTTAAATTATCTCTTCACATTGATAATACTGAGGATGCATCACAGTTCTTCTAGTATTAATCTAACTTTGTAGTATAACTGCAGGACAAGAAGATCATGCTGGGACTAATTATTAAAGGTGCATTGAAAACAATATTCGCTTTAAATCCTGTGTTACCAGAGTATTGTAATGCTGATCCAATTTTTTGAGTCAAATTTGTTAAGAAGCTGTCAAGTGTTTAACTGGCATGTATGTTTACAGAATAATCTCTATACGATTTTCAAAATAAGTGCATTTATTAAACTTAAATTCAGACATTTATAATTCCTGCACTTTTTTCAACAGCCTAAGTACAATGGTACATGCAATATAATGACAATGTTCTTTTGCACGAACATAATTAGCAGCTTCAGTAGCAATAGCAGATGCAATAATATGATAGCATTTTTATTTTCAAACACACCTATAATAATGCTAATGTCAGCTTGTCTTACACCTTTTGATATTTATATATTACACTCACATGTTGTTCCGGTTGTTGCACTTCTTATATGTTGACAAATTATATTTCTCTAATAGTGGTTTCACTGAAGTACACTAGCTACCTGCTGATTTGGATGTTCGTTTGGCTTTTGTCTGGCAACTATTATTTTTTGTATTGTTTATCACCCAATGGCACATACACTTGCATGTGACGCTGACATTAACAATTATTAAGTCATGGGGTATAGAAGGCTGTGACCTGTATCAATACCTTCCATCCAAAACCCCTATTATCACACTACTATACCCATTCTGAATTTTGTAATGACTGATGTGCTTACCATGATGGTTATGATACAGTAATCTTTTATATGGTTGACACACCCTTGAAGTGTTAAATAATCTGACCCCATTTCTATTCTGACGATATGAAAGGATAATTCTTCTCATAACCTTAATTTAATAACTGTAGAACTACACTGTCAGGCTCAGAAGAGCAACACAACCTGAATCTGAGGCATCAGAGGACAGAAAAGAGTGAGATTCTGAGGTATGTATCAGAACATTCAACAGAAACCAGTACTGATATTGCTAGCAACTTGAATGATTATGAAATATGGATCCCATGGGGATCAAAACTGTCGGAGGGTTCCTGTCTGGTCTAAAGTTTCTTAGGAGGAAATGGACAGGCTGAAAATGAGGTCTTCCAGTAACTAAGCCCACTGCTTTGGTTAGATCCCAAATGAGAAAGGCTGAAACAATCAACAAAGTTTAATCTAACAGGCTCATTATGTGAACCAGGATGTGTGAAATTTCTATCAATATAGAACCTGAATTATCCCTTTCTGGGTGAGCACATACATCCTGACATAAATCAACTTCTAAGGTGGGATCAGATCTGACATTTCTTGGTGAGGAATTAGTCACAGATGATTTGATGTCTTCCAACACAAGATTGATCCTAAGACCATATTTGAGGGCATTGTTCAGTAACCAGTCATCAAATTACTGGATGAATGGGATGCCTAAAGACCGGAAATGAACCATTCTTATACTCATCACCTTTTTAAGGTTCTGAGAGCAGAAGCAAGGATGAAGGGAAATACCCCAAATTGAAAGGTCTCATGACCAGACAAAAAAAATGGCAGGAATTATACATGCTTAAGTTTTATGCCATTTCTAACTAATCAATGCATGACAGGTAAATGAGAGATGATGAATTATTGATGACAGACAACAAGCCAAAATATAAGTCCTTCTGCTTAATGACCAGTACAGATAATAAATTAATGGAGTCTGCAGTTCTACAGTTTACAATGAACTTATTTTTCATGGAAGAGGCTTCAAGACTCAGTAATGTATTACACTACAGTCAAGAATTCATGAAAAATTTCTGTTAATGTAAAATTGGAGGAAGATCAATTGATTGAAAGTTAGGTTAAAAATAAGGGGAATATCCAACATTTCAATGGCTCCATGATTCAGTTTCTAACAATCATAAAATCAAAGCTCTGGTAAACAAATGGCATTCATTAATAATGCAACAAGTACTATTGCAGCACACCAATACAAATAAAATATGCCATGATTGAAGGAAGAGTAAAAAGAAATATGGTTGATAAAAAGGTTAAAAACATGAAAGGCAAACAAATCAACAGTATAATAAAGCATTAAAATAATATTACCAAGATATTTGTCCATAAAATCAGGATGATCATTCAGCCATTTGTGAACCTGATCTTTTGACGATTCTGTAAAATAAATGAAATAATTTACTCACAGGATAATTTCTATAATTATATTAGATAAACTGCCTAAGTTCTATCAATGAACCAAATTAACAGTCAATATGTATGTTAGAATAAAAATATTGGGACTTACAAAAATTATACTAGTTTTTGAATTTGAACCTAAAACAAATACTATGTTAATATTGGAGCACTACTATTCAATAACACTTGGTCAGCAAGGCACTTACACAGAATGCATATTATATTTCTTAAGGTACATGTATGTGGATTGCAAACAGGATTCTAGATTTCAACTTGAACACAAGAATTTACTTGTCAATAGACATAACTCTGTCCCAAATGGAGCATGCAAGACTAAACCGTGAAAGCACATACAAGTCTACGACATAATGTTCATACAAAATTGCATCAGAATGTGCTGAATGGTTCTTGAGTTATGCTGGTTACAGCCAGTTAAATTTCAAGGGTTAAAATGACCAAAAAACTGAGTTGATGAAACAACCCCCCTTTCTTTCAGCCCAAGACACATTTATATATTAAATTACATCAGTGTATATTGAATTATTGTTCAGCTCTGCAAGCCACAATCAATATCTTATTCAAAGATAATAATTTAATTCTTGAATGCCATAACTCTATATAAAATGGAGTCAGCAAATTGGAACCAATACAAGACGACCATTATTACTGCTATGCAACATGTGTCCTTGACCCCAAGATTAAATATGGATATTTAATAACAATGGTTATTATCATTTTGATTCTCTATTCATTTCATCTGGATTACAGCTCAGAAAATGTCTATTCACTAGAGAGTATTTTGATTACACATTTATTTTTTAACAGTAGGGCTGGCACACATTAGAATGGAATGGTGGTAGATTGAGGTAAAATGGATCATTTATCTAATGAATTTATATAAAAATACTAATCTTATATGAATCACTGGGATGGTTTAGTTTTCTCCCAGTCATTAAATTTGAATGTCACACAGTAAGTTCTATGCTCAAGTATATACATTTTAAAATTGCACACAACATAAGGAGTCCAACACAAGGATCACACGTGCTCCTTATAGATGGCCTTATATATTGATAAGTACAATGTGCAAGCATTTACTGGTAAGAGAAAAGCACGACACAACAAAATATAATATATGAGAGAGAGAGAGAGAGAGAGAGAGAGTGAGAGAGAGAGAGAGAGAGAGAGAGAGAGAGAGAGAGAGAGAGAGAGAGAGAGAGAGAGAGGTGGGGGGGAAATGAAATTTGAGAGGAAGGCAGCAGATAGAAAGAAAATAAATAATAGTTGGCCAAGTACATATAAGTAGATGGATAGGTAGAAGTATTGATAACAGATAAGTTAAACAAAGCACATTGCAATAAACTGAGCTCTATATGCAATAAATCTAATTAGAGACAGTTGTTGAAATCAGGCAGTTGAGATTGCACTTAAGTCTTATTAAGTCTGATTGATTAGTTCAGTGATGGGGAAATAAACATGCTAAGATAATCACAGTCACAGTACACCAGGATTCATGAGAGAATAACAGTGGTCACTGATCAGGTGGTCAAAATCTGCAGGCAAACTTGATAGAAAATTGAGAAAGAAAAGGAATTACCTCGACAGATGTTATCATGTACTCGGTTTCAGGTGTAATCACCAGAACCAGTATAATACTATCTTCCGTGACAATGATCGCTCCGGTAGTTGTTCCAATTTGTATATCGGTGGCGACAACTATTGCAGAGGTAATTTCAATAATAACAAAACAAATATTGTGTAGTCAACGTAAACTGCAACACTACATTGTTAAATTCCACACTGTATCAACTGCATATTCGCAATTATCCACGATATCGTAGAGTCTCGATGACACACTAATATCCAATGATGAGTTCTCCGCAATGGTACACGTTTATGACTCCGTGATTTCAAAATTAGAAAAACACATAAAAGATAATGCCAACAACAATGACGTCATCATCCCCGCCAGAACTACTTCAATGAATAGCAGAGAATACCACCCCGGTGAAAATGACAATGATATCAACAACATCAAAAACTCCTGAGTTCAGTATTGAATTTCCAACTCCAATTCCAGCAAAGGAAATCGTGCCAACTCAACTACGTTGAGTATATTACAGCTGGCCCAATATCAGATCGGAATCATACGCACGAAGGCCCAATATCAGATCGGAATCATACGCACGAAAACCACCCAATAACACCTTTGTGTTTGCAAACAAAGATAAACCAGGCGCTGCCGGAACACCAGATTGGCGAACAATATATCTTCCAAAAGGATCTTATGACATCAAAGACATCAACAAGGAAATTCAATGCAGAATAAAATCTTTCACTGGAGCCAAATATAAAATCGAGATAACTGTTCATGAACCATCGTTGTCAACCGCCATCGAGATAAACTCACCTGGATATGTCGCAGATATATAATAGTTCGATCAGAACCGTATTAGGATGGCCTGAGATCTTACCGGGAAAAAACTGTTGACCCCCCCCCCCACATCCACAAGAGAAACTACCAACGGAGATACCTCTCGAGCCTAAAAGGTCTGACTACATCACAGATAATAAATCACTGTATCCTGAATTTGACATCATCCCTCAGATTTTATATAACTTACATCGTTTAAAATATTCAGTAGATGAAGAGTTTGTATACTGGAGTACAATACCAGATAACGCAGAAATACTTATATGGGGTTTTAGTTATACAGGCCCTACAAGAAGTCTCTTTCCAGATCACCCTGAGCTAATTGTGCGACCTATCAAATATTCGTGGGAAGTTGAAAATCTCCTTAATTATTGAGAGATTTGTTCAGGCAATAGTAAAAATAGATATGATTTAGATAGTAAAGAAAGTTTTCTAACAACGTATTCGTTAACAAAGGCTACACTGCCAAATTATAAATTTCCCGGATATAATGTACCTGAATTTTAAAAAATCGCTCAATGATCTCATCCATGAATATTTCCCGCTGATACATACCATGTGGACAAAACTATCTGAGGCTCCCACCACTGACTATATCAATTGAATAGTTGCAGCGTGAAAAAAAATGTCAAACATCCTCCCATACAACAAAGCCCCTGACGGAACAGGTAGACATGAGCCACCTGGCAACATCGATATAACATCGTTGATTGTGATACATCTTATGTGATGTTGTCATGGGACGTTATAGCACTGATACATCGTCAAATCGAGCCAATCAAGGTTATATCTTATATACATTTTCTCCACAGGTATCCCCGTGAAGTTTAATTGTGCAAACACCCATCAATCCTGTGTACTTAGCATGTAATAATCCTTTGATAACAAGAATAAACTTCAAATTGGTCAACCAGGATTTTAACTTGATAGATCTATCAAATGAACAGCTACAAATTACTCTTAATGTAAAATCTTAAGTGAGCAACTAAAGGATTTTCAAATTTAGAAAATCATGGATTTTAAATGAAATCATAGATTTATAATAATGCATCAACACACACGAGTATTAATCTATGACAAAGATAGACTTGAAAACACGATTAGAAAATTATTCAAGGAAACCATCGTGGGAAACTTTGAACTCGTCATAGATAAATTCGGCAATGAAAAGTTTTTATTGACAGATTATCAACTGGAACAACTTCGACATGATCCTATAACATTGATTAGTTGTAATCGTGATCAGATAGTGAATTATGCTCATTGTTGTATATCTTTGGAGCATCTCAAGGAAATTTTATCAGGGGATCCTTTAAATGAGCATCCAAACAATTTTGATGATGTCTCAAATGAACAATGAGAATTTCATCGATGAAAAATAAATTTTAGATGAAAAAAATCCAGCAAATTTGAAAAAAGTCCATAATTGCTGACTATGATTTTCGATTATTTTTATTTTTATTTTTATGATTTTCATTATTGTTTTTATCTTTGTTTATTTTCAGCGATATTTTTCTCACTGATATATATGAGAACTCAACATATCTTACCACCAAGGATGAAAAAAGGATAATGTCACAGAGGTGTTAAATGTTCCATCGATGTATCCCACGAATTTAAAATAGGACTAGCTCGATTATATAAGATAAGGTCGAAGGAACCTATTTCCGCAACAACTAAAGGTTCCACTGAAGAATTCAAACAATACTGCATTAACAAGCGAAAACTCCGAGAGGATATTTCTGAGCTAAAAAAGATCATTGATTTGCAAGCAAACCAATATCAATTACGAATCACCGAGGAGAAGATGACAGCAGATTACCAACAGGAAATAACCACGTTTAGAACCTCCAACGAAGAAAATCATTGAGGAGTTAACAGCATTCAATAAAAAATGGATAAATTAAATCAAGATAAAGCCGAATTATTAGCCGAAGACAGAAATATTTGTATATAACAGAGTGAATTAGTAAATAAGATTCAACAAGGCAAATTTGACCTTGAAAATGATGCCGAGTTAGCAAAAATAGGAATTATACAGTCATCAAAACCTCGTGGTACACTTCGTCATTAATCCAACATCTTTTCAAATTCGTCAATGATAACTTTTTGTCGTCACTGTTCCGTGAAAATCTCTTTGAAACTGCTTTACTGGCAACATCAACAGTGCTAATACCCTTATCACGAATAACATCAATAGCTTTCATCAATAATTGTTTTGCGATTGGTGCTATTTTTGGAGCCATCCTTGCTAATAACCCTTGAACAACATCACCGAGACCATCTCCATAATACACCTTATAAACAGGCAATCGTGAATTTACTATATAAGTCATAGTTGGCTTGTTGTGATTACGATGTATGATCATTTTATTTAAATGTTATTTATCTAATCGGCTGACTAATTGTCATAGACAATCAATCACTATGGTAACCATCAACAAGTTCATCGATAAATACTCGATATACACTGATATTCAGACAATCAATCACTATGGTAACCATCAACAAGTTCATCGATAAATACTCGATATACACTGATATCCATGATACCACCTTCAAATAGTCGCTGGCAGATATCAGCGGCTTCATTAATTACTTCCAGTGAGTTATTTCCAGTTCGTTTACCACCAATGAGAATTTCTAATCGTGCTGTCGGTGAGAATATTATTAAGACAAGGAACAAGACCACTACCACGAGTTACAGAATGAGAAAATCCAGCTGCGAATTTTTCACCAGTTGCACCTTGCGTATCATCAGATTCTTTTTGTAGAGATTCCAGTGACCTGTTAATTCTTACTAAATCATCATCTGTTATTTCTTCTTACTGAGATGAGAAAGACTCTTGCTGTGAAGATTTTTGTCTTTTTCTTTGCGATTTGTGCTGTTTTAATTCTTCTCTTCGCTGTTTTTGTTCTTCCATTTTTTTGCCATTTTTGTTCTTCTTTTTGCTGTTGTAGTGTTTTTATTTTTTGTTCTTTTATTGTTTCATATTGATTATATTATTTACATACCACATCAATATATTCTACCTACGGTGCACTTGTATCAATTTGACTTGTGTTAATTTTAATTTTATAAAGTACATCAACCTAGTGGTTCACATCTCTGATATATTTTTTATGTCCTGGTTTTAACCTTTTATTTTGATTGTAATGCCCCATAGCAGCAAAATTAATAAAATCATTTGGATCAATTTTATTGATATATGCTAAAGTATCCTCAGTAAATTTATTTTATATTTCTTCATCGATTTTTTTGGGTCCGGATTGAAATCTTGCCAGACCAGGAAGATTTTGTAAAAGTTCTGATGTTTGTTTAGTTTCTTTTGCTATTCTTTTAAGTTCAGGAAGAACACCTTTCTTTTCTTCTTCCTCCTCTCCGCCTTTCCATATATAACCTCTTTATTGGTTGTTGTAATTGTTCAGCACCTATTGCAAAATCAACTTGAGCTTCCTGTCGCTGTTGAAGTTTTGGATAAATTTCTTTATTTCCTCTAATCGCTCTTGAGCTAATCTATTTGCTAACGATTCTCCTACCATTATTGTTATATCATATGATTTAATTAATAACTAAGAAAACCGCGACAACAAATATGTCTGTTTTTGATGCAACAGCCCCAGTTTGACAAATAGAAACCTCAAAACTGTCATATATTAGTTTATATGAAATAGTTTCGGTCTGTACCCTCTCTGTAGGAGGCTTTAGTTTGACAAATATCAGAGATGGGTTCATGCCCTCTCACAAATAGAGGCTTTATTTTTCTTGAAAACTTGGTCTGTTCACCCACTCTACTACTTTGGGTGAAGATATGTGATGGAAGGTGTATAAAAAAAAATAATATCTCTTCTAAATATTATGTATTTGAATTTTCATACCTGATCCTTTACTGGGTACGGCTATATACTCATGTGATTGAGACGACTGTTTAGGTTCACTACAAAGTTTCTCTTGAAAACAAATAATATATAATAATAATATAATAGTAAATAATATAATGCTTACTTCACAGAATTAATTATATTCGTAACAAATATTCACATGAAAAAAAAAACAAGAAAAAGGGAAATAGTAACAGGTAATTGCATACAAATCATCTTGAAAGAAGTTTAGTAAAGCTGACAGTACCATAGCTAGACAGATTAAGACAGCCTTGATTACCATATCAAGATGGATTAATACAGCTGAGAGTACAATAGCCATATGGATTAAGACAGCCATGAGTAACCCATATCAAGATGGATTAATACAGCTGAGAGTAACAAAGCCATACGGATTAAGAAAGCTATGAAAGAGGAGGGAACTGAATATATGTGGTACATGTACTAGCAAAGTCCCAATTTTAGAAATTTTTCAGATAAATATATCATATGCACAAGCTTGTTATTTTTCTTCTCTAGAACTTTATAATACTCAGTTAACAGAAAAGTTACTTCTTGTGAAAGGGAGAAAAAAAATCACAATTAAACAAGGCTTACAAAACACAAAACAAAATTTGATTAGGAATTTATGAACCTGTAAATGCCTGTGGGATTGAATGCCTACAAAAACATCTCATGTTATATCTCAGTCATATCAGGCACAGAAATTCCCAATCAAACTGTGACTTTGGCTAAGTCATATTTAATGGTAAAATTAAAGCAGTCAGAGATAAAGAAATGGCAATACACAAATTACTTCTATAATTGACAATAACTATGGTGATTTTGTGTTGCAGTCATTTCAGCACTAAAACTGGGGGAGAATCTATTAGGCTAATTTGCATAGATAAAGTAAATGAAGTTGAACAACATGGCTGATTTTCATTTATGTAAATCAAACATATATATTGAAGAAACACAAGTAATCATACTTACCTTCAATAAGAATGTTTAAGCCATATTTATTATATAATACTGGCTACTTTGTGATTATCAGTGGTAACATTTCTTTAAAATCAATGCTTACCCCAAATACAAAATGTAACACGATTATTTTCATAGATGGAATATTGCAAAAATCAAAATTGAGCTGTATATAACTTAGAAAAAGATAAGCCATACCAAAGTCTAGCAAAACAAATCTATAAACTCCTAGTTGACAGTATTGCAAAGTGCAGTTGCATGATAGCTAATTTTATTCTTTGCACATATACCATACCACCATTAGTCATTATGTAATGTACATTATCCAGCAACACAATGCCATCAGGTATCAGGACTATGTGCTAATACCATACCACCATTAGTCATTATGTAGTGTACATTATCCAGCAACACAATGCCATCAGGTATCAGGACCATGTGCTAATACCATACCACCATTAGTCATTATGTAGTGTACATTATCCAGTAACACAATGTCATCAGGTATCAGGACCATGTGCTAATACCATACCACCATTAGTCATTATGTAGTGTACATTATCCAGTAACACAATGTCATCAGATATCAGGACCATGTGCTAATACCATACCACCATTAGTCATTATGTAGTGTACATTATCCAGCAACACAACGCCATCAGGTATCAGGACCATGTGCTAATAACATACCACCATTAGTCATTATGTAGTGTACATAATCCAGCAACACAATGCCATCAGGTATCAGGACCATGTGCTAATACCATACCACCATTAGTCATTATGTAGTGTACATAATCCAGCAACACAATGCCATCAGGTATCAGGACCATGTGCTAATAACATACCACCATTAGTCATTATGTAGTGTACATTATCCAGCAACACAATGCCATCAAATATCAGGACCATGTGCTAATACCATACCACCATTAGTCATTATGTAATGTACATTATCCAGCAACACAATGCCATCAGGTATCAGGACCATGTGCTAATACCATACCACCATTAGTCATTATGTAGTGTACATTATCCAGCAACACAATGCCATCAGATATCAGGACCATGTGCTAATACCATACCACCATTAGTCATTATGTAGTGTACATTATCCAGCAACACAATGCCATCAGATATCAGGACCATGTGCTAATACCATACCACCATTAGTCATTATGTAATGTACATTATCCAGCAACACAATGCCATCAGGTATCAGGACCATGTGCTAATACCATACCACCATTAGTCATTATGTAGTGTACATTATCCAGCAACACAATGCCATCAGATATCAGGACCATGTGCTAATACCATACCACCATTAGTCATTATGTAGTGTACATAATCCAGCAACACAATGCCATCAGGTATCAGGACCATGTGCTAATAACATACCACCATTAGTCATTATGTAGTGTACATAATCCAGCAACACAATGCCATCAGGTATCAGGACCATGTGCTAATTCCATACCACCATTAGTCATTATGTAGTGTACATTATCCAGCAACACAATGCCATCAGATATCAGGACCATGTGCTAATACCATACCACCATTAGTCATTATGTAATGTACATTATCCAGCAACACAATGCCATCAGGTATCAGGACCATGTGCTAATACCATACCACCATTAGTCATTATGTAGTGTACATTATCCAGCAACACAATGCCATCAGATATCAGGACCATGTGCTAATACCATACCACCATTAGTCATTATGTAATGTACATTATCCAGCAACACAATGCCATCAGGTATCAGGACCATGTGCTAATACCATACCACCATTAGTCATTATGTAGTGTACATTATCCAGCAACACAATGCCATCAGATATCAGGACCATGTGCTAATAACATACCACCATTAGTCATTATGTAGTGTACATTATCCAGCAACACAATGCCATCAGGTATCAGGACCATGTGCTAATAACATACCACCATTAGTCATTATGTAGTGTACATTATCCAGCAAAACAAATCCATCAGGTATCAGGACCATGTGCTAATGCAGAATTCAATCTCAAATGAAACTACCATGCTTAAATAATCATTGACAGATCAAGTAACATCAGATAAAGTACTTTTCTGCTATTTCATATTTGGCAGCAGAGCACAATCTGTCATTTCCATTTGTGGATCATTTTTAGACCCGTGTAAGAAATATTCCTGGATAGTGATATGCTAAGAATTATGAAGCAAGGAAACAAAATAATGACAAAAAATTAACAAGGCATTCTGGGAAATTTGAACAAAAGCACCAGCCAGTCTATTTTGAATGTAAAACTGAATGCCATGGTACTGACCATGAAAGTTATCTGAAGGGAAGGGTTCTGTTTTTCTATTCAATACATTCTTAATTTAGCATTCCAGTGTCTAATGCATTTTAAAAATTAAACTTGGTGTATGACAATGTAAAGTCAACTAATAACTATTTCTTTGAAAGACTTTGATATGGTTCAAGGAAAGTAGTTTGTGATTATCTTTTATTCAAATTTCAATCTCTAGTTAGATTTCACAGGCTTATATGGGATTTCTATATTCTCAATTGTTCTATGTTGCTATCTTGGGTCATGTGCACTGAACACACTGTTTGCACAAAATTTACTTTTCATATATCAAACAGAGTTGTGAAAATGCATAATTGAATTGGAACCAAACATTCCTACATCACTGACAACCACACGCCTGTTTGTTTACATGGTTACAAATTCTGTACATGTTTACATGCTTATACAATGGTAGGGGCCTTTGCAGATGCCTGACAGGTCATGATGTCATGTTTGCCATGCAATAATTACATCAGGTGTTACTGACAAGCAAAAAGCAAGCCTTCTAAGGCTGTTGGAAATACCAAAACTATCACTATTTACCTGTATGATTCACTTTCCTGCACACAGTCAATGGCTACTAGCATTATCTTAAGCCAGAATGAAGTTAAACCAAGGTTAGTCTACAATTTACCATGAAACTTATACCACTATGCTAATAATCATATTACCACAGAGAATCACAACCAGTAACAACACATTCACTTTTAAATTCTGTATTATATCTGATGTTTTAATTATATTAAATTTAATTATATTTAGTTTGAAGTCAGAAGGCTCTCTATTAAAGTTAGAGAAAATTGTTTAAGTGGCTTTTGAAGGTGAATTGGAAAAGGACTATTGTGAATGAAGATGAGCATTTTAAGCAGTGTATGCCACAGACCCACCTTTCTTAAATACAACTAAGTGACAGAAATTTAGAAAGTGATATAAAAAGTAAACAGAACTTACTGTACATCAGAACTATAATGATTATAAGTATAACTAATATAATTATAACTAATATCATTATAGTTATCAACAGTCCAATGATGGAGTCATGACTTCCTGTAAAAAAGAAAGAAAATGTTTAAGAAACACATAATTTGACTAAAGTTATGGCATGACTCACAGTCAGGAATGAAACAGAAATAATAGAAAGTATATGATGTTGTTATATATTCAAAAATGAAAGTAAACTGGATGGGAAAATAATACCACCAAAATTGTATCATATTGCTTTTCTTATACATATGGATCTCATTCAAGGGCCTGATCACTAATTAGCAATAAGTACAAGGTGATATATCAGCATGTGATGTATTTGAAATGTGCAGATCAGGCTTTATTACAATAAAATCATCATCATCAAAGTGTCTAACTTCAGACAATAACACCATTCAGAGACTTTTATGGGAGGGATCTTTAAAACACGAGTCCCAATTGTTCCTTACAAGGCCTGACCTTCTTAATGGAAAACTACCACCACTAATGTGATGACATGATGTTGTATCTGTAAATTATTTATCGGAACAAACTGAAAAATAAAAAAAATCCATTGACCAATAATCTATGTACATTTTTAGACTTAGTGCACTTGTGGTTATATCTTTATATAACATCCATTAGATGCTGTCTTTTGTGTTTCATGCATTTTCTCTCTCATTAAACCACTGTTTTTTACAAGTCAAAATAATAAGTGACAGTTTTCTCTTTTCAACAATGTCAAATACACTGTGAATGAAGTGACCATATTACATTAGAAGAACTACTACCATATATACCTGTGTATAAGCCCATTCACGTATAAGCTGACCCCACCACCACCCACCACCGCCCAACTTAACAGGTAAAAACACAAAAAAGTGCATAACCTGCATATAAGCCGACCAACTCACAATGCAGAGATATCTCAACAACAAGGTAAGTTCTAAATGCATTCATTTAGGCAAACATATATTTCACAAAATACATATATACTTATCACAAGGAAGGCTTGCATGACTAATAAAAAGAAATGGTATAAACTTGTTTGAAAATTTATTTAATTTTCTATTTTCTTATTTTTTGCCTAATTTAGATTTGTGTAATTTGATTGAACAATGACAAGAATTTAGCAATCATGAGTAGCAATACTAGGGCATAACCGATTAGCATTTTTCTACTGATTTCCAATTCCAGATTTTGGGCATGAAAATTTTCCGATTCCGGATACGATTCAATTAATCGGAAATGCTAAATCCGTATTTTTTTTTCTAAAAAATTTCATCTTCCGTTTCCGGGTTTCTGGTATCTGGTTTTGCCGTGTCTAGCATGCTACTTAGTACTTTACCATATCCAGCTTCATTTCCGGTTTTCACCCGCCAGTTCAAATAGATTGTCTCACAGCATGGTTATGTTGACCATATTGGACTTTTCTGACTTCTTATTTAACTTTATTAACGCACTATCGAATGACACGCAGTGTTAGACACGGTGCTATAGAAATTCAACTTTATTATTTTTATTATCCGAATCGGTCGTTCCTGCCTTGTCCGACTCCGATTAATCGGAAGTTCATACTAACCGGTGGAATCCGATTTCCAGATCAAATGTCGGTTATGCCCTAAGCAATACCTCTCCCTTTTGACTCGAGTATTGTTTGTTTATGCATTGGACATTTTATATCAGTGTACCGGTAATTACCTTTCAACTCTGCTTTGAAATGTAAATACATAACTCATTAAAATGGAAATCCTATATGACAACACAATGAACAACAATACCGTTCAATTACACAATGAATTAAGTACATGCCTTGGATTTGAATCATGGGCACCATTGCGTTAAACTTAAATGGCATCTCCAAAATGCAATAATGGAGTTTTTTTAAAAAATGCTTCAAAATTATACGATAATCATAAAAGCCGAGTTGCAGTTTGCTTTCATGTAAGCATACACTTTTAGTGCCAAATATTAAAATTCTTTCCACACGGCTTGAAATAGATGTCACATGATGCTGCATTTGTGTCTTCATATTTAGAAGATTGCTATTTTATTTTTAACTTCTTGTCTTTTCTTCTCTGTGCAATTTTTGAAAGGATAAATTTTTGCTCTCATATATGCATCGACTAAAATAAAATATACTTTTAGCGCCAAATACATTTAGACTGGTTCTGCAGTAAACATGGATTAGAACAAAGAATCTGAGCATAAAGATTAAATTAGAAAACCAGTCTGTTCTCTCCTCACTAAGGGGGCGCTCACCAGTTAATATGTACTTTTCAGATAGTGACGTATGTGAGGTGAAGTTGTTTGCATTTGTAACATGCACAATGGAGATAATGTTGGCATATCTCAATGCTACTTTGATGTAATGTGGCTGATATTTCTTTTGATACTGCACTTGTGGAAATTGTAAATGATCTAAGCGCATGGTATAACAAAATGGATGCTCCCATGTACTTGAAAAATTAGCCAGAATTAATCAAAAGTACACTAACTTTAGCAGTTATTAAACTAGGGAAAACGAATTTTGCTGAAGTAGGCAATAGCAGCTTCTGAAAGTGCAATGAACAAATTACAAAATATCTGAAAAGTAAAAAAAGTTATCGTACCATTTTTCTACAATTTACCTCTGAAGTTCAGGGAGTAAAAATGACCATGCGGAGCTAGCAGTTTGTTTACATGAGCACATCTTATGTTAGCCCAAGCTGTATACTCTAGAACCTAAAGTACACCCATCAATCATACATCAAAATAAAGGGAATTGAAAGTTCTTCTCCCAACACCTAAGATATACAAAGTCTTTATTATATTACCAGTATAACCAGTGAAGAAATCCCAGAAAATTATTTTTCTTTAAAATTCTAACCCTATGCAAAGTACGAAACTGTAGAGCGCCACCTAACCCATACAAATGCTATAGATAGAATTCGAGGTCAAAAGTTTGAAAGTAGAACAAGGTTTGCAATAAATAGAACATGATACTGTTAGGAAAGTGCACGCAAGTCCACAGACAAGCGTACTCTTATAATGTAGTTATCTAAAAGCCGTCTTTTCTAAAATACAGTCTGTGGAAATAATGGAATGTTAATAAAAATGAGAAAACAAAGAATTGATTTTTTGGGGAATGTGGATATATCAAAAAAGCATAATCAATATACGTTTATGCGTAATTTAGTGAAGAAAAGCATAATATTACACCAAAAGTGTAATGGTTGGCATGTATGTGTAAGCGACCCTACACCATACCTGTAAACTTTCATGCCAGAAGAGAAATAGAACCCGCCCCATTTTTGGGTGTTGGTCCAGCCTACATCCTGATTTCATAATCTCTTGATTATTACAGAGAACTCATGAGTATTACATTATGTCTTTGATTTTCATTTCTTCTAAACAAGAAAAGTCCTACATGTTTTGTTGTATCACCCATGATATATTGTTGTGCCAAATAATTACTTTACAAGAAAGAATTCGCTTCTTCACTAAATAGAATGTTAAGTTTAAAGATTATTCACATAAATTGAAGATTTGTTTTACCTCTGCAACAACACAAAAAAAAAAAGTAAGACACAAACAAACCACAAAATTGTCCTTAATTAATTTCAATCCCAAGTTAGATCACTACAAATGCAGTAACTCCATACGCTATAGCACCATTCCCACACAAGAAACTTACACAAGTGAACACCTGACATTTTTATACCGTATATATCAATGTTAATTACCATCATTAAATGAAAAGGAATGAAAAATACATACCACACAGCAAATGTGTCCTCAAAAACTAATTCAGAATACAAGTTTTAGAGTATAAAGTACTAAGTGCTTTACGACTTGATAAAAGGAAATAAGGATGAACGTACGAGGGGAAAATTAGTTGCCAAATGTACATAACCATGAGGTGCTTATTTAGGTACCTTTTGATCAGCAAAATTGGGAATCCTTTTTTTGCCAATCAATTGCTATGCTTGCATAACACAACGGTGTAGAATGTAGTTTCTTTGAATTACGACTGAGGGCCTGTCGTTTTCTCAAAATAGTTGCATCGATACGGATTAACTTTTAATTAGTTGCGCTGTCTTTCTTGCTTGTTTATTTAAGACTAATCTTTAGCTATTGTGCAATTTGGCAACAGCTGACCAGAATATGAAAAAAAGAGCATGTCCTGGGGGGACAATAGGGCGCGTCACAGGTATAAACTGTCTTTTTGCGAATTTCACACATATTGGACCAGAAAGATCTGTAAATATTTAGTGAAAACAAGGCTTTAAAAATGTCACAAAAAACTCCCAATTTTCGGTTCCAATCTCTATAATTTTTGTTTGTTTAGTCTCCCTCCCTACTTGGCTTTTGAAAAGTTCACAGTTATGTCTTACACACCAGTTTTAAAAAACTACAGTAATCATGCTAATATTATGGAATAAAAAGGCGAACAATTACACACCAATGTACTGGTATAGATGCCAGTCAAAATTCCCTCTTAACACAAGTTTCAGGGTTTTAATGATTAACTGTCCTGTACTGCTGTCAGAAAACAAATGAAAAATTCACTGACTATCAACATATGAGACGCTGAAACATCAAGCTTTCCACTGTGTGGAAAGTTACAACGTTTGTTCAGCCAAAACACAAAACTAATATCAGTTGGTGTTAACCATATTTGATCTATATGCTAATTTTGTCCTTTATTATTTTAACTTTTCATGAACATGTAAATTATGCTGGTTATGTGCTTTATATACCTAAATGTGTGTACTGTTAAAAAATATTACCTCTATTTGTAGGATATCTTATAAAATTTAAAATGAGAAAAAGCTATTAAGGACTAGCTGAAATATTATCTGGAAGAATACAGTTTGGTCAAAACAATAAATGAAGCAAAATCTGTATCAATATTTTTGGGAATAAATATGGATTCAAGTGATGCTATGCATGCTTTGCACTGTGCAAGTACTGTACGGCTTGGTCTCCCCAGTAAACGCAACCCACCCATGAATTTTGAAGTCTGTATTTACATTTAATTAATTTCATGTTGAAAATTCAGAAAATATGCACGTGCAAAATAATGACAAAATCAATCTTAGTCATTTATAACAGTTTAATAATTGCTAGGTTACAGAAAGCTAATTTTTGTACATGCCTATGTCTTAGGACATGAACAAAAATATTTTTCATGTCCCAAGATTACAGCCATTACAGTAGGAATACAGTTCTTCAATATAATTGGTTCATTCGAAATCTAGGCTACCATGCCTGTATTTATCCACCATATTTGATTTTGCAAACAGTTACCATTGTCACTGTATCTCATCTTCGTAATATGAAACTTCTAATCATGTTGAATACGAAAGAAGAAAATTCAGAATTTTCTCCACGAAAGACAAGAAAACAGTTGGAATGACAATTGTGCCATCCTGTTTAGATTTGCAAAACAATCTGGTGAAGGAGAAAATTGTGTAATGTGATTTCGCTACTGGGCATGCAATACAAGAGCATGAAAAACCTAATAAACATCACAAACTTTGAAGGAGTTCAATAGTAGAATCAGCAGCAAGTGTGGCACAGCAAGACGTTACCTAAATGAAATGTGCTGATTTTAAAGACATTTTACTTCAAAACAGCTTACGAGTTGGATTTATTAAGATCTTTAAAAAGTCATGTGATCTTAAGTTTCTAGTCCATTAGTTTATTTTAATTGTATTAAATTAAAAAAGCTAATTTTGTTGTTTTTAACACAATCATAAAGCATGGCAGTTTCATTGTCCATTTATGACAATTACTTTTAGAGAGGTTGTTGATTTATTGAGCACTGTGGATAAAGTTAGGTATCACCAGCTATGAAGAAATATCATCAACAGCAAGTGCCGATTGCCAGATGTTTCCAAAATTAACTGACCATCCATTTAGTATGTTTGCAAAAATCTGGCAAAGCTTGACCCTCTTCCCCCACCACATGCATACTTATTAAGACATGCCCCACATGAGTACATACTCTTGATGCCAAACCAGTTTGTCTAGTGTCCGCTAAAATTCAAACATAGACTGAAGCCAGTCTAACAGGTTACATATTACCGTATATACTCGCGTATAAGCCGAGAAATTTAGGGAAAAAATAAGGCCTTGAAGAAGGGGGGTCGGCTTATCTGCGGGTCAAGTTCCAAATCTGAAATTTATAATGATTTTTCCCCTCGTTTCTAGTATTTATTGTTTCCGTCGATCGCTGAATATGAGATCACATGCCTAATGATGCCACATGGCTGATAAGATTTGTTCTGTCGTGAAGTAAAACAAATATTTTTTTTTCTAACACAAGTGGTAGGATAATGAATGAAAAACATGTTTTAAAGTACTTGATGTCTATTTGACAGATGTCCATCCACCAGAAAATACAGACATACGTGTTATTTGAACCACACAAATACATGTATTTTCCAAAAGAACCGCCATATTAGTAATCTCTATTCAAGTATTTAACCCTCAGCTAATCAGTAATCATTAAACTCTACGGTTTCGTAGAAATGTGCGCTAGTTTATTTCAGTGTAAATATGAAAAGAATCTATGTAAAAGAATAAAAGAATTATGATACTGAAGGTATACAGCCATAAGTGTTATTTGAACTACGGAAATACGTGTATTTTCCAAAAGAACTGCCATATTAATAATCTCTAGTCATGTATTTAACCCTCAGCTAAAAAAATAAAAGAATTACGATACTGAAAGTATATATGACAAACATTTTGATCGAGAGTAGAAATACATGTACGATAGTCTTAAAGAAACAATAGCGAGAGACTCAATAGGGGTTTGTTGCGTGCACGCTTAGGATGGGTAAATAACATAATTTTGCAATATACGAGTCAGCGTGAATAATTGTAAAACAATATAATTTGATGGATTTCTTTGATAGGTGTTTTAGATGTAATAAGCAGCCATAGTTTATATACAACTGTTGATTGGTTGTTTGCAAAGCAAAGTGGTTTCTCAATGGTAAATGCCTCGGGGATAATAGGTTGTTTTTTTTTGTTGCACAATGCCAATGACTTTACTAAAATATGCAGACTCTCAGATGTATCGTTTACTGAGATATGGTAGTGGACATGGTTTCTGCTCAAAGTTATCAACTGTCACAAAACTTGAATCATGACCACGCTGAAACCAGTCATGTTTTGATCAACTGAATCACACTACCGGTAGTTTAAAAAAACACAAATAAACAACAATGATAAATAATTATCAAATACAAATTGATAATCAACTGTGGAAATAATTACAGGATAAGATATATAAATATTTCACTACCACTATAAGAAATTATTTCAGTTTAATCTCTTTAGAAGTTTATATTCAATTCAATCGGATAACATGAGTAGTATAGAAAGTAAAAGAAAGCGTTTTGTGTCTGATGAAGCATTCAAACTTAACGTTATTGAATATGCAGAAGCAAATAACTGTGCTGCAGCACGCAAATTTTTGTGAACGAGAAGCAAGTACAGAAATGGCAGCAATTCGTCTACGTGCTATGCAGATGATGAAAATAATAAATATAAGTTGGACACCTCATTTATAATACAGACCAGGCCCAAGCTGTCAAAAGGGTCCTGGGCATCAGGCTACTGAATTGTTTTAGCAGAACCAAATGTTCTTATTTCAGTCACACCAACCTTGACCATCATGATTTCAACCCCAAATCAATGTGTTCATTCCTTACCACAGGTGCAAAATATCCACAAATTTTGTCAACTATACATCATGGAGAATGTTAACTATACATGGCGGAGAATGTACAATGAATATCAAATAACAAGCAATGCATAATAGATGCCGGACTAAACCTTAGGTGAGCTAAAAGCTTCTAAATCTTGACATTATAGCTAAAATGAATTACTCCATTATGGTAACTCCAAATTTTAAAGCAATAAATTATTAGTTTAGCTATAATGTGCAGCAGACTATATCACACTCAGTATCTTTTGTGAAGGGTATGTAATAACCAGGTGGAATTAACATATAATGTATTAATTTGTACAACACTGAAGCAAAAACTGCAATAGAACTCATCCAGAATGAACACATAAGTGACAGAAGTTGGATGGATGCACTGACATTTAAATAAACAAAGATTACAGCTAACAAGGAAACACATTTAACAACCTATGCCTAATGCAATTATATAACAAAGCACACAAACAAGTAATTGACATTAAGTTATCAAGATATAGCATCCTCTTAAACTGATTAAGATAAGGGTTTATGTTGAGCTCAAAATACTAAGCAAAATGAATATATGTACTAATGGATTATAATATTTACATGTATGAAAATATACAGTGTAAGCATAGATGGTGGAATAAATGGATAAATAAATGAATCAATTTCATAGAACTCACCCATTACAGTTAATATGATATCAACTTCATGTTGTATAAGCTTTGCACCAAATTTGACATAATATCTTCCAGCATCTTTTCTCTCCACATCAAAAATCCAAATGTTTCTCTCTCTGTCCATGTAAATTTTTCCACTATAACGAGGATTCATATGTGCAACTGTATTGGAAGCCCCAATCCATGAAGCAATGAGTGTTTCAGTCTCGTTATACAAAGATGGCTCTGCATAATCATTATCGATGTTGAACAATTTAGCTGCTTGCCCAATGTAAGCATATTTCTGTACTGCAAAAGAAAAGTACATACAGTTACTACATGTACTGAAATTCATGTCATTAATTAAAACAAGAAACATATTTGGGAATTTGCATGAATCTAATGATGTACAGAACAGCTAAAGGCTAAACTTAAATAAACAGGTTCAACCCATGTGACTTGTTGGCTTGACTTCACTTGAGATGATTTAGGAAGGGGGATGACCATGTCTTATTGCATGTGCACCGGTGGCCAATATGTTACAGGTACGTACATCTACAGAATCTGCAGGAGAATGCCTGGGTTGTGGTAGGTGCTGCCGATGGTTCCCTTTCTTTTCTTTGCCATTGTTTTTCCTCTAAGCTGGCCCATCAATTTTGTTCAAAAGTAACAATGGCCTGGTGAACACTCCTTTGCCAGATTTCACAGTCAGAAGTTTGTGATTCCTATTGGCAGTTATCAATGCCACAGGTGGTGAGGGTCTTTTTCAAGGAGACTTTACATCTTTTTCACGATGCCCCTCTATCATGGTGGCCAGTGGACAGCTCACCATACAATGTGATCTTTGGCACGTGATGACCCTCCATCATAGACACATGCCCTGCCCAGCATAGCTGTATGTTCATGTGCATTGCCTCAACGCTGGTGATCTCTGCTTGTTTGTGGACTTCAGTGTTGGTGATGAGGTCACTTCAGTGGATGTTTAGGATGGTGTGCAGGCAGCACTGATGGAAGCGTTCAAGGAGGCGAGGCAGAGGTTGCAGCTGTAGGTGACCCATGATTTGGCACCATATAGGAGCGTGGTCAGTATGACAGCTATGTAGATGCCGATTTTTGGAGGAAACTGGCATTATACCACACACATTTATTGAGTCTGTCCTGTTTGTCTTGACCAATCTGTTGTCTATTTTCTGCCAATCTTGGCATCAGAGGATGTCACACAAACCGCTGTGACTAAATAACAGTTTATTCTCATTGATGTAATTTTCTTGTAAACAGGACTGCCCTCTGAACAGCTGAAGGTTACTCTGGAACAACGTCAAAGAAACCAATGTTCTGTTGAGTGTGTATGTAAGCCCCTGTGATTGTTTGGCAAATAAAATTGTGGCCTATTTGACTGGAATAGTGCTTAGACTAAACTGTTGATGACAAGTGTATAACCCATGAATAAAGTCTTTCTCAGCATCTGACTTGAACAATAATGTCAAATCATTGATATACAATAATACCTGCTATTTAAGTATGCAATCTCTCTTCATTTTGTCAGAAACTGACTTGTGATAAAAATCACACTAATGCCAACAAATAGTTCCATTTGACCTACTTACTTACTGTAAAGATTGTGTGAATTCATCTTGACAACAGTTTACATTTATGGTCTCAAGCTATAATAATATTTACATTTGTATTGATAGTGCTGAGTAATTACGCGTGTACTTGTGTAAATTTCTTTGGTGTGAATAGAGAAGTTATTTTATTTATGAAAACAATACACAGCATTTTAAGGCAAAACAAAATATATGTGTTGCCAGTCAGATAACCGTCCCTTTTTTGTGTTGCCAAAATCACTGATGATTTTATTGTTGTTTTTTTTACTTTTCACTTTTTTGCAGATGTAACAATTATAAATTTTACATAAATAATGTTTAAAATTTACATTCTATCAACATGTCAGGGATTCTTAGAATAAGCTGTGGACTGAGTACCAGAAATAAAGAGTCCAGCATGGACACTTCATCCAGAAACACCTTTGATATACCTGTAACCAGTACTACAGTCCTTTAAAGTACACTGGATCCAGCAAGGGATTATGTATCATGATACAGGTATTGACTAAGATAATTGTAAAAATATGACAGTCAACAGTAGTGTTGTTCTGATTATCGATTATAATCAGTTGGTTGAGCAAACCAATAAGATAATCGAATGTGAACTCCATAATCGATTGTGTGTAAAGGGAGACTACTTTTTAGGTGGATGCAAAGCACAAAGGTTAGTAAAACTCCCAGCCACTAAAGCTGACCTGAAATGTATTAATCCCTTCACAACTACAAATAAAAAACCTTACGATTCATAATTAGGAACATATAGTCATTATTACATGGTCAAGTTGTTAAATTGTTGAGTTAATAAATTTAAACACATTTTGTTGATTTGTCTTAGTTAAATTGCAACATCTTTTGTAGTATTTATAAACACTAACAAACATAAAAATCATATCCATCTATACTTTAAATTATAAACACATCACATATGAACGAAAGGATTTCAGAGGGATTGAAGGAGTATTTCAGTTACATATGACTGATCAGCCATAAAAAGTTGTGTTCATTTAACAAAGTTGTTGAACGAAAGTAGCGCACAATGTAATATTATTGTCAGGTTAAAGTATACATGTCATTAAAAGAGATTACTACTGCACATTTATAAACGTATTGAACTCTTGATCAAAGATATCACTTTGTCACAAAAATTTAAATTTGCTATTAGCAATCGATTATAATTGATGATCAGTTGGTTAAAGGGAACCGATTATCGATCATCAAATTCTGACCGATTCCCATCACTAATCAACAGAGCAAACCAAGTTTAATGCACTTGTATGCTTTTGACTCTCTTTGAGTCTTTGTCAAAGGCAAATTTACAAAACAGACAAATAATAAACACTAATGAAAACATTAAATGTACAAAAGATAACATCTTTTACAACAAATTCAATTGGTTTGATTAAATTATACTTGTCATATTTCATTAACTAAAGTGAGCCAACTGAAACAGTGAGTGTCCAATTCTTCAACAGACAAATAAGAAAGCCTATTAATAAATCACTGACTTCATTGTGTCACATCAAAAATGAACAATACTAATACATAATGTACCATATGCTGGTGTACCAACAAAAAACAAACAATGGATAGTCCTGTTTCTTCAAGGGTTGACCTTAAGGGGTGAGTAGAATGGACTGTTACCACTTTATCAGGTGTGTGTGTGTGTGTGTGTGTGTGTGTGTGTGTGTGTGTGTGTGACTTGCATTTTTAAATGTGGCTTTAAAACAAATTTAGTAATATCGCGATATTATTGTCTGCATTGTGGCAGTCTATAGTGATGTCTAGCACTGGGGCATCATGCTACAGACTATAGCATGATGTCCCACCAAGACACTTTATCCTGACTCCAGGCCGACCAGTGCTAAAACTGACTTCTTAATGGTGAGAGCCTAGTGAGGTAGATGTTATTACCATTTTAAATAAATCTTTATTATGACACGGCCGGGTTTGAACCCGCAATCTCCTGCATCTCAGGCAGATGCTCGAACCACTAAGCCACCAAAGTGGTGCTTTATCAGTTAATGCAGAACCACATGTGGATTAGTAGTGTAGCCTTTATGTAATGGTAGTCACCAAACACTAAACTACCTACCAGTTACATGGATACAATTTGGGTATCCTAACGTAGATACAGCGAGACAACAATCTATAGATCAAATGTCTGTTGCAGGAAAAATATAAAACTCCATCATAATTCTTACATAGTTTTATGAGTTGCCAAACCAGGTATCCAGATTGGGCAACATTGTTGCCCACCATTAATGTTTCTTTGTCCAAAGGTATGGGAGTCTGCAG
Source organism: Unio pictorum (assembly GCA_030141615.1). Classification (NCBI taxonomy): domain Eukaryota; kingdom Metazoa; phylum Mollusca; class Bivalvia; order Unionida; family Unionidae; genus Unio; species Unio pictorum. The sequence continues at coordinate 1,395,882 of JARLTB010000071.1, forward strand.
TATGATAGCTCCAGAAAGGCAAAATGAATTACAAAATTATAATTAAAATTAGGGTCATCTTCTAGAGCATGAATACTAGTTAAGGTAGCAATAATTCTGACCTTTTATCAATTAAAAATAACTACATGATGGCAAGACCATTCTACACTTCAACAAAATTTTAGTGAATATTCGAGAACAGAAACATTTTCTTGATGATAAATCTAACCTATGGAACAACACTGTTTATTTTCACTGACACTCAGGTGATATTCAACAAAAGCTTCAAAAGAAATTAAATAGTGAAGCTTCTCTCCTATAAAAAAAAATATATTAATGTACATGTATTATTAGAGTACAACCTACCTGAAGACACTCCTGCTACTGAAGAAAACATCAGAACACAGCAGCATATTGCAATAAACCTGTAATGTATAAAATACATGCATAAAAAATATATCTTAACCAACACATCATTTTCCACTCAATTAATATCTCCTGAAACTATTTTGCCTGTATAATGTACAAGAACAATGAAAACAAGACTTACTTGACAGGACTGATAATCTACCTGAAAAAAATATATTGGAATTTACTATAAATTTCAACTATAATAATATTGTGAATTTATTTAAGGCATACATTCACCAATATTCATCCCATATAATATACTTGCAAGTCAACTTCAAGTGACTCTTCAATTTATTTATAGGTAACAGCTCCAGTAGGGTAAGGAGTTCAAGCATCCAAATTGAATTTGGGAGTTGAACCCAGGTAAAGTCATAGCAAAGACTTATAAAAATGGTACCCACAGCTGCCTCGCTTGTTGATCTGCATTAAGGGGCTAGTGCTGGTACTGCTTAGTCTTGTGTCAGGACAATGTAACTGGACAGGACATGATTCTTCATGTCTGGTATGATGCCCCAGTGCTAGACATCAGAGAAAAACTGCCACATTGCAGATATCATAGTGAATCAGGTGATATAACTGATTTTTTCAAAGCTATGTTACAAAACCATATCACACACACACACACACACACACACACACACACACACCTGAGTTGAGTGATTAGTATTTTATATGCAAATGAGGCAATTATACATGTACATATACTATGCTTCACTAATCAGCAAAATAACTTAAATATAAATGCAATGTGGGTCATCACATAGCGTCTATGGACACGGGCATGGAGATACTTGCAAAGACGTAATCCATGTTAACTATATTATTGCATAGCGTAGAGGTTCAGCAGCATCTAATGATTGCACATTTCATGCCAGACATGTCACAAGGTTTCAAGTGAGTTGGTGTAGAGCATCTAAGCAACAGCTGTATTCATTGTGTGCAAGACCAAATCAAGACATTTGATAAGAAGAGTAAGAGTTTGTTTCATTATCGTATGTGAAGCTTAAACTTTTCTTGTACCGTATACCCTATATATCGCCTATAAGATGAAAATTTGTATTAACTAAAATTATTATGTACATGTATTAAAAAACTTTTATTTTTTAAAGTTTGATATTTTTTGAATTATTTTATTTGTAACCATTGTGCGCGTATTATTTGCCGAGGCGAATACTTCTGAATAGTGCCAAAAAAAACGAATATTTGGCCGAAGCATATGTCTAAGGCGATTTCCGGTTAGGCCCTAATTGTAGGTGAACATAACTGTCAGGAGAGGCAGAATTAACACATTTCTTTCTTCAGGGCATATGACTTTAATGTGGCACAACACAGAAAATGTAATGATGGTTTGATAAATAAAAAGATGCATCAGGAATAAAACAAGTTAGAGATTAAGGTTTAGTACCTTCATGATGAAAGTATCAGCCTGAAGGAGTTTGTGTGGAACACACCAATAAACAATTTCAATGTGTGCATGTGCACACTTTAGAGTTATGCAAGAGTTGTTGTTATTGAATTGAACTGCGAGTATAACATGGCATTAATGTGTGCTGTGAAGCTTTAACTGTAGGATGTCAAGTCAGATTTGATTAGGCAAATAAAAAAATGTGTTTCCAGCTGGCTGAATGTCTGTTTCTAATTGCGGACCTGCAACTTTTTCCCCAAAGGTATAAAATTTGATTTATGTATCTAGTCTTATTATATATACCCATTTGTTTGTACCCCCTGCCGATTTCAATAATATAAATGTTTCATGTGATCAAAAGTGCAGAAAATTAACTGTGCACATAACTAAGTTAATTGAATCATTGATTTATAATTTCTAACCTGACTGTGACGATAATGGCACAAATACTTGCAACCCTAGCACTTTTTACGGTTTTTACAATCAAAGAAACGGGTTTATACAGTCTGACTATAAGTGAGCACACTTTGCCCAGTACTTTGAAGTGCTAGAAATACTATTTGATTTATGTTTATTTTAAAAAATGGAGGAAAAAGAATGCCTAACTTAAAGTTAAAATATTTGAAATATGAAGCATATATTACAGCCTTTTTCTGTCAAAAACAATATATATATATTTTATTTCAGAAGCCATTTTTAAAATACTAATTTGTGTTTAAATAGTTTTTCTTACTAGTATTTACGGTAAGACCAATTTAAAAATTACTTTCACACATCATGAAGTTTGTTTTCATTTAGAACTACCGTAACTGCAAGATTTACTTTTTGTTTACTGGCACTTCATACAAAGCCTAGAAAGGTTACACGTACATCTAGGCTCTACTAAGCCGGTACATAGAAACACTGGAACACACCGAAATGCAATATTGTATATAATAGCTGAAAATTGTGAAATTTGCAACATTTTTGAAAGAAAATAACAGTTACTATTAAGTGTCCAATACAACTGTTACATAATTTTAGTGCTAAATCTATTCATAATATATACTTATTAGTACTGATTTATTAATAATGCCGAGATGAAAGAACTTCGTGAAAATCAGCAATTCAACTAGCAGTACATTGGAAATGTATCTATCAAATATTATGCGTGGACAATTATATTAATGATCTAAATATGAAGAAAAATGCATAAATGGAATACAAGTCATTTCCATATTTATTTTGTAATTTAGATCACAACATAATTATTTGGCTCATGATTCAGAGTAATTACATTTTCCATATAGATTGTTCAATGATAATAATAAGAAGAAACAAAATACATTGAGTTTTCCTTTTATGACAGCTTATCTTCAATACCCATTTTGGAATGAGGCTGTATGCTGAAGCTAAAGTCTTATCAGCTTAATTTATACTACTTGGGATGTGTTTATTCCTGTTGTTGCTACATTTAATCTTGTTTTATTTCTGAGTGGGCAAGCCGTATTTCTATATTAATTCTGAAACATTTATGTGTTATATGAAACAAATACATTTTGAAATGTGTTCCAAAACTTGTCTTTGTGTATAAACCCATTTCTGCCACTATCCCATACTCCTCTTCAAATAGCAGAAGTTTAAAAAAAGGTGAACAAAAGACTGAAATGATTTGACACACCAATCTCGCATGATATTTTTTTGCATTTAGGCCATTATCACGCATAATTCATGATAGTTACACTCCAACTATACAGCTGTTTCGCATGTGGAATTGCACAAATCTCACATCACATACCATAATAATAATGAGGACTTTGTATAGCACTTGATCTTTAGAAGCTCTAAGTGCTTTACACCATCTATAATGATATGACTACACTACAGAAAAAAAATGATGAAAACAATGAAATTGGAAAACATAAAAACGTGCTGAAAACATATGATACAAAACATTATTATGTCTCTAAGTTTGTCCCTGCAGTCGAAAAAGATGAGTTTTAAGGGCACTCTTAAAAAGGATCACCGTGTCTTTGTATATAATTTCAATGTAGCAATTTGTTCCACATAGCCGAGCCCTGGTATGCAAAAGAATGTTGTCCATATGACTTCGTTTTCACAGTGGGAACATTGACTATATGATTGTCAGAAGAAGAGAGTAAGCATCTAGCTGGTATATACACATGGGTGAGACCGGATAGGTATGTTGGACTGGAGTCTGTCAGTGAAATGTAGCACAAGAACAACTTTTGTGTTTGATTCTGTATCGAATTGATAGCCAGTGTAGGGTACAGAGCACTGGTGAGGTGTGTTCTGATCGAGGTACTCTAAAGATGATTCGTGCAGCTGTGTTTTGAATTTTTGCAAGTTTCTGGAGTAAATATTGTGATGAACCAGACAGAATTGAGTTACAATAGTCCAGACTTGAAAGTACTAATGAACACACAAGTGTTTTAGTGGCATCAACTGAAAGATATTTACGAATGGAAATGATGAGCCTCATTTTAAGATATGCAGCCTTGCATATGTTAATGACTGACATGTTGGTGCAATGTGAAAGTCCTGTCTTGAGTAATACCTAGGTTTCGTACTGACTGTGAGAATTTAATGTTGGTGTTGCTGAGATTTATTGTCTGAGGTAAAGGATGTGAATGAGAAAGTCTTTGTGTTGTGATCAGAATAGCCTCAGTTTTATCATCATTCATCTGCAGCTTGCTAAATGTCATCCATGATTTCACATCAGAAATGCACCTCTCTACTCCATGGATGGTAGTATCAACTTCAGTTAGGTGGCTAGACTTGGGTACCATCAGCGTACAATTGGTGCGACACTGGGTGATGATCTATGACACTTGAGAGCAGCCGAGTGTATAGAATATCGAGAACAAGTCCAGAATAGGTCCCTATGGAACACAACATCATATGTCAACTGGGCTAGAATGTATTCCATTTGCAGATATAATTTGTGTCATGTTGACTATGTAGGACTTGAACCAATTTAAGGCAATATTCTGAATGCCAAATATGTGCTGGAGACAGAGAAGTAACATATCATGGTATATTGTGTCAAATGCTGCAGACAAATCAAGGAGGGTGAGGACTGTAATCTTTCCACTATCCAAAGCAGAGAGAATGTCATTAAATACTTTCATTAAATAATTTCAGTACTGTGGGTTATATATGCAGATTGTACATTGCTAAAAAAGACTCTTTTCTAAGATTTTTGATATGAATAGGAGATTAGAAACTGGGCGGTAGTTCTTTAAATCATTATGGTCAAATGTTGGTTACTTCAGCAGAGGTTTTACAATGGCAGTTTTGACAAATGATGGGAATTCCCCTCGATAAGAGAGATATATTAATAACATCAGTTAGTGAAGGCAATATTGGGTCTAAGTACTCAAGCAGCAGTGATGTCGGAATTTCAAAGGAGTAATCTGAGAAAATGTTGTCACTGTATCATTTTTTTTCCTTCAGGATATTGCTTTTATAAACATTAAGATTGCATCATCAACGCCATGTTTTCCGCTAGTCCATAAAACTACAAGCTCTATGCATTTTTGTTCACTGATGTTATCATTACATTTACTTTGTGGTGTACATAAACCTTGCTCACTGACATTGGTGAAGAGGACACGAGCTATGTCTTCTTCTCAATAGACCAACATAATGTTATCTGCCTTTATATTCTAATATTATTGTTGATGACAGAAAAAAAATATCAGACAAAAACATTTAAGTCCATTTTCTCCCAGAACCCACACCCGAGTGGCAGACATGATTTTGAGCACTAGCTTCATACATTAATGATACATCATACCCATCTCTGCATTAATTTCGAGTCCAGGCTTGAACAGGTATGCAAGAAAACTTGCCAGTAGGTTGGTACTATAAATTACTTAGATTTATTTGTATTTTTTTATATATAAAACATCAGACACCTGTGGTGGTTTATCCCGGGTCATCCCATTATTTTCCTATACTCCATAAATTGCCTGCTTAGTGCACAGATACTCAACAAGAGCTTGATTTGAAGAAAGAAAAAAAAATAATCTAAAGAAGAAAAAAGTCATAGTGTAACAAAAAATAACTTAGATAACCCCCATGACCCATTCTGACATAGGACCCTCACTATCATACTATATAAAAAGAGAAGGTACGTAACTTCCAAATACTTGGTTATACCCATGACCCTTGATTTCCTTCTGCTATTTCCATATTTAAAAGCAGACAACCATTCACTATGGCTTATTTTACTCCCGAGATATTTTTCTATTCATCAAGCCAGCATTGACTTTTCTACATTGTACCAAACTGAAGCTACAGCTCCCGAAACATGATTTTTTTGTGAATTTCTCATCTTGAGACAAGTGCGAGCTCATAGGTTGAGTCAGAAATCTGGCACTTTTTCACATCTGGGCATTTTCAGTGCATGGTTATGACTATCGAGGTGAAAACAACTGCCATTGTTCTAGTGACTTGAGTAACGTGTGGGGGACATTTACACATTTTAAGATATGCCTAAGATTTGCAGTGTTTGTGGGCGCACAAACCATCATATGCAAAATTCAAATTAAAATAATTATAAACTCTTCCTAAATTGCCAAATATGTCTTTTCTCTCTTGCCAATAACTACATAAATTCACAAGTGTATATAATAGGTACAAAAAGGTTTAAAAATAAACAAATAAGCTAGAAGTTCTACTATTAACCACTCAGTTTTTCCGTCGTTAATATCTTCCCCAGATTATAAACCATATTGAACCATGCTTATTTCCTTGACACTCCATCATTCATATTTGCCTAAGTTTATAAATGCAAACTCCAACTAAATATATGACAGG